>JBBIGA010000079.1:40745-55394 GCA_037576975.1 Alestes dentex
TTTCATTTCATTTGCTTACTTCCCAATAACCCCCCCCCCCCCCCCAAAAAAAAAAAACCCATCCCTTCCTTACTTTGTCTTAACCTCTGACTTTCTTTGACAGGTGTTGTTTAGGTATCATCTGACAGGTGTTTAGGTGTACCGAGCGTGCAGTAACTTGGTTGAATGGTGGATGTTGACTTAAGCTTAGCTTTACAGGTTTAAGATACAGATGTGGACTACTTGAGCACTGATAATAGCGTCAGCTAAATGCCGTAAATGTAAATGTGTGCACAACGGACGCTTACGGAAGAGATGGCACCCAGATGCACTATGGGAAGAAGGCAAGTGTGACACTCCGGGTAACCTTGGGTCCAGGCATTCATGTGAATATTACTTTGACAAGTACCCCATACCTAAAATGTACATCCCCTCATGAAAACGGTATTCAGTAAAGGCAATAGCCTCCTCCAGCAGAGTATCGTGCCCTGCAGCGATGCAAAAGGTTTTCAGGAATGGTTTGAGGACCATGACAAAAAACAGAAGTGTTGTTCCCCAGATCTTGATTCCATCAAGCATCTATGGGATGTAATGGACAAATTAGTCTGATCCATGGAGGCCCCACCTTACAAGACAAGGATTTGCTGCTCAAGTCTTTTTGCCACAACACACCTTTAGAAGTCTTGTGCTGTTTTGGTAGTACAGGTGCTCTGCAGTGTGAACAAAGCTTTTGTGACAACTGCAAAGAACCAGCTAGAGTGATCACTGTGGTATACTCACTGATCTCAGGTGCTCTGTAGAACCGGCTGACCAAGTAGGGTGTGATGTCATTATCAGCAACATGGGATGCTGAGCCAAAGTCACAGAGTTTGAGGATAGTCTTAGACTCATTTACCTAGCAGAAGTGAAAGTTCGTCATAATCTAGATGTCAACACTGACTGGTTGGCATTGTATTGTGCAATAATAGTTTCTCAGACAGATTATCCTTACCAAGATGTTGTCGGGTTTGATGTCAGCATGAAGGATGTTGCAGCGTTTGAGGAGTTTGAGTGCCAGGAAGAGTTGCTGGCTGTAGGAGCGCACTGCTTTGATATGGAGCCCCACGTCTTTGCCATACTTCTTCAGGACCTCACGGAGGTTCATGCTGGAGCCAGATCATATCAGCACATTTACAAAGAATGACTGTAACAAGACTGTTGTAAATGTGGGCTTTATAAGATGACGAACTAACCTGAGTGGCTCAAACACCAGGCACAAGTGCTGCTTATGCCAGAAGTGCCTGAAAAGACGCAGGCAGTGGAACTTATCATCAGGGTCAGCATCATTCAGCTTCTTCAGGAAGTCCAGCTCTTTAAGGCCTGTCTTCTGCCTACAGGGTCACATATTTAATGATATTGTACCTGTATGGTTTATCACAGTATGAGCAAACCCACATTTTACCACTCAAGAAATGTATCTTCACGTTTTAACGTTGGTA
Organism: Alestes dentex; assembly: GCA_037576975.1. Lineage (NCBI taxonomy): Eukaryota > Metazoa > Chordata > Actinopteri > Characiformes > Alestidae > Alestes > Alestes dentex. The sequence continues at coordinate 42,203 of JBBIGA010000079.1, forward strand.
GCGATGGAATTTTATGTAAAGGTAGGCAATTTGACCAACAATGGTGTCATTATATGTGGAGACATTTCCATGGTACAGTTTAAAAAACTATGCACCACACAATAACCCAGCGCAAACAGTACTTTAAAACCCAGTGCAAACAGCCATTAATTTGAACAAATAACAAATAAAAGATCAATTGATTATTTTTACATGAAAGACCAACTGATTATTTTTAATTTGAACTCATTAAAAACAATAAATTGGATCTTCATCAAGGCCAAAACAATCCATAAGCGATTCACTGCTATCAGTCTACTCACATTAGCTCGTTGTTGCGAATAATCTTCACTGCCACATCTTGACTGGCCCTGGCCAAATCCCTTGCACGGATAACATTACTGAACACACCCTGGCCAGTGTAGCCATAAACATCATAACGCTTGTCTAATACTTCTCCGATATTCACACCTGGAAACAAAAGGGAAATTAAGAGATGATAAATGGTTTTAAACAATGATTAAACTCAGTAGCTTTATAGCAAAATAAGGCTATAAAGAAGTGACTCATTCACAATTGTCAGTGCAACTCACGATAATATCCCTCTGCATCTGTCCAATTGTCCTTGAGACTGGGGTTCTCCTTGAAGTCCTTCCCAACGCCTGCTGCTCGTAGCCTTGCACTCTGACGGCGCAATTACAAAAAAATAACTCAGCAGCAGAAACAAACTATTTCAGTGTGATATTTTTGTGACTTAGGCTACACTAAAATGTGGAACCAGGGGCAAGTACCAAGAATTGACAGTGATGCTTCAAGGTCTTTGTGAGATCTTTGTGTTAATCATTATTGGGTGTGTGCGCATTAAGTGCATAGGTCCAAGTGCCAGTATTTAAATATTAAAATCACTATTTACACAGCATTCATTCTCACTGAAATAGGCAAATATGAAATTGTGTTTCACATGTCCAAAGCTTTCAATAAATCAGTTCATTGTTTAAAAGCATTTCTTTTTTTTGTGCGCCACCCACTGGAGGACAGTTTAATTGCAGGGGCACGTAAATATTGCTACTCTGCTACTTATTTTTATTTTAACTTTGTGGATAAACAAGTGTTGGTCTATTAATGTTTACAGATGTTTGAATATCAGAATTAGTCAATATATTTCTAATAATTACTGCTGTACTCACCATCCTATTACAATAGCACAGAAAGTCAAAACACAATACATTTCTTCAAACCTCTGGTGCAATGTCATGCTCATTTGGCAAAAACATGCATTCAGTATAAGAAAAAAATTAACACTTAAAGTATAACATGGTGAGTAGTGCAGACCATTAACCAGTGTGCTCCACTGGTCTTCTGAGGTTTAACAAATACATGTACTATGTATAAGAACTGCAGCTCTGTCTTTATCCAGGTAACCCTGAAACATCAACCATCCATAACATAACAATATAAGCTCATTATGGAAATGTCTTAAAAGTCATACTAAGATCCTAAAGAGTCAAAATGTTGCACAGAAGGGTTCAGCTTACCTGAACAAATAAAGGCAATAAGGCAAAGACGAGAGCTTGCAACTCTACCTGTGCAGATCTGCTTACACACAACTTTATTTAAGCACTCATGCATGGAAGGTCACAGACCAATGCAACGGAAAAACCAGGTCCAGTCTACTCACGTCAAAGTATGCGGCGAACATGTCATCTGACTCCGTAAACATGTCTGGAGCCGACGGCTTCTTGGAATTGGACCCTGAGAGAAAAATGAAAATTACATAAATTATCTTCATTTCTCCTGAAGGATTTATTATAGGTTTCTGTAAAAAAAAAAACAACAAAAAACACACAGACATCATAAAACATCACATATACCAAATATGAGAATGACTCAGTGGTCAGTGACCGAGGAAAGACACAAAATTATATAAAACTATGCATACAATTAGGAAAAGATGAATGTCACATAATACAGGTTCTCCCTTGAAATGCTAGAGACAACAAAACGAACCATCTTTGTCCTGGGTAAGCAGGTTGTGCTTGGCCTTGATGTTGGCCTCGAAGGTGTCCATGTTCTCTTGCTCATAAGCCTTCACATCAGCTGCAACACGTTCAAGGATGTCATCTGGGGAGGGCGAACGGCTGCGGGAGCTACTCTGAGGACTGCCAGGTTCTGACTTAACGTTGTCGTCATTTGTTTCTTTATATTTCTGTGCGAGAGATTTCACAGGGAAATAACAGGAAGGTCAGCTTTACTGAGGACTACTGATGAATTGTCTGTTAGTATTCATAAGGCACGACATTTAAAACTGCACACGACAAAAAGTGCAGTTTTAAATAACGTTAATGAGATTACTGGAAATATTGTTATTGACACATTAAAATGTTATGTTACATGTTAATGAGGGCAAAAATAGAGAATACCCCGTGTTCCAATGTTGTGAGAAGCAGTTTATGACCATTATGTGAAACTCAAACTATCTGGTGTACCTTTAATGCTGCTTTCTCTGTAGACCTATTAAAATATAACATGTATCATTAACAACACACAGAGCCAATTATGACAATAAAATGGAGTCAGACCTGCACAATTGCCAAGCGCTGAAGTCTTCTCTGCTGAATCAGAGCTTCCTCATCCTCTTCATCAACATCATAATCCTCCAACCTGTATGCAGAGAATTGTAATTTATCTGTAAAGTATGTACATTCCACAAATTATTGAAACAATGGTTCATATCAAAACCACAACATGAATCTAGGATAAATCCATGGTGATATGGTAAAACTAAGAAGAACCCTTATGTACTCACACTTCCTCCTCTGATTCATCATGCTCTGCTTTCATGCCTTCAGATAGACTGTCCTTAAACTTGTCCTCTTTCTCTGTGCTTTTCCTCCTTCTGTCCTGAGATCTTGAGTGTGGCTGCAGCCTACGGCCCAGTCTGTCCCGCTCTACTGATCTAAAACATCAAAAGTAACAGTTTTAGTGGCAAGGCAGATAAAACAACCCTTAAAGGAGAAAACAACATTTGAATGCAGTATTCATGGGTCTCTTATGCATATAAGAACAAGTGAAGCAGCTAGGAAGAACCTTCGCCTGGGTGGAGTCGCTCTGCTGGTGTGTCTCCTAGGGGAGCGTGATCTGCACCTTAGAGGGGAGCGACTCGGTCTCCGTCTGGAACCCAGAGATGGGCTTGGCCCTCTGCCTCCTCCGGCCTCATCACGGGAGCGCATCCTATAGGATACAAACACACTAAACAATACAAGAAGACGGGAAAGCCTTTTTCACACATGCACTTTTTTTAGGAATTTAAAAGCAATTTAACTGGAAGCTAGAGTCAGACTCCTGATTGTGTTTAAAGGATGCATGTGTTGTGTTGTGAGAGTGTAAGAAAGAAAGGAGGCATGTCATGATAATTAAATGACTGTAGGGACGTTTGTATAACCAGGTGTGGGTGCACAAATACTAAATTAAAAAAATTACTTATTGTTCAAGCTTTCATATTTATTGACCACTGTTGTCTTCATTAGTCTATGGGTTCCCCAGCAAACTGCATCAGATGTTGAAAAAAATGTGCTCTGAGAGATTTAATGATAATGATTTATAAGCAATTCAATTTTATTCATATAGCGCTTTTCACGTTGTCACAAAGCAGCTTTACACAGTCCAGGTCCGAGCCCCTAGAGAGCCAAAGGCGACAGAGGCGAGGAAAAAGTCCCTATGCTGGAGGAAGAAACCTCAGGTTGAAACAAGACTCAAAAGGGGAATCCATCCTCCTCTGGTCGGCCCGGAGGAAAAGGAAAAGAGAGTCTCTGTTCAGATAACAAAAGGCGGCCTTCAAGAATGAACATATCGACAGATTGACCATCTATGGCTAACAGAGTTAGAGACCATCTATGGCAACAATTGCCACTGGAGATTTAAACAGCAACTGCCCTTGAATGGAGGAAGAGCATGTGGGGAGTCACAGCAGTCGGACCAGTCCGGAACATCTTGGCACGTTGCGCCAGCGATTGCTGACCCAGGAAGGTGGTGGCCTGCGGTCCAAATGATGACTATTTAAATATTATAATAGTTGCTGTTGTTACTAATGACACTAGTTTATTGTCCACCTAAGTCTCTGCATTTTTGCACACTTAACTACTTTGCTGCTTGAATACAGTATCTGTCACAATACTGTATTCACCAGTACTGTTATTGGCTGCACTATATTTAGTCTTGTCCGATAAATTACTGTACTGTTACTCTTGTTTTTCTCTTTAGTCCTGTCCAGCCTGTACTTGTGTAGTCTTGGCTGTTTCTGTTTTTGTTCTTTGTGATGCACCATGGTCCTAGAAGAAAGCTGTGTACTGTGTATTGGCTGAAATGACACTGAACACCTACTTGACTTGACAGTCATCACATACCTAACAGGTGACGGTCTCGATCGGTCAGAATCTCTTGGTCTTCTCTCCACAGAGCGAGATCGACCTCTCCTTGCTGGAGATCTGTTGTGGAGATCCGAACGGCTCTGCTTGGACCCTCGATCGTCACTCGGGTTCCTGGGAGGATGCTGAGGGGAATGGTGTTCTCTAGTCCTCAAAGAGGATTTATGCTGTGCTGGACTTTGTTCTTGCTTTCTGCGAGGAGATCTGTTTTCCTTGCCAGATGAGATTTCCTTAGAGGGAGACTTAACTATCTTGTCCCTGTCCTGCCTCTGGTCAGATTCAGGTGGTCTGCCATATCTGTCTCTGGATCTAGAGCCCCTCATCTTCTCTGGTGATTTGGAATGACCAGCCCTTTGCTCACCTCCAGGCTGTGGCACTGAAGGTGAAGGGGCCCTTTTACTTTCCTGGTCGGCCTCTGTAGAGAGTGAATGCGGACTCCTGTTTGAAGATGGTTGTTTCCTGGATGTCACAGGAGATCTGGACTGCTGATGTCTATCTCTGGACTGTCTGATAATACTGGATGACCTCTTCTCCTGAGAATGACTTGGACCTTGATTTTTCCGATTGGTCTCAGTATCTGATTCGGCTCTGTTCTTTCTTTTATCAGATTTGTGCTGTCCGACAGTCCTCTCCTTGGACCTACTTCTACTTTGACAGCTGGGACCCAGACTTTCGGCTTCTGGTGGAGCTGGATGGCCCTTAGTTACACAGGGCTCATCCATACTGTCCCTCTGCTCTTCCCCATTGCACGTCCCTTCTTGTGTCTGCTCATCCTCGTCGGAGCCAGAGTTATATCCCTGCAGTATCAACCCCATTCCTGAGTGCACTCTTCCCTCCAGCAGCTCATTATCAAGTTCTGCTTGGATCATGGCCCTCTGCTTTTCTAAATCCTCCAAAGCTGCCATGTCATCCAGTCTGGACCTTTTCAGTGAGATAAAATCAGCCATGTCCTCCTCGGGACAGTCTACATCGTTCACCCTGGAGGAATCTCTGTGTTTACGTTTTTTATGCTTGTGCCTGTGCTTGTGTCTGTGTTCCTTTTCCTCCAGCGAAGAATATTTGTGCTTTCTGTGCTTGCTATGATGCTTGTGTTTCTTCCGCTTGTGTTTCTCCGTCTCTTCACATTTCAGGTCCTTCCTTCCTCTGTTCTCCTCCTCCTCAACTGAGCCACTCCTGCTTCTGCCCGAGTTATCCACATCGTCGTCTCTGAGAGAGAAAAACGCAACCTTTACATTTTGAACTATTTCACACTACAAGTAACATCGAGCGTTAACTGCTATCACAGTGTCACTGATGACATGAACACAGGATGCTGATCAGGGACTGACACTTAAGGCAAATACATCACATATACATTGTAATTTATGACTAAGACAATAAAAATGACCGTTACATACAGACATTTTAAAAGAATTCAGCCACCTTAAAATGTACGTTTAAAATGTATGTTTTCGTATTAATACTTGGTGAGTTTGCGTGGGACCCAGTCAAAACGTCCTGTGTTTTGATATTACTGACTAGCTAAGGTTGTCAAGCTAAAGCACAACCATGTCATTACACGTAAAACCTACAAGACAAAGAGTCTAAATTAACCCCTCGATAATTCTGCATCGTGAAATTTGTTTACTTGGAACCACATCGATTTTGGTGATGGTTGTATTTGTGAGCCAGCAGGCTAGGACATTTAGCTAGCCTAGCTGTTTAGCAAAACAGTCTTGTTAGATGGCTCTGCTAAATATTAACGACTGAAATTAAACGTTAAGTACATCCAACCAGTTGTATATTGTTATATTACAAATCCGCTATTACACATGTACGTATATTTATATGTACAAGCGAATTGTAAACATCTCTTACTCGAAATCGTTTGGGTCGTCGTTGATCAGTTTCTCCATGTTAGCAATAGCAAGTTAGCTGGCTAGCCCCGGTGGATATGTCTTAGGCACCGTCGTCAAACATCACACTGTAATTTCGTAACGTAGAATAGAGAGAATAGATACGAATTAGACAGGAATTTTAAAAAATCACGTTTTTAAATAAACACAAGGGATTGTTTTATTTAAGATCTATGTTCACATGGTTTTGGATTTTATTCTACCAGAGAAAACCATATTTCTACGCTTGGGCTTTTGTTCATCACTTTCCCTTAAACCCTTAAGAACAACCGTGACAACGAAGAGTGGCTCGCAGGGTTTCAACAACGATGAGAAGTTCTCTTTTGTAGTGACTTTTTTTTTAACCCCTATTCTAAAATAATTAAGCAAAAAGTAACATTAGAGCCATAGCCTATATCATTTGGGTAATTAATAGAGAGGGTTATGGTCAAATTAGTTCATTTTGACCAGCTAGCTAGCTCAATGGCTGGACTGGGCAGAAACAATCTTGGATGTGTAACTTGTATCAAGTTGAAGTGGCCTCTTTAAAACTGTAGGTTGCTTATTTTCGGTATCTTTATAATGGCTTCACCATACGTTTTGCTGTTTGTTTTTGTGCTAAGAGTGTGATGTATGGACACAAAAAGTGGTCTATTATGTCCAAAGCCCGTGTTACAGTGTAAGAGTAGCCTATGAATATAATTTGTTATTGTAAACATTAACCAGAGTATGTGGTCATCCTAGTCAGACTGAATCTGGATCCATCCTAAAACATGAGCTGCATTTTCAGGTTTAGGATGGGTGGTGGCGGCCTAATGGGTAGGATGCTTGCCTCGGGACCAAGAAATCATGGGTTTGACTCCTACCTTCAGCATACCACCACTGGGTTCCTGAGCAAGACCCTTAACCCCAAGTTGCTCCAGGGAGACTGTCCCCTGTAGTTATCGAATGGTAGTCGCTTTGGACAAAAGTGTCTGCTAAATGCCGTAAATGTAGGATGGATCCAGATTTGACTGTCCATGTCCTCACTTTATCACTAGTTCCCATCATGGATGAGATTAAAGAGAGGACATGTGCAGTCAAATACATGGGACAGTAAGCACAAGCTGCATTTTCAGGTTTAGGATGAATCCAGATTTGACTGTGTGTGTTCTCTCTTTATCACTAGTTTACATCATGGGTGGGATTAAAAATGCATATCAGGATGTCCAGCCTGTCACTTTGCGACTTTCAGAGGAGAGTGTCACGTCCCACCTTTACTGCAGCTCAGCCAAGGGAATCGAAACTCACCTGTCCATCTTGGTGGAGGCCTTCTTAGTCGAGGTGTTCCGCTGTCGGGTCTGCCAGTTCACCAGCAGTCAGAAAGCCAGGATCAGAAGTCATGTCTCTGAGAGCCATTCTTTGCCTTCATCATGCCCCCACCTCTCGTGCCTGGAAAAGGAGGATGAGGAGGGCTTGACTGTGGGGATGAGGGTCGATGAAGAAGGTGTGCTGGACCAAAGTGGGTCTCCTTATGACCTCCATTCTGACTCAAAAAATAGTGAGGACCAGATAGACATAGAGCGCATGTCCTTTCTGCTCCCCATGTACGGTATGCTGCAGAACATCAGCCCGTCGCCGTGCGACATCGGCCTAAGCGCCAACTCTGAGGTCAACCTCCATGTGGCCCAGACCTGTGAGGTGAGATCCCATTGAATTCTTCTCATGTTTAACCCAATGTGTTTGGCACATTGGTTTGACACAAAGGGCTTACTTTTGTCAAGGTGAGCACGCTGTTCGAGGGAGACAGGCATGAAGAGGGCAGTGAAGAGGAGGCCGTGTTCCAGCTGGAGGACACCAGAGACGGCCTGCCTGGACCTCTCTCTGATGGGATGCCCTGCACTGAGGACCAGGATGAAGAAATGGCCCAGTCGGCTCATTTAATGACCCTTGGGCTGTGCAGAATCTCCAGCACCAAGTGTCCCTCTCAGCCTGCTCCTTTAGGAAGCAGGCTGGCCTTGGGTGCCAAAGGTCAAGATGCCACAGAAACATCAGTGGACGACAAACAGTCCCTGCTGACGGCAGCTGAAATGGAGAAACAGGCTGAGGAGGACGAAGCGTTGTCCTGTATTCTCTGCCAGGTAGGGTGTAAAATGCATTGCATCTAGGGGTGAGTAATATGAAAGTATTTATTGTGAAGTTCTCATATCACAGTATGCTTTTCTCAGCATGTTGTAGAGACTGGTATTGTGAATGGTGGCCTGGGAAATGGCTGACAATCACAGGCTGGGAAACAAATGCACACCCAAAGACTCACACAGACACCAACATAGCTTTATTCCAAATAAAATGACATGACAGTTCAAAATTACCAAAAAAACCCACCACCAATCTGGCTTCTTCAGTCTGGCTCTCCACTGCCTGCTCCACTCTCCTTCCTTCCCTCTTTCCTTTTCCCTCAACTGGCTGGAGAACCGGTGTTTTTAAAGAGTTCTGGCTCCTCCCTTGATACTGCTCACCTGTCCCTTGTCATGTATACGTGTCCTTGGGATGTATGTTTGGAATCAATCAATTTATAATTTTGATCTGTGCTGTAAATGTAAATAAAGTGAACGCTGATGCTTCACATAGATCAAAATGCAGAAACATAATTATAACACTAACTAAGTGTAAACATTTAAAATGCAAGTTTGACCCATTAATGAGCAATTAATTTTGTTCATTGTGCAACATTGGCTTTTATGGTATTTAAAGTTTTAGACTATATTTTTTAACCCTAATGGCTCTTTTTAGAAGCAAAATACCATGATGCATACTGAGTATAACTACAATGGGATGAAATGTTGTGGTTACTTTTCACCATGTTGCCCACCCCAGTGCATCAGCTGGTGGTGGTGACTAGAGCTGGGCAATAAGGCAGTATTTATCTTTAAAGCAATACATTGTTGCAATACAATTTTTCTGAACATATTATGGACATTGTCAACCAACGGCAATGTTTCTTTTCAAAGACAGCACAATAAGATTTGTTTAATTGTGTTTTGGGTAGTTCAGCATGTGAGATACTGAATAAAAGCATTTATATTTGCTTGTATTTTTGGAATGTGGCGCTGCTAGGTCTTTTTTTTGTCCTTCCCTATGACAGATGTCAGAAAAACTGCATATTGTGATATGTCATGTGATATATGTTTTCTGTACCACCGACTTCCAATGGTGACTCACCTGAATCTATTTCCGAAGCTTGTTGGAAATATAATTGTAATAAACATTTGTAATGTAAAAATTCATTTTCAAATATGAATCACTGTAAAATCTGAGATTTGCATGGATAATGCACAAAATTAAACATATGTGAATTTTTGCACCCCTGTTGCTAGGAGAACATGGCCAGCCTCAGCCTACTGGAGGTGCATCAGAAGTGCCATGACAGCGAGCAGGGGTTTAAGTGCCCGCGCTGTGGTTGGGCCACAGCAGAGTGGGTGAATATGGAGCAGCACTGGAGGAGCCATGGTAAAAGAAGGAGCTCGAAACCTCATAAGTGTGCCGTCTGTCCCAAAACGTTCAGGAAAGCAGACTCCCGCGACGCTCACGAGAAGAGGCATAACCGGCACCATCGAATGCGGTCCAAATCTTCACCTCTCGCGCAGTGTTCTCTGTGCCTTGAGTGGTGCCATTCAGAGAGGGAGTGGGAGATCCACAAGCGTTGCCACTTTCAAGGAGGGTTTAAGTGTTTGTACTGTGACTTCACAGGTAAGGCAAACTTACTTAAATTAGAATAAACAGTTATTTACAATGAGTAATCAGATAACCTCTCTCGGGGGCCGCTAGTGGTTAGGGTGTTTGCCATGTGCTCAGAATATTCAAATCCCAAGACTGCTAGTGGCACCCCTGAGGTACCCTTGAGCAAAGTACCATCCCCACACACTGCTCCCCGTGCTGTGGTGTGTTCTCGTGTGACAGAATAGTCACTTTACCTTACTTGACACTTAAATGTAGAAATTACACTTAAATGTAAAAATGTATATAATTATTCAAATATTCTGTTCTGTTGAATATCTATAAAAGCAGATAAAAACAGGAAAACCTGTACACATACCTGCCTCTGCCATACAGCTGACACAGAAGTAGGGGGTATGAAATGCAGTCATTGATCTAACCCCTGTCTTATGATTTCTTTTGTTAATCTTAGAAAAGTCATGGAAGAAGATCCACAAGCACATCCTTAATCAGCACACACAGGATGATGCAGATCCAGACCAGCAGACATCCTACCATGTGTAAGTTCTTACTATAAGGTTGTAAGGTTAATGCTGAAATAGGAGTGTTTGACATGGCAAGTATACAATAACACACTACAAAAATGCAATGTCATGGTTTATTGATTTTTCTGGTCAGTTGATACAAAAGTTGGACAAAAAAAAGACAGTTTTAAAATAAAAAACTGTCATTCTAATTTAACACTTCACACACTACGCTAAATGACTAACCAGGACCATTATTCACTCCTTATAATGAAATATGCAGTAGTTCATTGTTGATTGTCTTAAAAACTATTTTGAACTATTTTTCTACATTTCTACAGAATCTAAATGATGACATGTAGATGTAAAAAAATAACGATCAAGTGATGTGTTGTAATAATGGTTAACTGTAGAGAAACTAGCTCCAATTTCTTTAGAGTGGAATTGAACCACAACGTCTACAACGTTATTATTTTGCATATTATTTTGCATTACAATGGCCTGTAGCAATGGCATGCATTCAAAATTACAATTAAACAATGTCTCAGGCATCAGGCCACAGATCTTGTGTGACTTTTTGTGTAATAGCTTCTCTTCAGAGGTTTTCACACTTCTGACATCTGCTAATTTTAATCATTATAAATAATATACAGGATGAGTCTGAGTCCTTTCTGAAGTGTGCCAGAAAAAATGTATTTTGTTTAAGATGTAGGCGCTTGTTTACTTGCCTGTTTGTATACTGGTGATGATTGATTTCAGACATGGCCATGCTGTTCCTGTGTTTCAACACTCAAGCATGTTTTTTCAAGCATGTTTTAAAGTAGCTGTGACAAATAAGTAGACGAATATGAACACTGATGTCCATTAAGAATGAGGCTGATTACAAGGGAGGGGAATCACAAGTGACCTCCTGATACAATATTATCACGATACCTAAGTGTCAGTTCGATATTTTATTGTGATTTTGTAAGTATTGCGATTCTATAAATATCCCGATTTGAATTTCTTTTACAATTTTAAAGCCTTGAACCATGTAAAATAAAAAGATCACCACCAAACTGAACAGCTGAACTGAATGAGTAAATGTAGCATACTCTAAAAAAAACCCTCAAAAACCAAAGGCAGCATTTAAACAATTAACAAAAAGCTACATTTGCTGCTGTCATGACATAAACTACATCGAGCTGATTCATTTTTAGAATTTTGGTTTTTATGCAAAAACAAGAGCTGGTCAGTGTGCTCTGTGGTAAGATTGTTCCTCTGAGCAGTAATACAAACAAAGCGTACTCCTAATAACATAATTTTTGTCCCTCAGAAACAATGTTTCTCCAGTAAAAATTCAGACATTTTATAAATTAATTCAAAATCAGTTCAGAGTCAGTGTGGCGACACCCAACTGAATTCAAACCCCCCCCCACCTCTACTGATTGTAGAGCGGTGTTTATATTAATCCGGTTGATATTAAAGATGTCTCTTCTTTATGCACATGCAGAGGACCCTTAAAGCTGGACACTCAGTCATCAAGCAGTTATCCAAAGTGCCTCAAAGTGGTGCAGCCAGAGTCATGGTGCCAGGTGAGGAAGACAAGGGTGACACACAAGGTTGTGGGAAGGAAGAAGAGTGATGAGGAGAAAAAGGATTGTGTGAGACAGACTGAGAAGCTGGGCGAAGGAATAAAGGTCCCTAAAAGGAAAGAGTTCTGTTGCACTCTCTGTAACAGGTAAGATACAGTTATCTAGCGCTATATGAGTTTCTGTTTGGGAAAAAAAAAAAAAAAATAGCTGTTATTGTTCTGACATCAGTGATACAGTGCTCATAACTATGTAAAAGTAGACTTTGAGTGCTTATGTGCAATTTCCTGAAAAGCCTGTGCCCTGTCTACTTAAGAGCTCATAAATGTCTATACATGACTAATGAAAAAATGTCTATAGATGTTTTATTAAATGCTTAGTCACGGGCTTGTTACCAACTTTATGTCTCTTTGTTCAGCTGTTGAGAACCACCTCTAGCGTTTGTTTGGTAGTGTTAATTTACACGGTTATCAATTTATACAATTATTCCATTTGCACTTTACCAGTCCTGATTTTTTTATTTAGTGCTGGAGCTATGCGGCTAACGTTGCTTACAAACTACTTACAAACTATTATAAAATACATCCTCCAAACATCACTCAGGCCACATCCAGCTTCACCAAGGTGGTGCAGACTTGTCAACAAGGTTATGTCATAGTATGACAGTCAGCATTTCAGAGAGCCATTTCAGACCAGGGCGGGTTTTCATGTCATACAGACAAAACAAACCCATTCATATTTATATCATATATAATCTAGATCTAAATCTAGCACTCCTACTCCAGAGCTGGTTTGTGAAAACTGACCCTGTTGTCTAAAGACTGCAGAGTGTTTGCCTACATCTCCAAGTTTTGATCATTTTCATGGATTATTATGGAGGAGAGTTTTGGTGATATATTTTTATTTAAGAAAACAGTCTGACTGTTGACCCCCGGTGTTTGTTAGCAATGATAGCCTCTAGGGTTGCACCGATACGGATACCAGTATCGGGTATTGGGCCGATACTTCGTACTCGTATTCGTACGTGAACTGCCGATACCATGCACAGATACCACTGAACAATATCCTATTTCATTACATCAACTGATCACTCTGGGCGGATGTGATTTGTTGTCCTGCCTGAC
>JBBIGA010000079.1:55511-83005 GCA_037576975.1 Alestes dentex
TATCGGCAAGTACACAAATAAAAATACTCGTACTTGTATCGGTTTGTAAAAAAAGTGGTATCGGTGCAACCCTAATAGCCTCGTATACCTGTCTTGGCTGGACTCCATGTGCAGTAATAGCAACTTAGAGTATTGAACAATTCTTTTAAACATTCCCCTTGCTTGAATATTACTAATGCTGCTGGAAGCAGTATATCCAGCATGAAGCTTTTGATAATGAAAGACATCTGTCTGTTAAATTTTGAAAATTCATGCATTAACAGGAAGTTTTCCACTAAGCTGACCATGCGTCGCCACATGGGCATCCACCAGGGGGACAAGCCGTTTGAGTGCCCCCACTGCCACTACCGTACACGGCTAAAAGCCTCCCTTATCCAGCACCTCCGTGTCCATACAGGTACAGCAGCTTCATTCCACTCCATGTTTCTTGGGCATCTGCAGTAGTTTTGTTCAGTTTGGTCCAAAATGCTTTGGAAATCTGACACTAGGGTAATTAAAGCCAGACCAAAACATGCAACATTGGAAGAAGCCGCATTGAAGATTTGCATCATTCAATTTGAAGAGACATTATCAGAGAAACTCTGACTTGGATTAGTTTTTGAGTGAAAAAATATATATTTCATTTTACATGCAGTTGCTTCAACAGTATTTTCACTTGTTTACACATTTTGGAGGTGTATAATAATAGGCCTAGCATTTGGCACAGGATGATGGGGACAACACTTGTCAACCATTTTTCCAGGCCCTTATCACTGAGTGACTAAATTGTGGCCATGATGGGGCTATTAGGAGGCTTTTCCCACAGACTCTGCATGAGTTGTGGCAACAGCATGGAAGTGTTCGACAGGACCACAGCTGTGCATCTCACTGTCATGGTGCCATAGAGATTTAGTGCCTAATGGAAAACCTTTCAGCAGGATGGTTCCCATTCTAGGGTTGCCATGACATTTGAGTGCCTCAGAGGAAGAATTTTATAAAGTAGTTTTCTTCCCTGCTTGCTCTAGGTGAGAAGCCTTACAAGTGTCCTCAGTGTTCCTATGCCTCCATCGACAGGAGCTCTCTGCGACGACACTCGCGGACACACACCCAAGAGAAGCCATACCGCTGCCAGTACTGTCCCTACAGCTGGTAAACACTCACATACTCTATATGGAGCACCATAACTTGTCCTAAATAAATCAGTGAAGTCAGCTTGTAGGATTGCCTGTACAGAACTGACTAAGAATAGCGTTCCTCCTTTTTCAGCATCCAGAAGAAAAGCTTGGACCTCCACTCTCGCCGACATCACACAGGAGAGTCGTTCCCCTGTCCTCTGTGCCAGTACTCCACACCAGACCGGCAGCTGTTATTACGACACACAAGCAAACACCACAGCTCAGAGAAGTCTAATGTGCTGGGCCCAAGGGGAGGACCACGTTCCAGTGATCACAACAGCTCTTCCAAAAGACCACGTACCTCCAAATAACATGAGATTTTAACAAAATGTTTTTTTTTAATCTGATGTTTGTTGATCTTTTATACTGCTTTGTACAGAGATTTTATACCGTATTTCTTAAATATGATGTTTACATGATTATTTGTGTTGTCTTATATAAATTGCTGCCATTTGATCAGTGTTTTTGTGATATAAAATACAACACTTTTAGTGTTCAAACTGCTGTCAATTACACTGTGAACCAGATCATTAAAGTTCTTTCTATTGTGACAAGACATGAAACAAAGCTTGGAACCTGGTGGACTGTTCTTTGGAACTCGGATTCGATTCTTATGTATATTCAACTGAAATTCAAGAGCTCTGTCGGACAGATCTCTGGAATATATGGTGAATTTGGTGTACTGGTAGAAGGAGCCACCCGAGCATGCGGTGCACTTGGTAAAACTTTGGGTATAGCTCTCAAGTATGCACTTAACCTGGTGGGCCACGGCTTTCCATTGGGTGTTGCTTGAAAAGAAAAACAAATCCCAGGAGCAATCCGATTGGAATGGGATTATCCTACCTGGGGTCTTGCAGATTCACAGCACCAACAGAGAAGGAGGGAGCTACTGGAAGACTTCCAAGCTGAAGTCACACAAGATGTAGCTGCTTTTATAGGGTAAGGCACTGCATACTGTTACTACTAGCAAATAGTGTGGTCTGTTGGAGCTCTCCCATAATTAACACAGTTAATCGCTATCTGTCACGGAGTCTAAAGGGAGTGCGAATAAATCTGACTCAATACCAGGGCTTGTAAAGCTCCTTACTCCCACAAAACCATCAAGCTACACGAAGCAGAAGTTGGCTTCTCATTCGCCAGCTCCTCATTGGAATTTTCCCATTCCACCTTAAATAGAACAGCAGATCCATGGTGCATGTTCGGGAGGCTATATGGGAGTGCAGCAGCATTTAAGGTGGAACATAGAGTTGGGATAAGAATAGTTTCAGACTCGAAGATACCATTAGTGAGCTGAAAGACTGCATTAGTGTGTGCTCCAAGCGCTTTAGCGTCACTGTCTGTCCGTATTGGCTAAGCCAGCAGTTTGTGACAGTTTTTGGCGTTATTTCTCCACATCTGCCCGATTGGAGTGTGAGGCTGTTTCTGGAGGAGAACTAAGCCCGGACAGAGGAGGAGGAGAAGGAGGACCATCCCCTCATGGACAGCAGCTCCCTGCAGGAGGAGCAGGAAGAGGAGCCGCTCGGGGTCCGAACAAGCTCTCGGAGGAGAAGTTCGGACGTGGAGAGACTGTGGAGGGAGTTGACAAAATCATTTCCAGACCATGGAGGGGCGGCTGAAGCCTCGATGCTGGAAGGTAATCAGAACTTGTGTTTTTTTTTTAAATTTAGGACTGATATTTTGTTAGAGTTTATCCAGAGTTTCTGGGCAGATGCTCTGCAGCGGGCATAATGTGATACTCTTTGCCCTTTGTCTCACATCTTTAACGCACTTTTCCACACTTTTCCTTTCTTTTTCTCCTTTTCGTTAGTTCTTCAGAGGATAAAGGAGGCAGAAAAAAACACCGAGGAAGAAACCAAACTGGCTGAAGTGGAAAAAATACTGGAGAATATAATAAGCATGTCTCGTAAGGTATAAAACATGTAGAAAATAAATAAATAAACAAACAAAAAATTTTAAATAAATAAATAAAATAGGGGTGGGACAAACTATGCTGAACGGAACAGTCTTTTTTTGAAGCTGATGTGGAAAAAGGAAACATGGGCAAACGACTGGGCAAAATAAATGGGCAAAAGGGGATAAGATGAACAAATGACAAGGGTCGAAATTATGACTAGGACAGATGGTCTCCAAAACGGCTGGTCTTATTGGGTGTTCCCAGTATGCAGTGGTTAGTGCCTGCCAAAAGTGGACCAAACTAAGACGACCATTGAACTGATGGCAGGGTCATGGGGCACCCAGGTTTCATTGTTGCGTGTGGAGAGTCTGTTTCTACCCCACAGAAGAGCTACTGTTGCACTGTTGGTGAAAAAGTTAATGCTGGCTATACAGAAAGGTGTCTGAACACATCTCTGTTCATGGGGCTGCGTAACAGCAGACCAGCCCATGTTGGCCCCGGCCCACTGCTAAAAGCGCCTACAATGGGCATCTGACCTTTAAAGCGGGACCACAGAGCAATGAAAGAAGGTGGTCTGGTCTGATAAATCATGTTTTCTTTTACATCATGAGGACGGCTGGGTGCGTGTGTGTTGCTTACTTAGGGAATACATGGCACCAGGATGCACTAAGGGCAGGCCGGCAGAAGCAGTGTGATGTACTGAGAAATGTTCTGCTGGGGAACCTTGAGTCCTGGCATTCATGTGGATGTTCATCTGGATGGCACATATCACCTATCTAAACACTGCTGCAGACCAAGTAGCCCTTCATGGTAATGGTTTTCCCTAATATCAGTGGCCTACTGATGTAACCCGAATTTCCCTAATATCAGTGGCCTACTGATGTAACCCGAATTTTGGTGTAAGTCGAAACACACCCTGGCCTAAGTCACTTACTAATCTTAACACAGTTGTAAAATCATAATCTAGAACATAAAAACACAACTAAGTAACAGAAAAAGGAAAAGGACATAAATGTACACTGTACTGTAGTAACAGAAAAATGTGTGTAAAACTCTTGCGCTTTTAACAGTCCAAAATGGCGTAGGAAAGCGTACTGCGGGACGCCAACTTCCTCACTCATACGCAGCGTTACTGAGTATTCTTCGTAAACTGCGTATTCTTCCGCCGTGTGCGACCAAACTAGTTAAGGGAGTGAGCGTCGTAAATTCGAAACATTGCATGTCGAGACTGTTGTAGGCCGAGGACCCCCTGTAGTCCAATTCATGGAGGTCCCACCTCGCAACTTACAGCACTTAAAAGATCTGCTGCTAATGTGTTGGTGCCACAGCGCACCTTCAAAGGTGACTTGTGCAATCCATGCCTCAACAGGTCTACCCACGGGGACCTACACAGTATTAGGCAGTGGGTTTTTAATGTTAGGGTTGATCAGTATATATACTGTTATACATTAATTAAGTGATTAATTACACCTACCTTGTATTCACACCTGGCCATTTCATCTAATCCAGCTCTACAACTACAGACTCTAGTGCATCTGTATCTTTACATAATTTGTTAGCCTTCCTCTACCTTATTCCTCAGTGATCAGGACCACGAGTGAGCAGGTATTATTTGCGTGGTGGATTATTCTTGTCCCACCAGGTACACTGACATAGTAATCGAATGTTAGTGTGTTGGATTGGTATAAGTGGATCACAATCAAAACTAATGTGTAAAGCCATTTATCCAGTAAGTATTTATTTGTTAAAAAAAACAACAGAGTAAATACAAAAAACAAACAAACAATACATTGTGATTTTATGTATGTTAAGTTCCATCCACACTGTTGTGGCAAGTGTGCATGGTGAACTGCCCTGCATTCATATTTCAGTGTAAATATCTTTAATATGCATATGTATTAATATTTCAATTTAAATATCTTTAACATGCATATTTACATAATAATGCAATATATGCACATTCATGTGCACTTATTCTTTCCCAGTATTCGCAGTCTGAGGCAGCGCTCACATTTCTGCAGGGATCCTCTTTTGACTCGGTTCAGCACTTCTACCAGCCCTTCAGTCCTGTCACAGTAGCAGGTTTGTCTTCATGCGGCTGTTCACAATTCTATCATAATGAAGTATACTTTTAAATGGATAATTTGTATAATACTGCAATTCACTCCCCAGATATATGGAGGTCAAATGGATTCTGCTTGGCCAATACTGAAACTATACTTTACGATGCATGTTTATCAAAGGAACGTGAGAAATCACTGCCGGTGCACTCTGCAAGGTAAGAGTAATGATCCTGTTCAATTAGCAGATGAAGCTTGAGCTTGTATAATATGTGTTGTAGGTGATGTATTAGTTTAGAGTGATGCCTCTTCCTTCTTGTTCACCATATGTCCAGTTCCCAGGTGCTGACAAAGATACAGACAAGGCGTGAGGATGGACCCAAGTGTGATGAAGAACTTGCGACTTCGAACTCAGCTGAAAGTGGAATTCAAGAGCGAGACCATACTGCCACTAAACCACAGAGATACATTAATAACGTGTCCTTCCTCCAGTTAGAGGTCTGCGAGACAGACATTCTAGAATGACAGGCTGTGCTGGCCTTTCTCTTTATACATTGTCACATTTCTCTTAATGATTAGGTAGTGAATACTACACACTCAGGATGCTACAGAAGTGCTTTTTTTTGTAATTCTACACAGAATTGTCACATCACTTGCCAAATTGTGCTTTACTTTTGGTAGCATGAGTGTATAAAGAGATTTGTGAAATAACTTTATTATTAGAAGGTGGTTTTTTGAACGGTTCAGATAAAATCACTTATATTGCTCATTAGAAAATAATGACTAGTCAATAAAGATTTAATATCACCAGCACAAATCTGAGTTGTCGAGTCTCATTGTATTTCTGATGTATTTATGTGCCTGCTGTGGGGTTTGACCGTTGCATGCGTCAGGCAGGCAGAATCGGTTTGTTCCTCTTTCAGGTCACTGAGCACTTTCCTAGCATGATACTTATTGGAACAAACACTACATTTTTACACCCTGCACAATTGATTTGGCCACTCAAATGATCCATTTTGCTTCGTTTTGGGTCAAAAAGGTGGAATTTTTCCACACGCGCCATTCCAGGGCCACAATATCAACCTGATTCCGAAGAGTAGTGACATTTAGTCAGTTAATGCCTCCCAAAAATCCATGGCTTGCCATGACCCACTTTTTCTCCTGGTGGCCCCTATTTTAGTGCCTGACTCTCTTCCAGCTCTTTACCAACTGACCCACTTGAGTCTGGGGAAGGTCTGGCAGGGCTTCAACTCAAACTGAATGTTGATGGGAAATTATATAATGGGGTCACTAATGGTTCGTTTGGATGGGCGTATTTTTATTTTTTTCAGCTGCTTTTTAAAATCCCCATTGTCAGGGAGAGTATCAGCCTATAGACGAAAAACCAGACCAGAGCACAGTGGATCAATAACATCCTGTGTGGGCTGATCAATGTGCATATAAAAAGCTAATGCTAGCTGAAGTTATGCCCAGATTGATAGAGGGTGCCAGCTAAGTGGTGCCATCTTTATACTTTTTACCCACTGTAAGTTTCCCAGTCTGTTTATGTGATTTTATCAGTATTGCACTATTTGAACATCCCTGGTTTTGGCAATACTGAGACTCACGTCATGAGCTACCACCCACTTCGGAGAGGGCATCTTTGCCACCCCGGTGAGTCCAATTGCACGGGTGGGTTTAAGGAGTCTCTGAGCGCTCGCAGCTATAAGATACTGCATGTGCCTTTCCATGGGCCGACTCACAGCCACTACCACCATGAGCCTCCGCACCCCTTCCCCACGGTCGACGTCCCGGACCACGCGCACTACATCATCGGCTCGGTCATTCTCATGGTGGGCATCACAGGTGTGATTGGTAACGCGTTGGTCATCTACGTCTTCTGCCGAAGCCGCTCCTTGCGCACCCCAGGCAACATGCTCGTGGTCAACCTGGCCGTGGCTGACTTCTTCATGTCCCTTACCCAGTCTCCTGTCTTCTTTGTGGCCAGCTTGCATCGGCGCTGGGTGTTTGGGGAAAAAGTTTGTGAGCTTTATGCTTTCTGTGGGGGTTTGTTTGGGATCTGCTCCATGATGACCCTGATGACAATAGCCGCCGACCGCTGCCTCGCCATAACCCGGCCTCTCGCTCTGCTGGGCAGGGTAAGCCGCAACAGGGCAGGGGCAATACTGGCTCTGGTGTGGCTCTACGCTCTTGGCTGGAGCCTACCTCCCTTCTTTGGCTGGAGTGCCTATGTCCCAGAGGGTCTCCAGACATCATGCTCTTGGGATTACATGTCCTTCACACCATCAGTACGCGCCTACACTATCCTACTATTCATTTTTGTTTTCTTCATCCCTCTGGGAATCATCGGTGGCTGCTACCTGGCCATTTTCCAGGCCATCCGATCGGCTCGGAGAGAGGTGAAGGAACTTGATTGTGGGGAGACACACAAAATGTATGAGCGCATGCAGAGTGAATGGAAGATGGCCAGGGTGGCTCTCCTGGTAATCGTGCTCTTTGTGATATCCTGGTCACCCTATTCCATTGTGGCTCTCACTGCCACTGCAGGCTATGCCCACTTCCTCACCCCCTATATGAACTCTGTGCCTGCGGTGATTGCCAAGGCTTCCGCCATTCACAACCCCATTATCTATGCCATCACGCACCCCAAGTACCGAGCAGCCATTGCCCGCTATGTTCCCCTTCTACGCTCCATTCTATGTGTTGGTGAGAAGGAAATGCGCTCCTCTTTTAGCTCTGGCAGTGGATCCTCCTCTCGCCGGCCAACCCTCACCAGTCAGTGCTCCCTGGGCGTCTGCATTGGCAGTGCTGCCCGTGCCAATAGCCGCTGGGGGAAGACCCGACTGTCCTCGGCCTCGGACACCGACTCCTGTTGGACGGAAAGTGAGGCAGACGGCTCCAGTGTCAACTCGTTATCTTTTGCCAGACGGGTGTCTACGGAGATTTCAACAGATACTGCTATCCCTCCGCAGCAGGCCAGCACTAGCGCTGGCAATGAGCAGAAAGTGGGGCAGGTTGAAAGGGTTGGCAGCGTACCTGTACCCTCCATTGCTCTGGAACTAGATGTGTCGGACGGAAACATGCTCTCTGATTGTAAAGCTTTCCTCTTGTCAGGTAACTGACTAAGGAATGCTGGTACAAGGTCTAGGTACTCCTTATTTGTTTTATTGTATAAACTGTATAGTGCAATCAAAATGACTAAAAAACCAACTGTGGTCTCTCTTCCACTTTGTACCCACTTTAACTACAAAGCCTTGTTTCATCTTGTAAATCTCATAAATTCTGTGTGGGTGTGGGGATGTGGGTATGTTCTTTGAATGTATAGCCTTACACTGTTTTAGAATTGTAGGGCAGTTTTAATCTTAAATCTAGACTAGGCTTGATTCTAAACTAGGATTCTAAGGTACATCACCATAAAATTACAATGCAAGACTAGGCTTGATTCATGTACAGTACACAGGCTCATATTGTATTAGACCACAGTTAAACACTCCAGGCTGTTTCATTCGCTTACAATCTTTGTAACATTTATTCTGTTCATGTTTGATGAGTTTTATTGGTGTTTCTCTATATTTTAAATGAAATAAAACAGCAAATGCACACCCATGCTTATCATTTTCCGTGACTGAGGACTTATCAAACCTGTTCAAGCACAGCGCAAGCTGGTGCACAGCCACAGATGTAAGTTGTTGGGGGCACAAGCCTCAGTGCAGCTCGTCTGATACAAATTCCAGCCGAAACCATACGTCGTTAACCAACTATTTACACATTTCCAGAATAGTCCATCAACATGGCCAGAAACCCAGCTAAACACTCTCATAGTCAGAAAAGTTATTACAGTAAACCCCCGAAATTCGCAGGGGTTACGTTCCAAGAGGAGCCGCAAATTGTGAAAAATTTGTGATTTTAGTGTAAACCCTAAATATGCCCCCAAATATGCTCCCGAAACTCTTTAATTTCATTTTAAACTGAGCTTGATACTTTACCCTAAAAAAATGTAAAGGAAAACCCGTATTCGTACTGTACAGTGTACACTAAACTGCACAGCACTAGAATGTAAAATACTGATGTTACCTCTATATAGACTGTACTGTAATTCATGCAAGCGCATTTTCTTCAGTATGCGCTGTCGTTTTCTTTGGTCTAAGCAGGTAAATACAGTAATAATTTAATTGAATTTACAGTAATAAAAATACAGGGCTTTAAGAAGAACAAAATGAAAAACACGAGAACACTCAGCGGAACACTCAAAATAATAATAATAATTTAGCCCTAAAATGCATGAAAAATTATATATTGCCACAAAAAAAGCAAAAAAAAAAAAAGGAGGATATTTGCTCTTTCCATGAATTTGCAGGGTTTCTGCGAACAATTATTACTTCAGTTCTAAGAAAAAAATCCACAAACGACTGAGGCAGCGAACTCTGAACCGCAACTTCGCGGGGGTTTACTGTATTTGAGACTACCTTGGCCAGTGCTCATACTGTAAAAGATGCTGTCATTTTCATGGGATTCATTTGGATATTTTGTTGTAAATTAACTGTTTGGACATGAGTGAAGACAAATTACTGCAACTAAAGCAAGGAAACAAACTGACGACGTGAATGCAGACTGGTAACAAACAAAAGAAGGCCGGGGAAAAAAGAACAAATAAATGACATGAATACACAACATACTACCAGTCAAAGCATTATGAACCAGAAAATGAATAAATAGATAAATAAATAAGTACATAAGACATGAATACAGACACAGAATACTGCCAGCAATAAATAAATAAACAAACACATAAACAAACAATTAGATATATATGACATAAATACAGACACAAAACACTGGCAGCAATAAATAAAACTAAAAAGTAAATGAATAAATACATAGATAGACTGGCATGCAGACAGACAAACAAACAGGTAGATGGATAGATGGATAGATAGATATAGATAGATAGATAGATAGATAGATAGATAGATAGATAGATAGATAGATAGATAGATAGATAGATATGTCATTCAAACAGACACAAAGTACTACCACTAAAAGTACATGAATAAATAGATAATAAATAAATACAATGAGTACAGAGACAAAATACTAGCAGCATTTAAAAAAATGAAAAGGTAAATGAATGGACAGATAGACAGACAGACAGACAGACAGATAAAAAGATACACAGAGATAGAAAGAAAGAAAGAAAGAAAGAAAGAAAGATAGAAAGAAAGAACGAAAGAAAGAAAGAAAGAAAAACACAGATTCAGTGCCCCCCTGGTGTGACTGAGGTGGTCCTGCGTTTTTAAATGTGTGTTTCTTCAGCCGGAAGTGGTGGCTGATCTCTGCTCTCCTCCATCCCTGCGGCTGGGGCAGTCGGAGTCTAGGACTGTTTGGAGACCGATGTGCATGGCAGTCAGAGAGGAGCAATAATTAAAAATAATAATCTCAATATGGGAGATGATGGCATAGACTATAACATAGTCTTTCCCGAGCCTCAGATATCAGGTAAGACGGTGGTGTGTTAGCATTAGCTGGCGAGCTAACAGTAGCTAGTAACGCCTCCTTTCACCACCAGGCTGCAGATTCAGTCAGTTTGAGGCTTCGATTAGTCTTGTTTATTCCCTAAAATGCAAAACCCCCGTGGCACTCGTCTATATATGGTGTGTACATTTGTATGTGACTGTTTAGCTGGTTGGCTGCCCTTAACTGAAGCTAAATTTACCCTACTGAATGGTTTAAATGACAGCAGTATTAGAGCTGCTTTGTCATGTTTGCATGTCGAATCACCCTGAGTTTTTGATCTTCTGTTCTGACAGAGAAATACTGGCGTGGGTCAAAGGAGCCCGTTGTTATTCTGTTAGGCTGGGCTGGTTGCAGAGACAAGCATTTGTCAAAGTACAGTTCAATCTACAACACACAGGTAAGTTCTAAGACTCAATTACCTCTTGACTGATACTCTCATTTCACATGTGAAGCAGGTGCATTCAGAAGACACCTGTTCATCCAATATCTCTTTAGAGATCGGGAGTAATATTATGGAGGTTTATAGGGAGGGGTAGTTGGTTGCCCCTGTGATCAGAAGGTCGTAGGTGTGAATCCCAGGACTGCTAGTGGCACCACTGAGGCACCCTTGAGCGAGGTACCGTCCCCACACACTGCTCCCTGGGCGCTGTGTTCATGGCTGCCTGCTGCTTCACTTGTTGAATGGGTTTAATGCAGAAAATTTATTTCATATTGTTCACATTGTTCACACTGTGCTGTGGTGTGTTCATAGTGACAAGTGTTAAGTGATCATTTGCGTATGACAACAGTCCAAGGGAAACCTTTACTTTATTCTACACGCTGGAACATTGGTGTGAGGATTTGGTTATATTCAGCTTTAACGAAGGCAGGTATTTGTGTATTTGTGTTAGATAAGTAGCTCTGGATTACAAACTCCACTCCAACTCATAATCAAATGTATCAGGTTGTGCTTCTGTACTCGATATAATGCAGTTTCACCCAGAGTAGGAGAGCTTTATATCCCTTTAACTGATGCAGGTGGTGATTGTTAATTATTTATTCATTTAGTTAAATCATGTACGGATTCCAGATTTTTCATCTTTTCTGTAAAACTGGAGCTATTAGGCTATTAATGTGAAGCAACACTAGAGAGTCATCCAAATCTTGTCTATGAATCCATCCTCACAACTGCTCTCTACAAACTCAAGCTGCAAAATAGCTGTCCATTTAGACAGCACAGACTTGATATAACTATAGACTCATTTGATATAACCATTCAGAGGCCCAGATTAGGCATAAGCTTGGCGCCATGTCTTAGTCAAGGACTTGGCAATGTCCAGTAGACCAGCCCACAATGTATGTTTTAATCCTGTTCCATATTTTTTTCAGGGATGTGTGACTTTGCGCTACACTGCACCCCTGAAAACGGTGTTCATTTCGGAGTCATTTGGGTACAAGGAGCTCAGAAGCACTGCTCACAAACTGCTAGAGATTCTGTATGACTATGAAGTGGAGAACAGCCCCATCTTCTTCCATGTATTCAGTAACGGTGGCTTCATGCTCTACCGCTACATGGTGGAGCTCTTGCAAAGCCACAAGCAGTTCAGCTCTCTGTGCGTTGTGGGCACGGTTGTGGACAGTGCGCCAGGGAGCCAGAATGTCAGAGGGGCTCTTCGGGCTCTCAAGACCACACTTGGCCCAAATGTCAATGTGCTGCTGCGGTGCTTCCTCCTGGCTCTGTTTGCTGTGATGGTGGTCCTCCTCAGAGTCGTCCTGTACCCTGTGACCAAATACTTCCACAAGAACCACTATGATGCCATGATGGAGCAGCCAGCCCCCTGGCCTCAGATGTACCTTTACTCCAGGGCAGACCGAGTGATCAGGTATAGAGATGTAGAGCGGATGGTCAAATCGCTGCAGGAGAAAGGGCTGTCTGTGGAGAGCTTTGATTTCATCACCCCACCACATGTGAGCCTATTCAGAGACTGTCCTGAGGACTACTCCGGCAGGTGCCACACCTTCTTGACTAGCTGCATGACCGACTTGGAGGCAACACAGGCAAGAAAGCGCTTCCAAGTGCAACAATGACAGTATGGCGTGCTCACCCAGCCCTTTCATAGTTTGTGGTAATAGAACTACTGTAAAGTTACATGTGTACAAACCACCATATTTGTATAAAAACTACTGATTGAAGTTTAGTGACTTGACCTAGGTCAATTTGACCTCTGATTTGTTTTGTGTTTGCCTGGTACTGTGAATTGAAAACGTATTTGAACTAACTTAATTTAAGCTTACAACATTCACACTTCTATAGATTGTAATCAACTGGTTTATGTATTTGACTTACGTGCCTTCCTAAAATAAAGACAAAGTTCATTTGGTTAACCACAGCTAGATGGGTCATGTTTAAGTAAGAAAACGCTCCTGGTCCTACACACTAGTAATCCTTTCGGATTGGGGGGGTCCCAAACTCAGTGCTGGTGTCTCATCGTGGACACTTGAACTTGTAAACTAATTGTCTTCACAAGCCCCTTGTTGACTTTGTCAGGTGTGTTAGAGAAGGGAAAACTAAAAAATGTGCAGAGCATGGCGTCTCCAGGACAGATGAACCACTCCTTGAGGCCACAGTAAAAATAAATCGGTTATGTGGCCTGCGTTGTGTGCTGTGTTATTTGTTTTTGTGTTTGTGGTTGTTCTTCATGGGTATTGTGTGGCTTTGCATCTTTACAGAGACAACAGAAGACCTTTTTCAAGAGGAGGGCATCAACCTGGAATTTTAGATTTACCCTCATGTTTGTTATGGAGAGGCATTTCACCTCTAGGCAGGTCAAATCAGCTTTTGCCATCTCTGCCAGCCAGTGATCATGTGAGCAGCAGGCTTTCAAATTGATCAGGCAGGTTCTACAATTGAATGCCTCCAACTGACATATTTGACATTTTAGAGGGAGTCATTGGCATTTGTCTCCCCAGAAAGCTCACCCTGGTACTCCATATATCATTTAGAGCCGCTGGTGGGGGAGAGCGAAAGAGGGAAGTTTGTAGATTTGCTTAGACAGATGAACATCGCTTATTGGAGTGCACAGCAAACAGATCATCTTGCTGTTTGTCTGGGTGGACGAGTAGCTCGTGTTGCTTAAGTGTTTCAGGTTTGATATCTAGGATAGACGCTCAAGGACTGTCCTGATTTCAACCCAGGCAGGTAATTTGATACTGGTTTTATCTCCAAGGAGGCTTCTCAGTGGAAATTTGGGTATTTAGCTGTATGGGACAGCAAGGTCTGCTGCAATCCTGTAAGTGATCTGTCTATGAAAGCACAGCTGGTGTTAATGTACTTGTAAATAGACAGTTGAAAATGAAGTCTCCACTTTGTGTAGTTCCATCAGCTCTTCTGCGTTACTTTCACAAGGGGGAGACATTTCTCTTTAGGATTTCTTTACTTTTGCAAAGGCCTTTTCACACATCACATTCCCGATCTCTCATTTACAGCCAAGTGATATAGCTCCAAGTTGAGCTGTCTTTGTTATGGGCTGAATTGAGGCCTGACCAGAGCTTTTGCTTGCTCTAAGCGGTCTTAGTTTTTTTCCGTCATTTTTCCATACAATACAGTTGGAGTAGTTTGTGCTGGAGAATGCAGTACGAGGCTTAGGGCCACCGAGTGTCTAGAAACTGCCAGGGGTGTGACTTATTTAAAAATGATGGATAAGTTGGGGGTTGGGGTGTAGCCATTTGGCAGTGTGTAGTCACTGAAAGTGTTATGTTCAAGTGCGTAGTAATTTTTAGTTGGTCCGGTTCCCTGTCATGAAGGATATGCTTTGTGCACCAAAAGGGGGTAACTCCATTAAATTTATGTGTAAAGTCAAAAAGATGGTCTTCTGGCCTTCAAAGAACCTCTATGCTAAACACTTTATTATTGGATTTCATTTATATGGCGAGGCTGTGTAATAGACAGCACTCTGGGATGGTAATGCAGGGGGAGAAAAGTCCCCAAATTGCCCTCAGAGTTAATGAAGTCTCACAGTATGATGTGGGAAAATTGTGGTGGAAAGGGGTCAACAGACCTCTTCAGCCCCCTCGTCCATGGAAAATGGCTCCTGTCAGGCTCTGAACATTAGGAGAAGCTGAATGCTCACACAGCAAAGCTGGCCCTAAGAATGATGGTTTTAAGTAATGGCATTTGGCAGATCGGCAAAATTTCCCCAGCTCGGTGGAAGTTTCTCTGAGTTGGGAGAAAGACATGTCTCAAAAGCTAACAGTCCATAAGCCTTGCATGAAAGCCTATCTTAACCAGCTATACACTATTTACACTATAGTAATTACACTATTGTGTTGGCCTAGCCTAGACTTGTCTTTCTTTAGATCCACAACATCCTGCAGTGTTTTAGCTGCTGAGTGAGGTGAGTGTAGCTCCTCATATCTACCAGTAGATGGCATTGTCAGCCAGGTCAGCAGAGCTTCAGCAACCAGCTCAGTCAGGAGCAGAAAAGACCGCTTTCAGAGAGAAGCTGGAGAAAGCCGTGGAACCAGAAATAGACTTCCCCACAAACCCAAAAGTGAAAGACTAATTGATTCTCCTTTCACTTCCTTGCAGCTGCAAGTCCACACCACCTGGCTTTTCTTTGAGGGGTAGAAAAGATGAACATTCCTTTGAAAGAAATAGGCTAAAGATTCAATATCTGTCCAAAATTATCCAGGCAGCCCTTCCACACGGTCGTATCTCCTCAGCTCTGGAGCTCCTTCCAATACCTTTGGGATGAGTTTGAGTGATGTTTGTGATCCAGAACTAATCATCCAACATCAGTACCTCACTAATGTTCTTGTGGTTGAATACTGAATTAGTGTAAAGCCTTCCCAGAAGATTCGAGGCAGTCGCAGAGTGAAGTCGTTCCGAGTTCTTTGAAGTGAAATAAACTGTAGAGCAATTACCAAATCTTTACAGTGGTGGTGATGAGAACCAGGGGTCACAATGTCTATGACGCAGACCTAGCCATTTTATTTACTGTCTAAAGTGAATCAATATGTGTCAGAGATTTTATAGGCTGTGTAATGTTGGTTATGGTGATACATCTAATGACCATCTCGCCTCGAGGCTACCCTTATGTACCTCATTGCCAAGAATGTGTTTAAAATGTTTTAGACCAAGACCTACTGCCTGAACCTTGTTTAGTGGCTTGGGCATTAACCATTACCTGTAAAATCCTCCTGTGAGAGAGTTTTAAGCGCCTTAAACACTCCCGACGTGTGGTTCCTATCACCACCACAGTGACCAGTTCTCCCAGTGCAAGACCCGGAAAGTTCACGAATGGAGCTTCACGTCAAACCACTCTGAAAGACTGTTTACATCCTGACGACTTAATTATTTCAATTTTTTAACGCAGTGAAGGAAGGGTTTTAAAGGCATTTTGTAATTGCATATTTTTCAGAATGTCACACACAGCTAATACAAAGGGCGAGCTAGTATTTAACCAATTTTTGAGTATTATTTCGAAAAAAAACCCCAAAAAACTCCCTAATCGCTGACCTATACTTAAGAACAGACGGGCAGCGTCAGAGCCAATTAGAACCTTAAAACCTGTGGTTGCGCTGGGGGGCGGGGCCTTTCTCAGTAGTGTTCATAATATACTGTATATGTAATCTTTACAGTTCTCTCAATTTATAGTCCTCTCTTGATGTGGGAGGAAGGACTTGTGGTATATCTTGGACGTAAGCAAATTTGATCATTATCAGAAGTAGGGGCGCACTTGCTATCTGCTTAAGTTTTGGCATTTACAGGCGTTTACATCAAACGCTTTTACACGAGTTTTCCAAAATAAATCCCTGTTTAGGATTTCAGCGCAGCCGTCCTCTTGCACGTTGAGCTAAATGTCAAGTCACCCGTCTGGTTCACGGGCCGACCGTCCTGCGTGACTGAGCGAGATCACGACGCGATCACGACGCGCTCCGACTCATCCCGTCCCGATCCCGCAAATCCGATATGAGATCACAGCTCTTTATCCCGGGAGAAACCCGGGCGAGAAACTCGCTCATCTCCCTGGTTTATGTGTGATTTTCTCCCCGCGGTGCTCTCAAGCAAACTGGTTTATCCATTATGATTTGTCCAGTTTGATTGATCCATTATGAATTATTTCCTGTAGACGGTGCACATCTGTTCCTTGTCGCTTAATTAAAAACTAAGATAAACAGACGCATTACAGATTGAGTGTTTTAAACTTTTTGTAAAGGCTGCATATTAAAAAAAAATATTTATATTAAAAAATGTTTTAGACCAAAACCTACAGTCAGAACTGTTGTTTAAAGTCTCAGCGAATAAGTCTGTAACCATTTCCTGTAAAGCTTTTAGAGGCCTTAAACACTCCAAATGTCTGGTTCCCATCACCACCACAGTGACCAGTTTTCTCAGTACAAGACTCGGAAAGATCAGGAATAGAGCTTCACATCAAACCACTCTGAAAGACTGTTTACAACCTGACTACTGAATCATGTCTACATTTCCCTTTTGAATCCAGCAAAAGAAGGGAGGGTTTTAAAGGAATTTGTAAATGCATAATTATGCGAAAGTTTACAAAATTCGGGCTTCTAGATAACTGTTTTCCATTCCCAGGTAGTACAAAGGGCGAGGCAGTATTTTACCACAAACTGAGTATTATTTATAGAGTATTATACTTCAGTTCAACTGGGGGCGGGGCCTTTCCCATACCAATGAAGCCTGCACAATCTCATCTTCAACGAGAAGATTGCTGCTGCTCACTGATCAGGTAAAGTGTGCTTACTGAGATTTATGAATATTTATGCACATGGTCATAGTTCAGACTATGTGTTCACTTATGTGAAAGTTACTAAATGTAAATGTGAGTGGCAATATCTCTTGCTGCTTGCGTTCAAAGCTAGAATGTGCTTTGAAAAGTTAGCCATGCTAGCTATCTTAAAAAGGACCACTGACCCTGCCGGCTCAAAACAAACAGCAGCTGCACTGTTCATGGAAAGGTTTTATTATCCAGATTAAAAGGGTTTCCATCCTTTTGCAGCTCTGTGGTCCACAAGAAGAATATAACACAGTAATCAGTATAGCCTCTCGAATTTCCCATAATCATTTAATCATTTAATAAAGCATTCAATAAAGCAAAAATGAAAATGGCTTTATTTGTATTCATGTCCATGATAGATTAATTTGATCAAAACATGGAGCTCTCCAGCTTAACGTTCAACAGAAGCAGAATTAGTTAAGTTTGTTAGCTTGTGGTGGTTTTGCCAAACCAATCAATGAACATGACCTAAATATGTGAATACATTTAGAACTGTTTGGTTAAATGTCTATAACAATGTGTTGCAGTTTAAGAACAAAACCATAACAGTGGCACCACAGACTGTTGTTTGAAAACCACTAGCCTGTATTGTACACCAGTCTGGCTTTAAAACCACCCAATATTGTGTATCTCTGTCTTGTGCAACCAAAACAGTTCTGAGGCCACGAGACCTCTGAAGTTGTGCTGTGGTATCTGGTACCAAGACTTTAAAAGCAGATCCTTTATGTCCTTTAAATTGCGAGGTAGGGTGTCACAAGAGACCAGAATGAGAGAGAGAGAGAGAAGTAGGTGCCCAAGTGTGGCATGGCGGATGAGCCCAGTCGCGGATAGAGCTGGTGAACCACGCGCTTTACTCTGAGAACGCTCCGGGAGGAGTAGAGATTCCCACCAAGGAATCCTCGTTCTCATACACACACAGGGAAGGGTAGATAAGAGAGGTTGGGTTGGAAAAGTACTCACGGTACCGCTAGAACTTGGACTGACGTTAGGCAATGAAGTGAACCCTAATGTCTGGGTGTTGGATATCACCTATTTCCGTTTATATACCCTAAGCGTGCGTTACTTCCGATGACCCGTGACATCACGCAACCCGGTGTGTGTGACAGTACCCCCCCCCCCAGGGCCGGCACCTGCCAGACCAGGCTGGGAGGATACCCGGCGATGGTGGTCCCGGATGAGTGATGGGTCCAGGATGTGACGGCCGGGAACCCAGGACCACTCCTCCGGACCATAGCCCTCCCAGTCCACTAGGTGCCACGGCCGCGACGTGAGTCCAGGATCTGCCGGACCGTGTAGACCGGACCACCGTCGATGATGCAGGGCGGAGGAGGAGCCGGAGCCTGGGGAGACAGTGTCCTTGGCCAAGGAGAGTCCGGCTAGAGCCACCAGGTGCACAGCCTTGGAGAACCGATCCACGATGGTGAGTATAATGTTCCTGCCCAGGGATTTGGGGAGTCCGGTGATGAAGTTGATGGCGATGTGGGTCCGCGGGCGGTGCGGAACTGGTAGAGGTTGAAGCTTACCCGGGGCTGCGGCGTTGCTGGTCTTGGTGCGGGTGCACCAAGGACCTGGTGTCTTTGTTGATGGTGTTCCATCAGAACGCTCGTCTCAGGAGAGAGAGGGTGTGACTGAGGACCGGGTGGCCAGCCAGCGTGGAGGAATGGGCCCACTGAAGGACTTCAGAGCGGAGGTTGGTGGGAACGAACAGCCGACCTGGAGGCGTCTCCACTGGAGGTGGTTCCAAGGCGTGCCCCTGCAGTTGGATGGCAGGACAGGCGCGGGTTCCGTCCGGGGAGGCTCGGTCTGGTGTTGACGGGAGAGGGCATCGGCCTTGGTGTTCTTCGTCCCCGGACGGTAGGAGAGATAGAAGTTGAACTGTTCAAAATACAGGGCCCACCGCGCCTGCCTGGGGTTTAGTTGCTTGGCCTGGCGGATGGAAACCAGGTTCTGATGGTCCAGGTTCAGACCGTGAATGGCTCACGGCTGCCCTGAAGCCAGTGACCCCATTCCTCTAGAGCCCACTTGATGGCGAGCAGTTCGCGGTCCCCTACCCCGTATCGCTGCTCGGTGGGAGTAAATTTTCTAGTTTCCGATAGTTGACGCTGGGGGGGAGACCACCGCCTTTTTTCTTTATGAAAAAGAACCCCGTGGCCGCGGGGGACGAGGAGGGGCGCAATGTGCCATTGCGTAAGCCCTCCACAACGTACTCCTCCATGGCCTTCCGTTCCTCCTTTGTGAGGGAGTACAGGTAGCCGCGGGGGTGTACCATGCCTGGGAGGAGGTTGATGGCAAGGTCATAGGGGTGATGCGGCGGCAGTTGGACGGCGCGACGTCTACTGAAGACCCCGGCAGGTCGTGGTACAGGATGGGAATTGTCTCCAGGTTGACGTCGGGGGCCTCGGACTCCCCTGAGCACATCTCCGCCTTCGCCTGGGAGCACAGCTCCTGACAGGTCGGGCCCCACTGGAGGATTTTCTCCTCTTTCCAGGAGATCAGAGGGTCGTGAAGTTTAAGCCAGGGGTGCCCCAGGATGATGGGGGGACCGGACAGATTGGTGATAAGAAACTGAATCTTTTTGTGATGGTCCTTGATGGAGAGATGGATGTGGGGGGTGCAAGTGGTAATGGGACTGTTGGCTGACCGTCGATGGCGATGATGTGGACAGGCGGAGATAACACCTCAGAATGGGTTCCC
Organism: Alestes dentex; assembly: GCA_037576975.1. Lineage (NCBI taxonomy): Eukaryota > Metazoa > Chordata > Actinopteri > Characiformes > Alestidae > Alestes > Alestes dentex. The sequence goes on from JBBIGA010000079.1 coordinate 75,607, forward strand.
AACTGGGCAGCAAAAGCCTGATCGATGAAAGTGGTGTACTTGCTGACGCTTCTGTCTCCCTGGCGGAGGTGATAAAGCCGGGAATCCACCACCACCTCACTCTCGGCCTTGAGGTGCTGGGTGAACGTGTCATACGAGTGTGCCACAGCGCTGTCAGCTCTCAAGACCGCGGTGGCCCACTCAGCTGCCTGCCCAGCGAGTAGAGAGGTAAGGAGGGCGATCCGGCTTCTGTCGGTGGGGTAGCGGCTAGGCTGAAACTCAAAGAGAAGAGAAAGGTGAGTCAGAAAAACCTCTTTCCACTTATGCCATCCCATTTGTCGGGCAGAGCTATCTTGGGGAGATTAGAGGGTTGAAGGGGAGCAGGAGCAGGTTGGACCGCAGGCTGGGGCACTGGCTCAGCAGGACGCTCCACGCGAGCCCGTCACACAGCCGCGAGCTCCGTGTGGAGGGTGGCCCCCTTCATGCGGAGACTGGCGACCTCCTGCTTCAGGTTCATGATCTTGACCGCCTGCTGAGTGATGGCGTCCCAAACACGAGCGAGATCCACTGGGCTCACTTCGGACCCAGACATTCTGTTACGAGAGATCAGAATGAGAAAGAGAGAAGTAGGTGCCCAAGTGTGGCGTGGCGGATGATCCCAGTCGCGGATACAAACGAAAGAGCTGGTGAACCACGCGCTTTACTCTGAGAATGCTCCGGGAGGAGTAGACATTCCCACCAAGGAATCCTCGTTCTCAGACACACACAGGGAAGGGTAGATAAGAGAGGTTGGGTTGGAGAAGTACTCACGGTACCGCTAGAACTTGGACTGACGTTAGGCATTGAATTGAACCCTAATGTCTGGGTGTCGGATATCACCTATTTCCCTGTTTATATACCCTACGTGAGCATTACTTCCGATGACCCGTGATGTCACGCGACCCGGTGTGTGTGTGTGTGACATAGGGCCTCCATGGACTGGACTAGTTTGTCCAGCACATCCTACTGATTATCGTGTGAGATCTTGGGAATTTGAAGGTCAAGACAACACCTTGAACTTGTCGTGTTCCTCAAACCATTCCCTAACAGTTCATACAGTTTGACAGGATGCACTACTATACTACTGAAAGAGGCCACTGCTATAATGGAATATCACTGCCATGAAGGGGTGTACTTGGGTTTCAGTGATGTTTAGGTAGGTGGCACATGTCAAATTAGCATCCACATGCATGCCAAGGTTTCTCGGAGGAGCATTACCAGGAGCATCACACTGCCTCTGCTGGCTTTGCATTCTTCCTGTAGCACATCCTGGTGCCATTTCTTTCCCAGGTAAGCAATGCGCACACACTAGGCCACTCTCATGATGTTAAAGAAAATGTGATTAATCAGATCAAGCCACCTTCTTTCGTTGCTCTTCCGTTGCTCTTTCGTCCAGTTGCGTTTTTTTTGGTGATGGAGAGGGGTCAGCATGAGCACTCGGAGCTATGCAGCCACATGCACAACAAGCTGCAATGCACAGTGTGTCTAACACCTTTCTGTCAAAGCCATGATTAACTTTTATAGTGCTTTGTGCAACCATAATTCTTCTGGGGGACTGAACCAGACAGACTAGCCCCCATCCTTTGAAATGTGTTGCAACATAATCAATGCTATTCATAACACTGTCAGTTGGTCTTAATGTTGTGGCCTAAAACTTGTTCTAAAAGTAAGGTTTAGTTAGATACTATACATAATGGCTCTTTTGTTTTTTTATCAGTCAGATAAAGATACATTCAGCTCCCCTCTCCTGTTTTTTATGGGGTTTTTTTGTAAACAGGGAGCATTTTCCCCCAAAGGTATGGTGCTAGCTGGCCTACACTGCGCTGTGTTTGAAGTTGCATACTGTATATTGCATTTTTCATCAGTCCATGTTGTATACTGTTCCTCTTATCAGTATACAGCATAGCAGGGTTTCCCAGTGCTAGTCCCCCATTTTTTGAACATTATTGTGTTTTTCACACAGGTAATCAGGAGTTGAAACAGGTTAGATGAGACAAAGCTCAGAAATATGTTAAAATATGGTAAATATGGACTAAAATATGGAAAATAAGGTTCACTAGGACCGGAATTGGGACCTCCTGCAGTATTGTATCCAGTGTGCCCAGGGGCATGTCCTGACTTTACCAACGTCAGTGGTACCCATCTCATTTCCCCCAATCAGTGTTTATCATGTGTACTGACTGCTTTTCCACATAATTCTTTGAATGCAGTAGTGGTGGGCAAAGATTTATATGGTGGTTTAAAGTTTCACACGGTTTTATAATGTGTCATGGTACAGGGAAGTGACATTTGTTTTCCAAAGAAAACAGTGATCCTATTTGTGTAGGATAACAGATTTGTCCAAAACAGTTTTTCAACATTATACCTAAAACCCAGACTGAGACAGAAAAACTGTTATTTAAAGACAAACCAAAGTGTACTGAACTCATCCTAGACTGAATAAAACCTGCTTCATTATTAGAAAATCAGTACTAAATAAAATGTTATTGCAGTTGTTATTTCGATTCAGTGTTTGTTTTTACGGTTGTACACAGAGCCTTGTGAAAATGTTAATTATAATGCGAATGCGAGGATGCAGTATATCACAAAGACACACACACACACACACACACACACACACACACACACACACACACACACACACACACACACACTCCAGAGTGTCAGTATGTCATCATGTTGGTCAAAACTGTTACTTCACAATGAGTGACAAAAGAAAGTAGCATGAAGTAGACTATCTCAAACACAGCCGAGTCGATAAAAGACCATTTTGAGGTCACGGTCTCTCCTTCCTAAACTCACTCATGTCAACATATTTTATACAGTGCCTCTGGCCTAGAGGTCAAACGCAAGCTGATGGCGCTGCACGTGTCTTCCGCTTCCGGCAACACTCCGCTTTCGTGTCATCTTTGTTTTCCAGCCTTGAATGATTAGTGTCAGGAAACAGACACTGCACATCAACCCTCCTTTGTCCTTCTGTAACCTCCCTTCCCTTCCCATGTCCCTCCTTTCCCCACCACCAGCAGCGCTCAGTCACTGGGCTCGCAAAGCTTGTGGTAAAGCCAGCGGCCTTTTCTTCTGCACCTGTTTTGGCAGGGCCGTGGTTTAATGGAGCTTCAAGTCGCTTCTTTTTTCCCTCTAATGAGGAAAAGCATCCCACTGAAGCAGCCCGAAGCTGGTGGGGACCCCCTCCTCAGTTCAGAGAGAGACAGAAAGAGAGAGTGATGGGGTCATTTCTGTCATCTCTGCTTCTCTGCTTTGACAGACTTGAAGAAAGCTTCCCCGTGTGCTGCTGGTTAAAGAATCGAACACTCTGGAATAGAGGAACCTTCTCTCTCTCTTATGCTCTCTCTCTCTTTCCAGTCTGCCTAACCAATCGTGCCCCCCTTACCTCCAACACATATACACACACACACACACACACACACACACACACACCATACTTTCCACGCCCCCTCCCCACTCCACTTCCAAGGCAGAGAGAGAGAGAATGAGAGAGAGACCCTGTGTGAATGAGGCTTTGTTCAAAGTGCCTGTGCTTCACAGAATGACTTCAAGAGAGCACCTCCTGGCTCCTCGCTGGCATCCAACCTGACAAGCGCGAGGCCCCTGCTAAAGCTCTGTCAAATTATACGTTCAAAACAAACCCAGTGGCATCACACACACACCCGCACGCGCTCATACGCGGGCACAATGACGATTCATGAGCAACGCGTTCGAGGGTGTGTGACAAAATGACGTATATGTGTGTGTGCCATGAGTGAGTGAAAGCGCTCATGCTACCTGCGGGTGTGTTTGTGTATGAAGCAAGCATGACAGTTCAGGCACATTTGCCTTACTGGAAGGGGTGAGTGCGCAATGGTATGGTGTGCACATGGGTATTGGTGCTTAATTTGATTTCGGAGGCGAGGCACATATAGGGCACGGGGAGAGAGTGCGCGTCTAATGAAGGGGAGAGAGGAGTAGTGTAGTATGACAGGCCTCCAGAGAGAGAGGGACGCACTAAAAAGAGCAGCATGCTTTTGATTCCGCCACGTGCCTTGACATTCTTCCCACTTCCCTTACTCTCCTGTGCAACGCAGAATCCCTTTGTTATCTATTCTGTAGCAACACAGTTAAGAGAAAAAACAAACACACTGGAACAGAAACTCTGGCTGAATTGCACTTGTAATCTGACACTTAGACTTATTTTAAATGGACACATTGGAGGGAAACCTGATTTTACTCTAGTGTAAGTACAGAAGGTGCAATTGCACTGGGGCCTTCTTTATTGGGGCAAGAGCCAGTTACCTTCCATCAACAGATGACCCTCTTTGTCATCTTTTCTCCTCCTCTTATTGGATCTCTTTTATGGTTGCCATTTTCTAACAGATCCCTGACAACCTGTAACTTGATATTATTAGGGCTTGTTTTTTCTGACTGAGTGCATGTTTTTTGGTACCTCTGTAAACATTTTTTCTTGCCTAGCTTGTGTTTGATGCAGTGTTGGTTGCTGCTGTGTGATCTCATGCGGAGTTTTAGCAGTGATCTCATGCTGAGTTTTATGACTAATGTCATAATAATGATAGTAAATATGTTTTATTTATAGAGCACCTTTCTCAAACCCAAGGACACTTCACACCAACAAATCAACTGCAAACAAACATGCACTTACACACAATTCCCCAGCTGGCACGAAGAAATAACTCTCCCAACTGCAAAGTGTAGTCACCCAGCTCATAGTTCATGTCCCAGTCAAATTCCTCTCCTATGGTAGTAGTAAGAGTCTCCTAGCTTGCTGCCAAACTGTAATATTCTTTATTAGGTCACATGTAGGAATTGGTAACATGCCTTACACTTCACTTTGTTTTGACTGTAAACTGTGAAATAATTCATTGACATTCTGCAACTTTGCTGCTATCCCAGGTGTTCAGTTGATTAGCCCAGTCACATATGGTATCATATGGATTTTGTCAATGTTAGTATCAGAGCATTGTTTACCAGCATAAATTATGAAAGTGTTGGACAGATAATCAGTACCAGCATCAGTATCGATGAATCCCTAAATATAATAATTTCTGTCATTTTCACCCCTAAGCAGGTAGTCTGCTTAATTGTTTAGGTTAATATTAGGTGCTAGAAGATGGATTGGGATGCCTTAGGATGAAATAGCTAAACAACCAAATGATTATCATTTATATACACAAGCAAGTCATTTTTTCTAGCTAGTGTATGACCCTGAATGACATACTGTGGTCCTTGGACAAAAGCACTGTCACAATTCTTTATAGCTCAGGATTATTTTATAATCATCAAAAGGATCACACTCTAAAGATTGGTTTTGAAATTACTCAGAGACTCTGATGGTCATGGTGCTGGACCGTCATTATCCTTCTCCGTCCTCCTCCAGTCAGGTTATCAGAGTCAACCCATCAAACCTTGACATTTCCTTCAATGACTCTGCTGGATCAGGGGCCATTATGAGGCTTATTAGATTAGGACTCAGGAAAAGATTCATATTTTGAGCAGACAGTTATCCCTGCATGCAGATCCTACTGTAAATAACAGGGACCTTTGCTTCAATGCAGCCGCCCTGACATCATAATAATCTTCCTTGTGTCCTTAAGAGGATGGGAGTGTGTTTAACTTTGGTCCCATTAGTAAAAATCTTATGATTTATGCAGTTGCCGCCAGACTAATATCTTTAGAATTTTGCCTGGGAAGCCGATTCATCTTTAAGACTGATGAGAAGAGGTTGCTCTCTATGCAAAACGCATTAAGCCCAAATGAGGAGTCTATTACTCAAATCTCCCTGATAATCTGTTAGCCAGAGCTCACTAACTAAGCAGATTTAGATGTGTCACTGTGTTGATGATGATGGGCCCCACCTCTTCAGAGTGCAGTGCTGTTGTGACTTTGGAAAGCCTACTCTCCAACCACCATTTCCCTCCAGACACATACCGCTTATCTGCATATTACAAACTCACCACATACTCACAGAGACTTGTATTCCTGCCATAATGGGGTATTTTTTATTGACTTCTGCATTTTGGAGCCAGTGGAATATTGCTGTGCCAGACCTGATCTTAACTTAAGTACTCAAAGGTAAATCTTTTTTTTTTTTTAGCTTTCCAAATAAAATGTCTTTGGCCAAATGTCCCCACCGTGATAAAACTGTCATAATTTTCATTACCAGTGTTTGGTCCATGCTAAGAGCTAAGTACAAGGACACACACAGAAGCACATGAAATACACTGGAGACTCATAACTGAACTGTTCGTGGGAGTGTGGCCTATAAACAGTGTCTTTTTTTCTGTACAAGTTTCTTTTCCAATGTGCAGCAGTCTTTGAGAGGTACTCTACAGTAGACATGGACTCAAATAAGGAAAAAGGTAGTTGTTAAAGTACAGGCAGGCGAATGTAGTGCTATTAGAAGCAGAAATATTCTTTCTATGATGCTTTACAGTGCTGACAACAGTGTATATTAGCTTAGGACTAATCTCGCCACTGTGTGAATGCAATCATATGAAGGCCATGTATCTACCTGTTTTTGCATTGTCAAGGTAAATTTCCATTAAACCCCACCTTCTGAAAAAAAGCATTCCTAATGAAGTACAGGCTGACCAGCAATGCTGCTTTTACCTCGCCACCCCACCACTGTTCATCTGAGGGCACAACACAGGGTGAATGACTGCACAAAATAAATGTGATGTTCAGGGGAATAAGCGAATGTGTCTCTAGCCTGTGAGGTAATGAGCAATTTCTTGGCACGATACGCTGACTAATTAAAAAAAGGGCGAACCGCACTTCATCTTCAGAATGATGATGACATGCGGCCGGATCGATTTGGCCCAGATCCTGTGAGAAAGCAGGATTCTGTCAGATTGGTCATTTCTATAACTTACCGCTAATCTTTTTCCTTTTAATTGAACAATAGTTCATTACATTTATTGCTACCTGCAAAATTAATTACAATCTAAGGTAGTTGGTACCCAGTGGACGTTGTTGCTACATTATGTACATTTAGGTGCCAGACTAAAATGTTCATATTACATGTGAAATTCTGCCATGTTTAAATGAGGCTGCAATTATAGTTTGTTATTTATGTCCTAGGCTTGATCGTCTGCATTTAGCCAGCAGAATTCAAAATGTTAATATGCTGAATTAGCTTGATGAGGCTTTTTTGTAGCTTGTAGCTTTTTTGTAGGCTTTTCAAGTTAGACTTCGTCAGCTTTAACTTTATGCCATACGTTTTCCTGTTATTAACATCCTAAAGCTTAACAAGCTTTAGCAAGTTTGGCCAGCAGCCTACTCTGAAAACACCTTTTACCTTTTATTTACTTATAAATATTACTATTTCTGAATTTGAAATTTTGTTACACTTTGTCAGGTCCATTAAATT
>JBBIGA010000079.1:83105-93443 GCA_037576975.1 Alestes dentex
TTTACCTTTTATTTACTTATAAATATTACTATTTCTGAATTTGAAATTTTGTTACACTTTGTCAGGTCCATTAAATTAAAAACATTCATTTCTTCGCAAACACCTGATTGTTAGATAGATGCATGCTTTGCATTGGTCATAATTTGTTAGTTTAAAGAGAACTCCAGTGCAAGGAAGTCGCTTGCCTGGGGATGAGATGGCAGGTGGGAGAGGGGTAGCTGGAAGTAAAGTGGCCCCTTATAGTCACCCGTGAACACACCACAGCACACAGTGTGAACAATGTAATTTTTTTCTTTGCATTTAACCCATTCACCAAGTGAAGCAGGGTGCTGCCACCAATGAGGAGCAGTATGTGGTGATGTTACCTTGCTCATGGGTGGCAGTGATGGCAACAGCAGTGTTAGGATTTGAACTCAAACCCCCTGATTGCAGGGGCAACACCCTAACCACTAGGCCACCAGCTGCCCCACCACAGTACAAGATGCAGTGTGGTGCACTAGACAGTGTTCTGCTGGGAAACGTTGGGTTGTGGACTTCATGTGTATGTTAATTTGACATGCACCACCTACCTAAACATTATTCTAGACCATGTACACACCTTCATAGCAGCAGTTTTCTATAATGGCAGTGGCCTGTTTCAGCAAGATAATGCATTCTGCCACACTGCAAACATTGTTAAGGAATGGTATGAAGAGCATGGCAAAGAGTTCAAGGTCTTGACCTGGCCTCTAAATTCTGGACTAGTCCATGGATCCGACTAGTCCACAGCATCTGTGGACTAGTCGGATCCATGGATGTTCCACCTCGGGACTTAAAGGATCACAGGACACCATCAGAGGTCTTGCGGAGAACATGCCTCAGTGGCTCAGACTGGTCCACAGATGCTCTGGAGAATTTAGAGGCCAGGTCAACACCTTGAACTCTTTGTCATGACCCTCATACCACTTCTGAACAGTGATTACAATGTGGCAAAATACATTATCCTGCTATGGAGGTGTGTCCTTGGTCTAGAATAATGTTTAGGTAGGTGGACTAATCTGATCTATGGATGTTCCACTTTGGGCCTAAAGGGACTTAAAGTGTCACAGCGCCCCAAGAGTACATGCTTTAAAGGGTCAGAGCTGTTTTGACAGGACTAAAAACCAAAAAATCACTGTCTGGGCTGAAGCACTCCTTATAACTTCAGTGTGAGTGACTTAAACTCCTTGTAGACTGAAAAAGCAGTTAACTGTAAAAGTGTTTAAACATTATAAAAACACTGAATTCAAAATCGACTGTTTTTGAAACTGTGTCAATAACAATCAAATGAACAAATCGTTAATTTGCCCTGAAATCAAAAAAGGGAAAGTCTTGATAGACACTTTCAAAAGCAACACAAAATGGATGGGAGACGAATACCATTTTAGACCCTTAAATAACAGAATATTAAAATTGTACTACTGTTTTTCAGTGTACTTGGATAGATTTAGACTCTTTGTTGCAAAGCTGTGTTTAAGCAGCCTGAAGGCTAACTGTTTGGAGTAAGCTATTATTTGGATGTGTCATACTTGGCCAAAGCCTTACTTGGCCATGTTTACTTGAGTAGCTTTGTGTGCAAAACAGTGAGTGACACATGCTTTTCAATTAGTCATCTTTAACATTTTGCTGCTTCTACATTTTTGCTGAATAGATAACACTGGTAGTCTCTAATGATACTACAAAAGCAAAAGCACATTTACAGAACACATCCATACATAACACACATTATTTTTACCATGTTACCTAGTAACTTTATTAAGTAGACCAAATAATTAAGCAAGACTAGTAAACATGAACCAAGGGTGATATAATTACACATTTCTGCCACAACCCATTTGTTAAAGTAATAACACGAAATCTACCAACATTGGGATGGCTGTGGCCCACTTGTTGATGGGTTTTTTTTTTTGTATATGCTGTACAGCAGCGTCTCGTGTACTGAGTATAAATAAATATTTTATTAATCCTAGGAATTATTCATCCTTTCAGAAATGTCCAAGCATATAGCCCAATACCTTCTGCACTTTCACACCACTTTCTGTGGTCAGTTGTTTTAGTTTATTAAACTCGGATCTGTTTTGTGATGTCTTTCTGTAAGATGTTTTCTCTTTTGTACCTTGGAAGCTCTCACTGAATTGGCACTGTTGTTGTTAAATCCACATCCACAGAAATTGAAGCTGCGCTTGGTGGTTTCTCTATTGAAGACACCCAGAGGGCTACCAGCTGGTGCTTTGACTGGGGTGTCTACAGTATCTTTTGATTAGGTGCAATAAAGTATGCAGTAATAGACATTTAGCACGTCATTCAGTAATGGACCTCAGAGCACTTCACTGAATAACCCCTCTTGATTTATCAGAGCTGTGTAGGCATATTTAACAGATAGCATATTATTCTAAAGTAGATGCCCTCCATATTGTCTGAATATTTCATAACAAATGATCCAATTGAAAGGATTCAACATTACTTGGAATAAAATCCTGTGACATTATCATGCATTGCATTAAATAACTTCCATTAAGTAAAGGACAGTTTTACTTCTTTTGTAAACTTACCATTAACACAGTCAGTAACAATCCATTTTTGCATTGCATGTTGACACAGATCACTTAATTCTTGAATTATATACACTCTGAGTTAACTTGGGAAGCTGGCTGCCTCATGTTTTGTAATTAAAAGTGAAATTTAAAACTGAAATTAAGTCAAATTGATTTGTACTTTTCTGCATTTGTTTAACTTGTGTTTTAAAAAAATAAAAATCCACTAACTTTTAAGTCTACTACTAAAATTGGGCACCGGTTTAACTGGATCTTTTTGCATTGGTTTAAATTATACTGTTAAAGAACTCACCCCTGTTAGTCATCACTCCAGTTTGAGGTTTTTTTTTGTGTTGGTTGCATTTTTTTTTTTTTTTACGTTTGATATGTATGTCTGGCTAATGTAAGCAGCCTGCAATTCATTTATTTATAGATTTGACACATTTCAATAATTAAACATAAAGTATTTCTCCTCTGTGGCTTTTAATGCCTCTGTTTTATACGCCTAGTTCTCAGTATCCAGCAGCACATCTTCAGTTTAAACCTACATTGGTCTGGCTGACACAGATGCCACTGATTATGGTGCATCAAAAATTTGGGTGGAGTTGAATAAGATGTGTCTACACAGTCAGGACACAGATGTTGTTTGCATTGTGTCTGCAGCTCATTGTATGAAACACTCTCTTCAGAAGTTCCCATGCAACAGGAAAGAACACAGACAAAAACCAACTATTTAAACCCGGTGTTTTTGACTCCAAAGTCCAGACTTTGAAGTTGAATCCATGATAATGACTGCAAGTGATGGGAATGCCGTATAACAGCAATGCAGGTTGAAACGTCCTCAAAGTTACAATACAAGAACATGCAACTTGCTTTCAGAACTAAGCATTACAATTAACATCACAGCATTTATGTGAAGAGAACTAATAAGGAGCTAATCAACAGAAACCAACAAAACTGCTGAGAATGCTGATAAATGTAATACATCATAATTCCATAGGTTTGTCCCCAATTAAATGTAGTTAAGCTAACCTAAATTTAGTTAATTTAGATTTTAATTGTGTACATACATAATTTGAGTATTTACTTCAGCCTAGTAAACCCTACAGTGTGAAGCAGTTTCAGTGGTACATGGCCATGCTGTGAAACATCAGTTGTATTTTTACGTAGATACCTCAAGGGTTGACTTTGCTGTTCAGTATATGTATAAATGGATGAAGATGAATTCACTATTAAACCTTAGTCTTAAAACCTCCCAGCAGGTGTTCAAGGGAAATGTGCTTCCCTCTTGAATTAGCGGAATGGGCGACCTATACAAGGCCGATCTTGTTTTGAATGGCCGTTCGGTACTAATTAATGGACTGCGGCCCATTCCTGGCCCCGATTTAAACACAAAACGGCATGAATTAAACATGGGCATCCCTCGTCTTGGCACTGCTCAAACTCTAGGAGACAAAACTCATAGTGGCGGCTGTGACCTACCTGCCACTGGGAGGCAAATGCATGGCGAGGTGCACTTCACTTCACCCTACCCCCGTCTTGCATAAATTGCCACCTTCAGCGGCTGCCAATGGCATTAGTACCCAACAAGATCACCTCAGCTGACAAAAGTTAATTTGCACTAATGATGCTTTATTCCTCCCATTACATTAAATCATCTCCCTCTTGCCGCTCTCCATTCGCCTGTGCCAGAGCAATTCCATCCCCTGCACAATGTCATTTAAATAATAGAAACCAGATATTCTCTTCTTGATTTGTGCAGTATTTACCTGACCCCTGGCCAAGAGGAGGTGTCCATCCCATTAAACCTCTTCCAAGTGGCCATTTCGAGGCTTGCACCCACCTTCAAATCCTTTGAATTGTTTCAGCACTGACATTTCTCTAAAACCCTTTTGCCAAAGCCATTTTTCTTAGGAGCCTAAGGAACGCGCTCAAACTGCAAACTGTCAGAAAATGGATGGAGTCTACGCCTTGGACAGGGTGCAACGAGAAGGCAGTCCGTTTGCCCCGCAGCTTTGGTTTTCTTTCACTTCACTGACCATGCTGTAAGGGGCAATGGATAATGCCACGGAGAAATGGGGTCAGGAACCCCAGAGCTGCAGATTGGAACCCATATTTACTTATTTCTTTTCTCTTTATTACTGAAGCACTGTTGTTCCAGGTCTGATATGCCAAAGTGGTGGGTAACCTATATATAAGTGGTTTAGCCTAAGCACGCTATTAGTCTTAAGACTGCGCCCACTGCGTCTAAGACTGCTCTAGGAGATCCTTCAAAAAAATTGCCCAAGATGAAACACCCAAATAGGGAGGATTATCATTTTAATGCTAATTTGCACCACTTGTCTCATTGTGAATTATATCACGGACTTGGTTTTCCTCTGTTTAATTAGATTTAGTAAAAGGAATTATGCAGTGAGAAGCCCCAGAGGACCTTACTGTAGTTCCTCAGAATTTGCTGGTTTGTTTGCACCTATCTTTAGTTCATTGTTTCAATTGTCCAAATGAAAAGAATGGACTTAAAACAAATATTTAACTCCTACAGAAAAAAAAAAAAACTGTTTGTAGAGAATGTTGTTCCACATTACCTGGTCAGATGCTGTAGGCTTGCTGCTTTATTATGTGCTTCTTATTATGTATGATTTATAAGTTTGGATATCTAAATATTGTGACTGCATATTCCGAGATTTATCGGTGTTATGGAGTGCATAAATTCTGCCAAATTGAGTGCAAGAATGTGCACAAAAAATTGTATAGTAGAGTACTCAATGTTTGCTTCAATTGAATGCAGTGTGCAAATATCTGAAGCTGTTTTCACACATGAACACATGATGAGAATCAGGTTCGGACAATGTCCTGACTTGCCCTTTCACACAAGTATCACGCAGTAGGAGGTTTTCATATCAGGCACCTAATGGAAATAATTTTTGAGCTCAACTCTTTTAGGCAAGAGGTGGCCCTTACCAAGAGAAGTTCCCAAATCTTGTCTTCTCTCCAGGTAAAGATTTTTGCACCTTTGTGCAAATGACCCTCTTCTTCACCGTCAGATGTTTTTGTTCTTCTGGTTTGCACCAGTTGCGTGAACATGCTCCCGTGCTCCCTGTGAATACTTCTGCAAATTACCTGCTATATTCACACATGGACACAATTGGCCATTATACAGATTTTGCACTTGGAAGCTGGAAGTATTAAGTCTGTGTAATGTCCATTTTATGATTTTTCAAATACAGCTCCTCCAGGTGATGTGTAGAAAAGTTCAGGGCTGCAGTGGATGTGTGAAAGAGGCTTGAATGTGTTGCACTGGCCTTTTCTTTGCTGCTCCTTTTTAACCATAGAGACATTTTAAATGAAAGAGATTTCTGTGCAAAAAAAAACTGTTGAGTTTTCACAACCTGAGTAAGCAGAACTCAGCCCTGGTCAACGGTGATGCTTCAATCTCATTAGCCCCTGATTAATGAATGGGATAGTAACATATTAAACGTAGCAGCACATTCGCAAAAAGGCAGTTTTACAATTGGACTAGAGTTATGGACGCATATATGGATGGATCTGTACGAATAAGGCAATGTTCATCTGTTATCTTTAATTGTTCCTGAGGAAGCTTTTAGTCCGAGTGAAATATGATTCTATTAGAAAACGATGCTTTCCCATTTAGAGCAAACAGACATGAATTATCTCATTTGGACCTTTTTCAGAGCAGAGCTGGATTATAGTGTGTGGGTTAAAGAGCTCCTCATTTCATAGTAACATTTGAGGACAGGCTGTGGAGGAAATATCCGAGTAAATGCAGAAAATTTCTGAAGGACAGAAGGTAAGAAACTTCTTACTTTTTTATGACCACTTCATATGGCCACACTTAGGGACCCATACGTTTGTTATAATACCTGGTTTCGCATGCCACTCTTTTAAGAATGATTAAGAACGACCCACTTTTAAGTTCATAGTAGTTTCATTTGTTTTGATTTTTATGTTTTCCTACCCATTTTACTAATGTCCAATTCTACCCAACACCCATACCTAACTGCAGTCTTGCTGGGTTTCTTAGTTTTAGCACTGTGTTTAATCAAGCGTAAAGTCTGTTTAATGTCTTTTTTTAATACATTTGCATTCTCAGATTCAGCCACTCTATTAGTAATGTCTAGAAAAGTTCACAGTTGCAGTTCATGTGTGAAAGGGGCTCGAATGTACTGCATTAGCCTATTTTGCTGCTCCTTTTTAACCATAGAGGTATTTCAAATGAAAGAGAATTTTGTGCAAAAAATTCCTTTAGACCTCATTTTTCACATTGATGTATGATGACTAAGCAGGCACAACACAAGTCAGCTGATCAAAATTTTAGAACTTGATGTGTACCATTCCCTGGCAAATATAACTGGGAGAATGGCCATGCTATGTTTCACAATAGTATTGTGCTTGACAGCAAGTATAACAAAACCAAAGCATGACATAAAAAAACAAAGCTGGTAAGACAGACTTTACCGAAGGTCACTGTAAAACTACGGCACACAAAGTAAACTGCGGCACCTTCTTGTCTCATGTTTTTACACCAAGAACCACTGCACCTGGAAAAAAGCACGCATGAAATCTGACCTGACTGCTCAAACTGAGTTGCGTCTCCAGAATATGTCCTGCTGAAATATCCTGAACAATTGGATCCGGACTGCTTGGTAGCCTAGTGGTTAGGGCGTTCACCCTGCGCTCAGGAAGTTGTGTGTTCGATTCCCAAGACTGCTAAGCATCTCTGAGGTACCTGGCTGCCCACTGCTTCACTTGGTGAATGGGTTACATGCAGAGGTTGAATTTCGTGCTGTTCACGTATGACAGAATGTTCACTTCACTTCTTCACTTTGAAAAAAGGCCTAACTGCCAGTCCTGGTAACAAATGGCTAGCGTTGCGCTGATGGGAGGGGGACGATAGAGATCTCCGATACTGACAAACCATTGGGGATCTTTTTCAGCATGCTCCTCTTCATCTTACAGCTACTGGAAACACAATAGAATAAAACTGACACATGATTTTTATCCCAATTTTATGGCAGTGTAATATTACTCCTGAAGCAAAGTGTCAGACCAAGTGTGACATTTTATTACATTCTGTTCCTCAGAACCTTTTACTTGTATGGATTTGATATTTGCTGAAGATTCGATGAATGTCTCAAACAATAGGCAGTGCAAGTGGCCCACCTCAGGCTTTCTGAAGGCCTTGTGTTCCAGCACTGAGATTTAATATATATGCTGAAATCAAACATCTTGTTAGGATTAGACACATACTTCTGATACATTATGTTACGTAAACACACGCAGTCATGGTTAGAGGTACTTTGGCTGAAGTCATTACATCTGCTCAATTTCATCAGCCCGTAAGCTCCTCAAGTCAATCTCCCCCATCACTTCGCTCATTTACCAATTCATCACATGATTTACCTTGCAGCGGGACAGACTTCTGTAGGCTGTTAACCATTAACGTTATCGCTTGTAGGACTCTTGACACCCCAAGGAGTTAAGTAGCTTTTTGCATGGGCGACATGCGAGCGAAACATAATAAAGGTAATTTACTGCAAGGCAAATTCCATAGCTAAAGGGTTCCCATGTTAAATAGCCCAGTGACCTTTAGCGGCTGATTACATAAAGGAGGCACAATCAGATTAGAGCAGGGAGGGAAAGGTCAAGCGCATTCACCGGCATGGCCATTTCAGTCTACCTGGAGAAGCATCGTCTCAGAGCGGCGGCCCAAAAAGCGCCCATCGGCCGTGAGCAGGGAGGCAGTTAGCCCTTCTGCCCCGAGAGCCGTTTGCGCAAAGGCCAGCGTCTGACGTGCTTGTGCGTCCTCCCTCTCCTGATCTCTCTCTCTCTCTCTCTCTCTCTCTCTCTCTCTCTCTCTCTCTCTCTCGATTGATGATACTGTACGTGAGAGCATCTTCAATCTGACTGATCTGCTGAAGAATACAGGCTTGTTGGATCCTGAAGTCAATGTGACAGTCTAAATGTCAAATTTATGACCCTCAGAGGTTTTAGTTTTAGAATGTTCTTGTCTTGTATAACTTCATTCTGTGATTGACTAAGAATATGATTCAGCGGTTCCACAGATGCAGGAGCAGTGTGTTGAGTACATTATTCAGGCAAATGTGCAAATGTGCAAACTTCTTAGGAGGACAGGAAAATAAACCTAAATAAACATATTTACATGTACACCTGAATATAATCTTAAAAATACGGACACCAGAGGTTCTTTGTATAGAATTTTTGTTTTTTTAATTCTCTAATGAACTTTCTGTGGAAATAACCATGTTTCTAAATGTGATGAATGAGATTAACGAGAGCATTTTTTTTTTAATTCCACAGAAAATGTTCTACAAATATTTTTTTTTTAATTGGTAATGAACATTTATGTAGGCTGCATACTCATATATCATTTACAGAAATCACTTGATGAATCCTTTGGGCACCTATATTTAAGAGTATATATACAACTGACCATGGCAGAATAACAAGAAGCACTCTTTACACTGGTTTACAAATGTAAGCCCCATTAACAACTAAAAAATGATTTTAAACCAGTATAACTGGGATTATGCATTGTTTTAACTCCAAATTATACTAGCAAGGATGTCATGACTATTAAACAAGAAATCTATTCCAATACCTTTAATGATGTTTTCAGCTTACCAGGGTCTATTTGTCTTCTTTCAGGCTCAATGCATTATCATTAGATATTGTTTGGACTTTGTTTCCCTTGAAGATGTGCATGGTTGTAATTCTTTTTTACCACAGTAATATACCTTTATGGCTTCTGTTAGTTTCCTATTAGACCATAGTCACTCATAAAATGGCAAATCAGTATTAATATATACTTTATATATGCGTGACCTGGCATTTGCAAGTTCAAGTCTCATGAGAGATCATTTTACCTGAGCTCGGGGAGAGGCACTTTGCCTGATTTGATCCTCCAAACGTTCCAGATGGAGAAAGACCTAATAAGTAAAATGTGTACTTCACAAGTCACCTTGTATTGTGGGCATCTTGCTTGTAGAAGACACTTTTTGTAATAACAAGAGGTGACCATAATCAGGCTTTCGGAGCCATGACAAAATTTGATTTTCCTTTGTCCTCTCACTGGTGCCCAAAGTACACAAGTCTAGTAGAGTGAAACAGGGATACCCTTAACAAAATATTACTCATATTACATAAATAAATGCTCTATTTATATTTCTCCTTAAAGTACAAAGTACTTTTAAATGTGTATATAAGTACTGTATATATACAGTTTGTCTTCGCTTTAGGAAATGAATACAATTTCACTTCACTTCCCATCCATGCTCCTGTGAACTAAAGGTCCTTAATTTGAACAATCCTGTGCAACATTACGCCATTTCTGAAAACTTGTCAGATTTGTCCAGCCCAGTTGCTGTTGCTAAGCTGTGATTAGACATTCTGTGTTTTTGGGAAGTCTGAGTTAGCTGTTGGGTCAAAATTTTGATGTTGTGGAAAATCTAGTTTGTACTTCTAAGTATGTTACAGAAAGTAAAACACTGTATTTCACATTAAAATAAACTACTTTGCACTTGATTAAAAAATACCTTTTAAAAGCACAGATACACGAAAATTAAATGTTTTTTACTTAATGTCCACCGCTATCCTAATAGATGTCTATGAAAATGTGTGCTGCGGGTAGACATCGTCCTAATTTCTGCATTTTAGAAATGTCTGTGAAATGGTCTCTGCATCGCCATTTGCAGAGATACGCATGACTTATTGGATTTCAGCATCACAGTTTCCCTATAGGTGCGAA
>JBBIGA010000079.1:93543-104086 GCA_037576975.1 Alestes dentex
TGGTCTCTGCATCGCCATTTGCAGAGATACGCATGACTTATTGGATTTCAGCATCACAGTTTCCCTATAGGTGCGAAAGATTTCACAGATGTTTGACTGGAACTGTCAGTTTGCGGTACCTTTTGAATTGGTGAGCCATGTCTTGAAAAAATGAATATTAATATGCATGTTGTGACATCCCTAGTGCATTATTCTACGTGAAGTGTGAGGTGATTAACCAAAGCTGAGGGTGTGGTATTAAAATGCTGCTCTTTGGCTTGTGTTGTTACTGTATCCTGGCTTCAGTGTGACTAAGGCAGAGTTACAGCTTGATGGTCTGGAGAAAAATGATTGTGAGCATAGCATTAAGTTCGCCTTAAAAAAGGCAGCAGAGCCAGAGCTTTATTGATTTGATAGAGTAATGTTTTCCAGAATGCAGCCACAGGCCCAGCGGAGGGTCACTGAACGAGGCTGGAAAATGGCAGCTTAGAAATAGCAGTGGTTACCAAGTGGCTGTTTTCCACTTGTTGACAGCAGAATGGATCTGGGTGGCCCTGTTATTGTTATTATAATTCCATTCTGCAAGCTCCGACACACTAGTGGCTCTGCTGGCTCTGGCTCTGCTCGAAGTGATGAGACACTGTATGTGTGTGTGTGTGTGTGTGTGTGTGTGTGTGTGTGTGTGTGTATTTTTCAGCTAACTGGAGTGCTAGTTGTCTATGGCTGCATGTATCTACAGTATGTGAAAATGTGCGTGCGTGTTTTCTCGTGTGTGTGTGTGTGTGTGTGTGTGTGTGTGTGTGTGGGCAGGCGTAGGCAGGCAAGGCAGTTTGTCTCAGAGCGCAGCTCAACGCTGGCTGGCCTGTCAGCCAGTTTTTACGGCGGGCCCATTAGGAGGCTGACATGGTTAATGCTGATTGCGGCGGGCGCAGCCAGGCCCTGACAGTAACGGTGAGCTGAGTGACGCAGATGATGTTAACAAGCCGGGGGAAGCGACTGGGGCCCGTGTTTACAATATGGGGGTGCTAAATCTGTCTGCACGATAACACCCGCCCCTACACACATACACACACAAGCACACACGCACCGACACACACAGCCCGGCCACAAACAAACACTCAGAGAAAGCTGCACCGGCGGATAATTAGGCACCCTGCAAACAAAAGAGCCAGGCTTCATTCCTCAGCCTCGCAGGCAGCGGGAAGCTGCACTGGCCCATCACTCACAGTCTGGAGTGTGCACTTGGACACACACCTTTCTGCAGCCCTTGGAATGGAGGCGCTTTAGCCGTGGAAGAGCGCAGTCGCTCTGTCCAGTATGCTTCTCATTTCCAGAGACTTTCGTTTCCCAGTGTCTAATGAAGGTGCTCTGCAAAGAGGTTGTCAAAAAAGTGCACATGACTAGAAATGAGGAAGCCTTTCATGGCTACAAACAAAAGTTGAAAGCCCTTCATGTAGAAGTTTTAGGCAAAACAGGGCACTGTATTTCATGCCCTAGACCATCTTCTTTTCACTTTTGTCTACAGAGCAGCAAACTGAAGAGCAAGCCTTTAGAATGGGCAACATGTTTTGAGCTTTAAAACCACATGGTTAAGTTAAAAAACATCAACTTTTACAGCTGACCAGTCAGTATTGAGGATGGCTTCTCTCAGGTCAGTTATTTGTCCAGCAGAGAAGAAAGACTCCTTTTAGAGTACCCAGAACTGTACAACACTCTGCATACAGAGTGCCGTTAATTTCAAGTGGCACCATGTTTTTTGTTGTCGTGGTAAGACAAAATCTTTTGATGTTAAAGATTTTTACTTTTTACTCTCTCACAATGGTCCTCTTATATAAATTGGTAGCCTTTGGTTATATTGTTTTTGTTCTCTTAATACAAATCATGTTTTTTAAAAAGGTGAGTGCCCGTAAGGCTGGGAACTAAACTGACCAGTCGTTTATGAAATATCATTAAGCTCCTGGAAGGTCTGTGCTGCTATCAGTATTTGTGACATTTTCAGATGGATCAGTGGGGGTGAGGGGTCAGGAGTGGTATCTGTAAAATTCATCCATACTCATTGCCAGCCTCTACACTTACATGGCCCATGTGAACAGTGTTTTTAAACTTCAGTTTTTAAACTTCTGTCCTCAGCCACGCTGCAACAAAGGCGTTTAAATTTCTACATGAATGCTATGAAATACTAGTTTTCCAGTTGCTACTCATTGGAAATATCGACATCAAGCCTACTTATTGTGTCTAAAGCCTGTAATTACTTATATCAGCATGTCTGATGCACCGACATATCAAGATTTGCTTGACAGAGCTTGCTGTGTTTGTTTCCCACTGGTCTTAAGAACAGCAGTTGATTTAGTGAGATGGTGCAAACGAGACATGGTCCACAGTGTAAATTCAGTCGACCACAAAACGCCACTGTTTCCGCAGCCATCAAAAGGGAAAAAAACATGCTCAAAAACAATTAGAGTGGGGAACTCACGTTTCAAATTAAGCTGTTGGGGCCATCGCATATATAAGTTCTCTTGTCAGCCTGGTGAAGTGGCAGTTAATGAGCTTCATTAATATGCTAAACAGGCCTTTTTCCCCTCATTTTGTCGCTGCTCTGTCCACTGCAGAGTGACCAGCTCTGGAATATTTCTAATTGCAAGTCAATTATGTCATTGAGCCCATTTAGAACTTCATTTGTATGCAAATTTGGGGTTGGAGGGCCGAGGGAAGGGTCGCCACTCCACAACAGTAAGTGTATAAATAGTACATGATCTTAGCCTGAGCTCGCAGCGCTGTTGTGCATGGGGGATGCAATGAGGGGCTGCTCTTTTTTTATTTTGGAATCTCAGATGTGGACGAAAGCAGCAAAGTGCCTGCATTTCCTCCGGCAGCTAGTAACATGAATCAGGAGCTCGTCAGCTCATGGGGCGATCATTAATTGCAGTTACCGCAGCGAGGTTGTCCCAGTAAATGATTTCTCGATGCATCATCCGTCTTTGATCTGTCTGTAGTCAATAGTAGGTTTAGTGGGGCGTAAAACAGTCATCAATAAAAGCTGATGAAGACACAGCAGTGAGTTAAATGAGTGCATGAAGGCGGCGCCCTCAGGTGGCTGGAGCTGTTCTAATCTGGGTGTGTGTTTTTGGGACGTGCTGGGGGGGAGGCTGTGTAAAGGTTGTGCTTTGTGTGGGTGGGGACATTGTCCTCCTCTTCCTTCATCCTGCCTCATACTCAACAACTGCATGAGCTGAGTCACACGCAAGCATTGACACACATGCATCCACACACACACACGCACGCATACACACATACTGCTACACTCTTGTTAGGGTTGGGATGTCACTAGACTTTGAGTTGTGCAGAGGTGGCTGGGCACTGGCAGACAGAGCTGTCCGACAGGCCCCTTAACGATTATCAAGCTCCATTTTATTAGGGCAGACTGGAGCTGTGCACGGAAAGGCAGGCTTGTAAATTAGCTGCCAGGCCTGGCGTCAATACCGGAGAAAATCCGGTGACATTGTGAAGTCTGCCACCCATCAGCACTTAATGAATGGATGAAGTTAAGACCATTTTTAGTAAATTCATTACTGTATTGGACTTGACAGGGCAGATTAATAATTGGTTTGTCACGTCTCCCCCCCCCCTTCTCCCAAATGATTAATATGCCTATTGATTAGGGCCCAGCAAGCATGCGGAAGATATGGAGAAAAATGCACACACAAGCACTGGGACACAAAAATCCAATGGCCACTCAAAGAGTGAGCGACGGTCAACAAACCCTGCGCCCAACTTAATCAAATCCAGGAGAGAAAACCACTGTAGGCAGTGTAATCACTTTCTCTCTCAGCTGCCCAGAACTGATGTCTTAACACGCTCTGCTTTAATCTGTGGGATTACTCATTAACACATGAGTGTAAGAATCACTGTAGGTCTCCCACCTTTCAAAAATGTACGTTTGGTCTGTAACCATATTTGAGCTTGCGGTAAAGAATGAAGGTAGGCGCAGGTGTTTGTTCAGATGGTGCTGCAACAAAAACAAAGAGGAAACAAAGTGTTGGCTCAGTGGCTTCAGCAGCTAGAAACTCTTGATTGACTTAAAGGGAAACTCTCCTGGTTTTTCAAAATTCCTGCTTAATTTAATCATTGAAATGTGAACGAAGTCAGTCAAAATGAACTGATGTGAAATGCTGTGTTTATATGGAATTGTAATGCCTCTAAAAGCTACATCATTAGGTACAACATGAAAGGGTTGTGAATTCACTGTCTGCTGCCTGAAGTAATACCTTTAAGAGAAGGTTTCATCCTAGAGAGGCCTTGGTTTATTTATTTATTTTGTGGTTAAAAAAAAAAAAAAATGGGGCATGCAGGGTGTTGCAAGGCGAAATTGTCCCTAAATCAAGAAATCATATTTCTCATGGCATAACACTATTTTACAAACATTATTACATACAAGAGGATTCATCTTGGTTCACTTACCACTCTGGCTAGTAAATAAAGTAGACACTGTGGTCACTGGTTCCTATCACCACCACCACGACTACAGGCCTGTATGTTTCTCTGTTTCACATCAAATAACTTGGAATGATTTGGTGTACATCTCAGTGAATTATGAGAATTACACATTCATACATTTGTCTGTTCAGCATACAGAAGCTCTGCCCATTCACAGTGAAGTTGCAAGGAGTGTTTCAACAGAACTCATTTATCAGTCTGACAGGCACGGTAATAAAAACAGCCTGTTTAATTTTGAGGTATGAGGAGAGGCTGAAAATTACGACTGTTTTCGGTACGTAAAATCACATAAATGTCAAGTGGACATTTGGAGAAAAAAATAAAATGCAATCAAAATGCAGGAAATGGACCCTGAGTAAACCCCAGGACCTCTCAGCATTAAAGTGTCTCTAAATCACCCTGTCACACTTAGAACAATATGTTAATTCTTTCAGTTATTTCCCTTTTACATACTTTTACATCCCTTTTACATTAGTCTCTTTTATTATTATTTTGGCACAATGTGCCACTGTTTTATGACATTTTATGATGTCACAAAACAGCGATCAGGACTTGTAACCCCCAAGTTACCAGTTCAGCTTTTTAAGCCTGCAGTCTCGGCTATAATTATTTGGTTTGTATTTCCTGGAATAAGTAAATGATAAGGAGTGGTATTAGTATGGGATTAAGGGCCAATCCTTTTTTTCCCCTCCTTCAAACATTTCAGTATATATTAAAGAACGTGGATGAATATCTTTGCCTCTTGAGGAGACTGACAACTGTTCTAGACGTTGCCATCTTGTTCATCATTTTTGATAACACCAATAGCCTCCGGTTTATGTCTCGGGCATCAAATTAACTGATGTATATCTGCAAATACCCCTTTGGGAGGGCTGCTCTGATGTTTTATTTAAAAGAATGGCGGAGAGGGCTGTGGAATAAAGGCGAGGATTGTAAACTCTCATCGGTTGCAGCTTTTGTTATTGATTTTTATCAGCACCAACGTGTCCATTCTCGGTTTGGAGAGATTAGCCTGTTGTCTGAATTCTCCCCAAAACTGGAGAATGCGGCGAGAGGAGATAGCCTGATGAAATTATTGCGGATTGAGTTATCAAGGTTTTTTCCCCTGGTCTTTTATTACATGGAGTAATCCACGTCTCACAAAAAAAAGACATGTCTAATTCAGAGAGCTGGCAATGTGGTGGCTTGTCCCGAAGCAACATGGCGGCCCGTGATAAAGTGCTCGGCTCAATTTCCCTACAGCCGAGAGTAAGAAAACCCAGCTCGACCTGCCACAATAGGGCATTACCATATGAATATGACCGTCTCTTTAGCCCATCAATCTCAGCTCGCTCTCGTAAAGGGGGAGCCAGATAACCTCCAGGAGATCCCCTCTTAACCTCAATTCTGCCGGATGGATTAAGAAATACCCGTGAGCCCGAGTGTTGGAGCTGCACGGCGGCCACGCCATTATTCTTTCCCCGAAACGAGTTATAATACAATTAATCTTGTCCAGGAGGAAAAATATGGCACCTAAGTGAATTTTACATGAAGATCCTCCCACTACTTATTGCTAACGCCCCCCCACCCCGCCTGCGCGTGGAGTAATTGCGTTGTCTCACACACACACACACACACTGACTGCAGTTGAACTTCAGTACAGATGAGTCTGTACTGCAGGAGGATTCGAGACACACACACACTTCACACCACCCGCCTGCAGGACGAATGAAGTGCAGCAGCTCCCTCTTTACTCATTCCTTTCTTTTGTTTGCTTTTTTTTCTTTTTCATGCTTTCCTTCTTTCTCTCCTATCTTTCTTTCAGCTGTTGTGATTCTTTCTGTTGTTTATTTCCTTTTTCAGTTTCCCATCTTTCCATTTCCTTCTTCCTTTCTTTATTTCAGATGTATTATTCTTTCTTTTGCTTCCTTCTTCCCTTCTTTATTTCAGGTGTTGAATTCTTCCTTTTCTGTGTTTGCTTTTCTTCTTTTTCTTTTTCTTTGCTTTTCTTCTTTTTCTTCTTCCGTTCTTATTTTCAATTGTTTGTTTTTTTGTCTGTGTATTTTGTTCATGTTTTTCTTTTGTGTCTTTTTTCTGCTTTCTTTTTCAGTTGCTCGATTCTCTGTTTTGTTTGACTTCACTTTCCTTTGTTTACTTGTTTGTTTTCCTCTTTCTTTTTCCTTTCTTTCAGTTGGATGTCTGAGATGACTGTGCTACTTTCTGTCTTTCTTTCTTTCGTTCTTTCTTTCTTTCTTTCTTCCTTTCTGATAGTTATCTGTATGTAGGAATAAATGTATCCCATTGTTCTCCCTCTTCCAGTCTCGGGGCATCTATGAACTGCCAGTTTTACAGGATTCACGCTCTGCTTGTATGTGAGACTCCTGGCATCGTGTCCACAAGGTTTGTGCGTCAGGGGTCAGCTCTCGTCACACTGTACACACCATACAGCTGTGTTCCTGCTCAGAAAGGAAATGGGCCGGTGACTCATGTCCTGATCTCTGAGACTTGGACACACACAGTAGATCCACTGATGTGATGGTGCATAAAAACACTCAATGTCAAGAAATAATCTGCAATCAAGATAAGCTTTTACTTGTTTTTTCCTCCTTATTAGGGTCACTGTTGATGAAGCTCAATTCCAGCACAAAACATGCGCTGTCTAAATACAATTGGCTAAAAGAACATATTTGATGAGGTAATAAAATGTAACTGTTTTTAATGAAATGATGCAGTGAAAAATGAATACGTGAGATGAATAAAAGCAGTATTTTATCAATTCAATCCTCAAGAAAACTTCTTCCTTATTTCCCCTTTTTCACAGTGGATTACCTGACGAGTTTATCATAATTCTAATGGAATTTATTTAATTTAAAATGCTTCAATTAAAAAAATATTATTCACCTCACTTTCTTAGTCCATGCGTTTTTTTGATAATGTCTGATAAACCTCTGACAGATGACTCTGATCTCCCTTTTCAGGGCCTGAGCATTTTCGCCGAGGCAGAATCTCCGACTCAATTATAGACTAAGGTGGGTGTGATTTATT
This sequence comes from Alestes dentex, assembly GCA_037576975.1. NCBI lineage: Eukaryota > Metazoa > Chordata > Actinopteri > Characiformes > Alestidae > Alestes > Alestes dentex. The sequence continues at coordinate 101,041 of JBBIGA010000079.1, forward strand.
TAAATAAGTCTGTTTAATATACTTATATCTCACATGCATGCGACATTTGCAATAAAGGTATATGGGACAGTATATGTGTAAGGGGGAAGCCATAAAGCATGGCCTGATCCTCGAGGCTAAAAGAGCAGCGGCTGCTGGCGTGTGGAGAGGGAAGGTGGTGGTGGCGGTGGTGGTGGGGGGTGAGGGTGGAGAACACAGGTGAAATTGATTCCTGGTGTCTATATTTCATGTTGAAAATTGGCTCGTACATCCAGTGGTTTGATCTATGGGGGCCGTCGTGCTAAGAAAAAACCTTAGTAAATGTGTAATTTCTCCCTTGATGGAACACAGACGAAAGGCGATCCTTCTTATTCCTCTCTGCGCCTCTTGCTCTCTCTCTCTCTCTCTCTCCCTCTCTCTCTCTTTCTCTCTCTCTCTCTCTCTCCCTCTCTCTCTCTCTCTTGTTCTTTCCTCTGCTTATGAAGATAGCTCTGCTTCTGCAGGATTACTGCTCTCTCTCTCCCTCTCTCTTTCTCTCTTTCTTTCTTGCTCTCTCTCTCTCTCTCTCTCTCTCTCTCTCCCTCTCCTTTTCATGCACCTTGATGTCTCCATTTCATTATGGCCCCTCCATTTATCAACTCTTTTCGGCTAAGGAGTGACTCACCTCTACCACCCCCCCACGTTCTTCCCCTCTACCTGCCGCATGTTTTTTTGGCAGGGGTGTGTGATTGTGTATCTGTTTCACTGCTGCTGCTGGAGGGTTATTTCTATGGGGGGTGACATTGGAGGGCTGTTGCTGATGGGGCCTGCCTGTGTAATATTCTGTACAGGAGCACCCTGTTTGTTTGCTGCAGGAGAAGTGGCTGCGCAGGCAGATGGGCCAGCTCGCGTGCACACTGAATGACAGGAATAAAGATGGCGTAGCGAAGCTATACGCGAGGAGAGAGAGTCCAAATAAATGAGGCGGACAGGGGAGCAATGCACAGCCACTGATGTGCAAATGATAAAGAAGGGGCCTCTGCGTCTATCTGTGGCTTAGGAGCGAGAGAGAGAGAGAGAGACAGAGAGAGAGAGAGTGCAAGGAAAGATGGGTGAGTGCATTATAATCAAGACGCCGGTAATGATAATAATAATAATGTGGAATTAGTTCTCTCTATCAGTGGGCGAGTGGTGGGCAGGCCTTTTAATCATGGTCTAAAAGGTGCGAATGCTCTTTATCATCATTGAACTGTGTCCAGGGCTAATTGTGGCCATATTTCACTGTCCGCAAGCCCGGGGTGGCCAACGATCTGGCCTGCTCCCTCACCAGCGTGATTGAACGCAGATAAAGTCGCGCTTGCAGCAGGGCTCAGCTGGGAGGCAGCCTCAGACGCATACACGTGTGCACACGCACACACACAGACACACACACACGCACACGCACACACACAGACACACACACACACACACACACGCTCTCTCTCCAAGTGAAACAGAGGGTCTTCGCACCTCCTCTCTCCTGTTTCCTTCTCTTCTCCTCCTGCCACCTCTCAGCTAATCCATCGGTTAATTTATTTTTCTTCTCATGCGCTGTCTTTACATATGACAGAGTTACACTGTTTACAATGTGTGAACAAAACCTCCAAAAAGGTTTTTGAAAGTAACAGGAAAAAGGAAAAAAAAAAACAACATTATTTGATGTGACACCAATTTATTAACTTTCATTTATTGTGAAATTTTGATTACATGTAAAATATTATATAAAAAATATAAAAATGATGGGAATGACTTAAAAAACATCCAACAGCTAGCATATCCATCGTGTGCAAGGATTTGAATAGTCTCTATCAAGTGATATTTAGATTTTATTAATTAGTGAAAATAAGTGCATATCCTCTACAGAGAACAAACATACATATGAATAAGTGTACTTACACACCTGCATTTTTCTGTTTTTATTTGATAAATTACTGGAAAAAGAGACACATAAAATGTGTCTTTTGCACAGGCAACCCTTTCAGTGTGGGAAATTCAGCAGATAAAGAATAATGAACATTAACATTTTCCGAAGTGCATTTCCTTATTTTAACGCCTGAACTAGTTTGTCCACCACATCTGACAAGTTTGTCCAGCACATTATACAGATGCTGGACTGGATTGAGATCCAGAGGAAGTCAGCAATTTTGTCATGTTCCTCAAATCATTCTTAAACAGTGTTTGCAGTGTGACAGGTAGCATTATCCTACTAAAAGAGGTCACTGTTCTTAGGGAATACCGTTGCCAAGAAGGGATGAACTTCTGCAACATTGTTTAGGCAGGTGGTACATGTCAAAGGTTTCCCATTAGAATATTGCCTGGAGCATCACACTGTCCTCCACCAGTTTGACTGGCTTGTGCTTATGCAGCCCCATACGCTTTGATCATAGCCACAATACTTTTTTCAGACATTTGTGCTACAGTTGCTGCTCTGTGGGATCAGACCAGACGAGCTAGCCTTCGCTCCCTACTTGCATCAGTGAGCCTCGGGAGCCCATGACCCTTTTGCCGGTCCATTTGTTATCCTTCTTTGGACCCCCTTTGGTAGGTACAAAGCGTTGCCGTTTTGGTGATGCTCTAAACCAGGTGTCTAGCTATTTCAATTTGGCTCCTGTCAAAGTCACTCTGATCCTCATTTCCAACAGATCAACTTCAAGACTACGCAGTTGCCGCCTAACATATCCCACCCCTTGACAGATGCCATTGTAACAAGATAATCAATGTTACTCACTGCACTTGTCAGGAGTTTTAATGTTGTAGCTAATTGATATGTATGTATGTATGTATCTGTGTATGCATATAATACATTTGCATTATTTGTTGTATGCCTCAGCCTTTGCATTTTTTGCACTCTTAACAACTCTTCTGCTAAAATACAGAATGTCATAATATTGTAATCATTGACACTTCTGCTATACACTAAGACACTAGACAACATGTTGTCTTGTCCTGTAAATTATTGTACTGTTGTGCTTCTGTTTTCTTTCACTTTCTCTTGCAGTCCTGTCATGTCTGCACTTGTGTAGGCTTGTATAGTCTTGTCTACATATAT
>JBBIGA010000079.1:120415-134849 GCA_037576975.1 Alestes dentex
CAGACTGTCCTGAACCAGCAAACAGACCATCAGGCAGACTGTCCTGAACCAGCAAACAGACCATCAGGCAGACTGTCCTGAACCAGCAAACAGACCATCAGGCAGACTGTCTTGAAACAACAAGCAGACTGTTCAGAGTCAAAGCACACTTTTCTGAACCATCCAGCAGACCATCACACGTACTGTCCAACCCTATCTATGTGGGAGGGACGTATGCATAATTTGACCCCCTCAGTTTCATTGGTTCTATTTATTGCTTGTTTACAGAAATACATTTTGGATGCAATATAAATGTTTAATGTGTTTTAAATCAGGAATGCTAGAACGAAAATGGTCTGCAATGAAAATGGAGCAAATATGCTTTACCTTTACCAAGTCTCTGAGTATGGGCTAAGAATGAAGCAGTCATTTAACTGAACCACCCTCACAGTTGTTGTGAGTTTTAGGGGCAAATTAAAACAGTACCACAACAAAAATGAGGAAACAAAATTGTAGTTCACTGCCTTTCAGGAAATACTTTGCTGGCTTAAAATAAAAATCTTCAATACGTTAGTCAGGATGGTGTAAACTTTAAAACCTTTCTCACTGCAGCCACTTTCGCTCCAAAATGCTTTAGCCCATTTTAAACATAGTAATCATGTTGCTTGCCACCCAATTGTATAGTATGTCTTACATTTATAGTATCTGTGTGGCCTTTTACACTGTAGCCATGCAAGAAGTGCAAAAATCCCCTAGCATTAGGATATCCCTCTGGCATCCACATCCCTCGAGCGTCCTGAACAATTAAGCAGATTGTTGCAGACATTCAAGCAGAATATCCTGAATGAACAAGCACACATGCCATACCATTTCAAGCTACATGAGGCAGTATCTTCCAACTTTTCTCCTGGAGGCACTCCTAACTTGCACATTTAAGTATTTTCCTGGTTTAAAACACCCAACTTAATCCAGAGAAGGCTTGATATTTAGTTGATTAGTTGTATCTGGAGCATGGAAAACAATATAATGTGTAAAGCACATTTGCAGGTTTGGGATAAAGGTTTTGTTTTTTTTTAAAATATGACAATTTCAATATTTTATTCTTAGAGTCGAAAAAAAAAAATACTAGAAATAAAAGTTAACTTTTGTCTTTAACTGGATCAAACAAATAGAATCACAATAACGGTCCAAATTACAGCAGAACAAGAAGTTATGCTGGAAGGCCACTGAAGCAGGGATAGCAACAAAGAATTGGACACACACACACATAAGCAATGGCCTGCGAGTCACATACACTTTCATTTACCTTCACAATCAAGCCTGCAAGAAGCAATTTTCTAGTGATTTAAACCCACGGCTGGTTCGGACATTCCTCATCTCAGCACTAGGCACAGGCCACTCGAAAGCAGCACACTGCCCGGATCCCACAATTACAGCACAGGATCCCTCAATGTAAACAAACCTCAGGTACACTGGGAAAATCAGGAGTGGGCAGAGAACAAGAGTGTAGAACTTCAAAAAACACTGTCCTCTATGTCGTGGAATATAGTGTATGAACATGAAATGAACAAACATGCTAGCACAAACCGACTTTAAAGGTCTTCTTCTTGTCAGTAAATTCACATTTATTTTTTATTAATAACAATAATAGAATAAAGAGCAATTATACACTGATTAGCCATATAATTAAAACAAGACATTAAAACTCCACAATATCTCTGAAAGTGTCTTGTGGTGTTTGGCATCAAGACTTTAGCAACAGATCATTTGAGTTCTGTAAGTGGGTGGGGTCTCAATTTATCTGACTAGTTTGTCCAGCACATCCTACAGACTGATTGAGATCAGGGGAATTTCAGCACTCTGAACTCTGAATTATTCCTGAACAATTTTTGTGGCAGGGTGCATTGCCCTGCTGAAAGAGGACACGGCCTTTACGGAATACCACTGTCATGAAGGGGTATACCTGGTCTGGTTTAGGTATGTGGTATGTGTCAGAGTAACATTCAGATAAATGCCAGGACCCAGCAGAACACTGTCCAGAGCACCACAATGCCTCCAGATTTTGATTCTTCCCTTGCATCCTAGTGCATCCTCGTGTCATCTCTTCCAGAAACACGCTCGGCACTTCACATGATGTAAAAGAAAATACGATAATTCAGACCGTTGCTCCATGGTCCAGGTCTAATGCTCGCATTCCGATTTAGGCCACTTTCAGTGGTGGACAGAGTTCAGCATAGCCACTCTGACCAGTTTCCCATTAGGAAGCCCCATACACTGCAACACATGCTCTGATACCTCTCTATCATATCCAGCATGAACATTTTTTTTTTAGCAATTTGTGCTACAGTAGTTCTTCTGTGGGACAGACAAACTAGACTTTGGCTCTTGTCGAAGATGCTCAGATACTTGCGCTTGCCCAGTTTGCCTACTTCCTACACGTCAGCTTCAAGAACTCTTCACTTGCTGCCTTATATATCCCACCCTTTGGTAGGTGTGAGATTATCAGTGTTTAATGTTTTTCTGCAAATCATACAGACAAAACCTGCAAATCATACAGATAAAATAATAATTAGAAAATCTTATGAACAAAATATAACTGAAGTATGTTCCCATTTACCATGACTTCCTGTGTCACTGGGGTATGAATATAAAGTAACAGAAAGGCCAAATCCCCTAATTTACTCAACAACATGTGGAAGATTGCAGAATACACTAATGAGTTAAGACAAAATTGTACTGACCAGTGAATTTGTTGCAACAAGTTTTTGACAACAATGACTCAAAGTGGGTTAGGCCTAAAATAAAGAGTAAGGATACTTGAGATAATGGACTCTCTGAAGCACTAGGAGATTATACATGGAAATCTGTTGGCCTCTGCCAAGAAAACTAAAACTGGGTCATGGTGGGATCCTCCAGCAGCTCAATGATCCAAAACATACATTCAAATCCACACAGAAATTCAGGAAACATTTAATGCATCCAGGACTATAGCAGAACTGGAATCTGTTTTAGGCTGTGTACTGCGGATGCTGGACAGTTACTGTTATCACTGGAGAGTGCAAGGGTGACTAAAGTGCTTAGAATCACTCAAAGTCTTAGCAGTACGTCATAATGTGTGCCTTGCCGCATCACTTCAGGCAGTATCATCGTTGGAAGATGGTGAGGTCCAAAACTGGCCCACTGGGTGAGAGAGAAAGAGAGACAGAGAGAGAGAGAGAGAGAGAGAGAGAGAGAGAGAGAGATTCTTCAAAAGACTTTTGAAGAACCTGAAGAATCTGTTTTGTTTTGTCTTGCCTTGTTTTTTTGTTTGTTTTGTTTTATTTTAATGTCACATAGTAGGGTGGGTGGATTCGGAGCAACTCCTACAAATTAAAGGTCTGCACTGCTGTTTAAAATAAAAATAAAGTTGTCCTCTGAAGAGGGGGGTGGTGGTGGGCAAAAAAAAGAGAGAGAGAGAGAGGAAGAGAGACAAAAGAGAGAGAGAAAGAGAGAGAGAGAGAGAGAGAGAGAGAGAGAGAGAGAGAGAGAGAAATGAGACTAGCTTGTGTGTTTTGGGTATTCTAGGGTCCAATTTGTGACTAAGACAATACCCTACTGGGCTAAAGATGAGTGCACTGAGTGTGTGTGTGTGTGTGTATGTGTGTGATTGTGCAGTGGGACTTTCATTAAGAGGCTGCGAACTGCGTGCCTAAACACATCTCTATAATCACTCTGCAGATAAAAACGCAGCAGTGAGCGACTCCCCCAAGGGGACACGAAGGAACTTCGGAGCCCAGCGCTGTTTCCTCCTCAATGAGTCGAGGCTCTAGCCACACACACACTCACAATCATGGACATCTACAGAGAGGTGTTATACTGTTCTGTTGCTCTCACTCTTTAGTCTCTCTCTCTCTCCTCTCTCTCTCTCTCTCTCACACCCACTCACTCCCAAGAGTGTGTGTATCACAGCCTCATTAGTCCAGATGTACTAGGATTAACAACAGTAGCGACATTTGGTGGCTTGTAAGGGACCAGTCTATAAAAAAAACAGCAGAGGGGTATGCATGTGTCTGTGTATGTCTGCATGTGTGGGGGTAGTTGGGGGGGTCTCTGATGCCCCTCCTGCCTATGGCTTTTTCCACTTTTCATTCTGTCTCATTAAATATGTATATCTCATCTCCCTGCACATCGTGGCTTGATTTGCATGCAGTAAATTCTCACCACACAGCGACAGGCCTGAGGAATGCGAGTGAGGCCTCCGCTGGCCTACTAATGGGACGCCACTGCTGCGAACAGGACAACATGAGGGACAAGATGGCACAGGGAAGAGCAGAAATCTAGATCAGGGCAGCTTAGAGACTCTGAAGATTGTAGACAGAGGAAAAAGTCACAATTGTCTTCACGTTTGCACTGTTATTTTAGCATCAGAAGGTGACAAGGTGCATGTAATGCAGTTATTTATCTCCAAAATGGTTTATAAGTCTTCTTCATTCATCTTTAACACTTTTTGTTCGTTGATTTACCTCTTGTTCTATTTTTTGTTATTTTTTTTCAAACAGTGTAAAAACAAGCCAGTGTTATCAAATGGTGTAAAAAAAAAAAAAAAGACAACAGCAGTAAGGGACTGTTGCGCATCTGACTTTGTCCAGATATTAGTTGAATGGCGGACTATTCTGAATACAGCAGTGGCACTGAAAGTAGGGGCATGGTAGTGTGTGTGTCACCATGGCCCTCAGGAGCCATGTATGCTCCTCAGGACTGTTTTTCCTCCGGAGTTGTTGCTGCTCTACAGGACTGTTGGACACATGGCAGGGTGCCAGAGCACATAGAACATCTTCACCTGCCAAGCCTCCTTCAGATGCACTGAATGACTTCTATGCTTTGTTTAATGCACTAAATGATTTTAACCTCTCCTCCCAATGACCAGGTATACTGTCTGACTATGGCTCACAGGAGAAGCACTCTGTTCAGCTAACCCATGAAAGGCCACTAAACCAGATATCATACCTGGCCAAGTGCTCAGAGGATGTGCAGGCTGATGTTCTCACAGACATCCTCAACAGCTTTCTGAGCATCACTGTTGTTACAGTGTGCTTCAAAGCCACCATCATCATCCCGGTGCTCTTGAAGTCTTTGGTGTCCTGACTCAATATCTACCGTCCCATCGCACTCATTATCATGAAGTGCTTGAAATGCTTTTCATGAGGCACATGACTGTGATGCCCCATCCACTGAAGGCCTTGCAATTTGCTTATTATCCTAGCTGCTCAAGGGGTGATGCCATCATGACCACCCGTCATCCATGTAGATAAAAAGGACATTTATTTGAGAATGCTGCTCATAGACTTCAGTTCAACATTCAACACTGTAATTCTTCTGCATCTGAGTGGAAAGCTGAGCCTGCTGACCCCCAAAGCAACATATATAAAGTTAACAGTGCAGAACCAACAACCTGTCTCTTAATTTGGGCAAAACAAAACAGATGGTTGATGAGTTTCGGGGAGAGTGCCATGATCACTCTCCACAGAACATCAATGCTTAACAAATGGGGATTGACCAGAGCACCAACTCCATTGCCAAGGAAGCCCAGCAGCAACTTTACTTCCTGTGTAGACTGAGGAGAGCACCCTATATCCCATCCTCACCACATTCTCTGTAGCTGCATCACTGCCTGTTATGGGAATTGTAATGTTTTGGACCTGCATCCACAAAGCCACCAGCATTGTGGGTGAGCCCATTCACCCCTCACACAATCTCTTCTCTCTCCTCCCGTCTGGCAATGGTTCCATAACATACAGGCCTCGACTGCCAGTATGGGGAACAATTTCTTCCCTCAGGCAATCAGACTCCTCAACCAGAACTGAAACATAAAAACTGTACTCCCCCCCCCCCACACCCACTTACACCAAAAACACCGCCCCCAACAACTCATACCTGTGTAAATACTCTCATATTTATTACAATGCAAATTCTCTGTCCTGTTGCCATATTTGCACAAACATATTTATTGCTGTTTAACTCTATTCTGCATTTTTTGCATATGCATGCCACTAGAATACAGTAAAGTTAAAATGCTGCATTCATTCAGACTATTCTCGAACTACACTAAATATCGTCTTGTCTTGTCCAATTGTTTTATTGTTCTTGTGTTCTTTTCTTTTCCTGTGTGCACTTGTGTTGCGCCATAGTCCTGGAGGCATGCGGTTTCGATTCACTGTGTACTGTGTTTATATGGTCGAAATGACAATAAAACCTGCTTGACCACTTGACTTGCCGTAAACATTTTAATATTGTTTGTATTGTTTTCATATTCTTTATTCTTGAATTGTGTACTGTTTACATTATTTACTGTTTAACTCCATGAGCTCACTGTTTTTCTTTTTGTGGTAATCACTGCTTCCATGTAAAAACATATAAACAAAATGTGTGTAACACATTATGTATATGTGTTAAAAAAAAGTTCACACACTGATCGGTTAAAAGTAAAAAGTAGCACAAAGTCCGTTGTGGTCTCACACACAGCATGAAATAATAACACACTATTTGTTGTTTTTAGCACATTACTTTAAAGCAGCAGTTCTCAAACTTATTTGCATCAAGGCCTTCTTTGTGGATAGTGGAAGCCCCTATCCTTCCAATCACTTACTCCTGCCCCCCTCCAAGCACCAGAATCAAGCAACCTCCTCATACAAGACATATGACACTGTTCTCTATCACAGGTAAGTTGGCACTGGAAGGCTGTGAATTGCAATTGGAGGGCATGTGATTGAAATTAAAATTTTTAAATGGGCACCACTTTTTGAGATATGACTAAAGCACATAATAAACTTACAGAGTAAAAAATTACAGAGTACAACTTTTTCCCCAGCTCCCTTAGTGCCCCCAGTTTGAGAAACACTGGTTCGGAGAGAGTATAGTGCTCAGACAGTCAATGTGCTTTAGTGAAGCGCAGTGTGGAGTACACAACACCGTTAAATTGCTGGCGGGAAGATGCAGCCTAGGCCACATCCAATAAGGGGCGTAGGTAACCCCTGTAATTGAGCCTGTGTAGCCTGTGTTGCTGCGTTGCAAAGCGTGGTGTGTGAGTGTTTGTGTGTGTGTGTGTGTGTGTGTGTGTGTGAGTGTCCATCTGCCAGACCTACTTGTCTGCCTTTGTTCACTGGACCCAAAGATCAATCACTTTGTATCAAGTTTAAAGGAAGTGTGGGAGGTGAGTGCTAAGATGTGCACACACACACACGCACACACACTCACAGACCAAGGTGACAAGCAGCCGCGTGAAGCTCCGATCGATGGCAGACAAGGGAATCAGCAACAAGGAGAGGGGAAAAAAAACAATCACATATCAGATTGAAACTGACTTCTCCTTGTATCTTTAGGGCCCGGCTACAATAGATTGGACAGGAAATCCAATGGCAAGCACAGACCGAAAAGGGAAAAAAATGGAAGAGGGGGAGGAAAAAAAAACTGATTGCTAATACGCTTCAGCCAGGGCCATTTTAATCTGTGACAGTGCAGGGATCTGGTGAAAACCATTATCACGTACTCCCTGTCTACGATAAGAGGCCTCTAATCTGTTTGCTGGAGGTATTGAACAAATGCATTTGAGGAGCCAAGAGGCATAGAGGTGAGGGTGTGTGTGTGTGTGTGTGTGTGTGTGTGTGTGTGTGTGTGTGCATGGGTGTGTGTGTGTGTGTGTGTGTGTGTGTGTGTGTGCACACGCATGTTGATATTTGTATGTGTGTGTGTGTGTGTGCGTGTGCGATGAAAAATGAGAAAATGAGTATGTCAAAAAAGTTATGTTTGGGCATCCTTTAGTGTAAGAGAGAGAGGGCGAGACAAAGAGAGAGAGGGTAAATAAAAGATGAAAGAAGAAGAACGAAGAAAATGTCCTTCTGAGTCTTTCAGGAATTTCAGCAGCGACTTAAAAATGCCATCAAGAGTTCTCAGTTTATGAAAAGGGCAAATCTTAAGGCCCCTTTTTATATTTTACAGCCGAGAACTAGGAGGTTGTGTATGTTAAACCGTTATAATACTGATGTACTGTATGTTTTAACACACTGTCTGCCTGCCTATCCTGTACCTGAACTGCACACAGGGCAACAAATTTGGTCTGACAAGTGGGGTTGGGGCCCTAGGCTATATACTGGGTCACTTACAAAGAAAACTAGTGAATCTAGTGCATCAGGTCAACATGAAAGCACACAAACACACACACAAAACAACATTATTGTTCTCAACAGGAATGTATCATGTATTTTTAAACTAAAGTTTAGTCTGGTCTGCATGTTGCTGTAATTTCTTTGGCAAAATGCATCAGTAATGGAAAAATTGTACTAATAGAAAGAACGTTGACTGTTAATACTAGCTCACGCAACAACCTTGATACTTTTTACTGCTTTCTTGTTTGTTTGCTTTTATTCTAAAGTTACCTTAGCAGAAAGACACTTTATCACACACTGAGAAAAATGGCTTTAAACATTTGGCGTAGATGCCTTAAAAAGGAAGTACCCCCCCTCCAACTGCACTGCACCTGAGTTACATTCCTAGCTAATGATCACCTCCAGAACCTGCATTCGATTCATTAGAAGAGCAGTGAACTGTACACGTTCACTTCTCTGGCTGTTGTTTCGAATGCAGATTTAAATTTACTTCTTCTGGTCACCAGCAATTTGTGACTTTGTTCCACCCTTTACCTTGATTTGTACAAGAAAATGATGAAAAATATAACAAAAAAATATTTTGTTGTTGTTGATTAAATGTTTTAGCAAACACGAAGATCAATTTATAGACCAACCAGAGGTACATGACCATAACCCTTCAGAGGTTTGGAATCATTACAATAAATCAATCACAACAAATCAATGTTACTCCCCCAAACACACTATACCATCCACACTACTACAGAGAGGCCCAGCATGGACTTCCTCTGTGCCAAGTCAAGCGGTACCATCCTGCCAGTCGAAGGAAGGCCAGTCATGTTTTTTTGGACTCCTGGCCATGGAAGGCTATGGCATCACCTAATATTAATTAAAAAAAAAATTGTAAGATCATGGATGTGTCTGGAATGATCAAGGGGTCAAAGGTGATTCTGTGATCATGGAGAAAGCTGTGTACTACTGAGGAAAAAAGCCCAATGAAGATTTCAACAAATTTAATGTGTCTGACAAATCAAACACATAAATAGAAAAACAAATAGATAATGAGAGATATTACTTGTAACTATACTTTCAACTTGAAATTTTGAATAATGAGTCTAAACATACCGCCTACTTTGTGTATAAACAAAGTTGAAGTTATTGTATTTACAGCCAATAATTACAGTTGATTCCAATCTTGAGAATGGAAGTGCACGTGTGAATGGTTGAGAAAGCTATGCATTTGACTGTCCCTTCTGTTCCATCAGCTTGTTCCTTAAAGTCCAGTGCTGCGGTGTAAACAGCCTGGTTTTACTCTTTCAACTGCTGGCTACCATTGCAAGCTGTTGACCTTTGACCCTGAGCATGGGTGTGAGCCCTACAGCTGGATCAAGTCATCACAAACCAAGCAGGGAGAGATTTATCCCCCCAACACGCACACATACACCACAGCCCACCCCATTACACCCCACACCACTGGTCAAATGCACTCCCCACACCCCCTTCCCCATACCTACCCCACCTTGCCTGCTGTACTTCCCCCATCTCCACCCCCACCATTCCAATTGACTGTCCCATTTGTCACACACAGAATTCTTGTAGCCCCTGGCTACTAGTTAACCTGCACTCAGAGACCCCTTCTGTGAAATGCTAAAGATTGCGGAACCGTAAAAGAGGGCCGACACGATGTGCAATATGTCAAACAGAAGGACATTTTCACTCTTTCTCTGCCGCACTGCCGGCGCAGAGCCGAGGCCCAAGGGCATCATCCACCTCCGCTCGCTAACCCTTGTATAAGTTTCCAATTCCAGCTGGCCCCAGGATTATGGAGGGTTTTTTTTTATTATTTATTTTATTTTATCGTCAAATTATTACAACGCTGATAAGATGGAGATGATGGGGTCCCAGTGTGTTGGACCTTGACCTCTCTACTGGTAATGGAGCTGTGTGTGCTATTTTGTCTAACATACAGACGCACTGCCTGAAAAGAGTGTTATTGTTAATGCCGTGGATCTGGAAGACTGAAATGCTAATTTGCACATCATAGGTAACGGAGACAACTCATTTACTTCCTTCTGAGTCCAGCTCTCATACAATCTCGCCCTCTATCTCTCTCTCTCACACACACACACACACACACCCCTGGGGTGAGAGCTAGTGCTCATAGAGATGGAGATTAGTTTTTAGTTAAATGTCAGTGGAGGTGAAAGGATAGCCCAGGGCCAGCGTTCTCTCTGCTGCCTGTCACACTCACTAGTGCACTGCCAATATAGGGGTTGGGGTCAAGATGAGGGGTCCTAATGAGTCTCTTCTGTGTGTGTGTGTGTGTGTGTGTGTGTGTGTGTGGTGATGGAACCTCACTCAAATCTGATAATCACTATGGGCCTGACCTCACGCTGCCCTTCTCTACAACATCGCTGTGTCACACTTCTGATTTTAGAGACTGAGAGTTAAGAGGTGATCCATCAGGCATGGGGACGACAGCACTGCTGATGATGAGGTCCATGTGAGGACTCCTGGACAAGCATGATTTATAGGACCTCTGACATCCAGCTTATACTTTCATGTGAGGCAAAAAGTTTTTTTCATTACTTCACATTACTAAGTTCACTAAAGCTTATGCATATGCTGCCTCTGTAGCTAGCTAGGCTACAGAAATGAGCTCTCTAATCACTCATAAACACATTCTGATACACAAATTTGAACATTATGGAGACTGGGTTAAAAACTGCTGTATCTCTTACATACATATACCATCAATGGTCACCCAAACATAAATATGTACCAAAAATGCCCAATTAATTCAAACTTCACCCTGCTCTTCGTTAAGGTGACGCTGACTTACTGATTTTGGTTAGGACATAGTATGACTTACTGTGAGGTATAAGAATGAACAAAACAACCCCATGCAGCTGAACGCTTCAACAGAATCTGTATTTACCACTGCAGGAGAAGAAGTGCTCAACCTTTTTTGTGACAATGATTGTCAGAAACACAGAAGAATCTAATCCAAGATTAATGCTCCATATGACTTCTTTGTGAACACAGTCTTCTTGTCTATAATGACTGTAGTGGTGAAGTGTTCATTTTATAGCTCACCCTAAGCCTCAACTCTATCAAACCCTTTTAATGGACAACAGCGTAATTTTAACGTGCTGTCAGGCTTTGTGTGTCTTGTCTGTCAGTGTATGGCTTTCTGTGAAACCAATGGCAAGACATTCTACTAACCTCTGCACTGTGGTCAGCGAATAAAGCGGAAACAAACCTGACTGTTTTTTTTTTTTATCAGTCCTCATCTCTTCAATGATGCAGAGAGAGTAGACATGATTCAGGTAGAAAGAAAACCTTCTTAAGATCCATTTTAGTCTGCCCAGGCCCTGCTTAAACCCGCCACTGCCCACGGGTATGAGGCTGAAACCCAGCTCCAGTGTCTGTGCGGATGCGTCAGTGTGAACATCTTCATGGGTGATTGTCTGTGAGTGACGTGGGCCGCCTGTCCATCTCTGGCCGAGCAGCTGTCAATCAGCCCTGGGCTGAGCGCTTCTGCGCCTGGTGTTTCTGCAGGCTGCTGTGTGCCATCAGAGCACACGGCTGACTAATTCAGCTCTCCTGACAGACATGCCCGCTGCTCAAAAGGCATGTGGCAGGTGCCATTAAGTGGGTGCTGACCGAGGGCTGGGCCGCCGGACGAAGGAAAGGTCAGCGTTTTTGTCGGCCTGAATGTCTGAGTCATACAGACGAAGAAAGGGCTGATGGTGGGCCAAGTTTGAGCCCAATTCCAATTAAGAAAATCTCTCACTTCAGCTGGTCCGTTCAAGATGGAGGGAGAAAATTCAGTTTTGGACAAGGATCGCACTGAATATTACTGTACATGATGTTATATTATTTGCAATGATCAGAACAATATTTCCAAAATTACTTTCAATAAATCCATTTGAACAAATAATGCCTGTTATTTGTTCAAATGATGCATGTTTTTGTGTTTTTTGGTGACTGCACAGGTCCCTTCTAATCTCAATAAGCAATTCTAGGCCTATTTAGGGGGGGCTTTAGTCCCCGTGTCTTTCATCTCAGCCAACTTGAAAATTCATTCTTTTCCAAATCCATCAGATTTCTTTTCTCCTAAGTGTACAAGGACTCCCTGCAGCAATAAATAGTCAGAGCACTCCTCCCCCATCATTGTGCAAATGCTTGGTTTGAACTGAACTAACGTTTTTTTTTCCCCCCAGAAGCTCCCTCAGAACAGGAGGTGCAGCTTTTTTCTCAGGGGAGCCAAATCTGGTCCTGGAGGGTCGGAGTCCCGCACAGTTCAGTAAGATGCCTTCCTCAAACCCCCTCACTAAACCTGGCCATCAACACTTGAGTTGAACCATGATTAGTAAGCAAGCTAAATTTTATAACTACAATTCCGTGGGCAGCCACAGTAGTTCAGTACAGTGCAAACTGCAGTTCACCACTGTATAACAGTGGTGTAACTGTCGAGACATTACATCAATATAACATCAATATAACATACCACCAGTTTCAAATACTGTATACTACAAAGTATAAAATTGTCATTTAAAGCCACAAAATTACTATTAATCATGAAAATTACTAATAATCATGCATGTATGTCTCACGCAATACACACACACACATACATACATACATACATACATACATACATACATACACACACACACACACACACACATATATATATATATATATATAGATAGATAGATATATAGTCCTGGGCATGTTATCACGTTATCATGTTAATGCATTATTAACTTAACGCCGACAATTATTTTATCGCGCGTTTTTTTTTAATTACTGAATTTTTTTTTATTTTTTAATTTTCTGTGCTCAATTGAACATACTGACTGTCTCTGCTGCTCCCTGATAAAAGAAAAATGAAACACATTTATAAATGTTAACTTGCTGTTGCTCGTAAGGTGCCTGATATACTGTACTGATTGTGGATCTGGACCATAGGCGCTGCTGTTCTGATGATTTATGTTGCCTTGTCGAAAAATGCTAATGTAGCGTAAAATCAGTTCATGCTACCCTGCCGAAAATTGCTCCCTTTAGGTTTTTACAGTTTATACAGTTCATACAGTTTACAGTCGGTTTATAACACTGATAATGATGAGAAATAGGCAAATAATGTGCATAATTCGAGAAAAATGTATTTAAAAAACAGATTTGATATACAGTCTATTGATTCATGCTACCATGTGGAAAATGCTCCCTTGAAGTTTATTCAGCTGCCAGTGTCCCAAGGTAGCACAGATTTATGGCACTGGATCCCAAGACAGTGGAGCTGCACATGCGCAGAAGGGCACGGTAGCACATCTCGGTGGGTAGTGTGTTTTGACAGAACACTGATGCCGATACTCTGGACTCTGAGGGTACCTTGTTTGTTTTTATAACAAACTAGATAAAACGCGAGTGCCCTGTAGTGGCAAGTAGCTTTGGTCTTATATTTGATTTGATTGCATTAATGTTTAAGTTGAGATTTACACATTTTTGAACTGCAGCTGTGTCACTGTGCAAAGGTTACACTGTTGTTAAAAAGCTCCTTATTTGTGTAAAGTGTTTGCATGCCAAATGTCATTGCACTTTTGTTCATATGGCAGAACTCTAAAAATAAAGGTGATTATAACTATGAGCAGTGAAATGAACATATAACTATGTGATTTATCGCAATTAAAATTTTTAATCATTGCCCAGCAGTATCTGCTAGCTAACATGGCTAACACTAGCACGGCAGAGAGTGGCTGCGCGGCTTAAGCTGTTCCCACTTTCTGTTGTGCACTTAAGTTTACCTGAAAATTCAAGGTATTAGCCTATGTTTTGTTTTGTTTAATTGTCATGTTGGCTGTTAATGTTACAGAGAACTTTTATAAAAGTGGCTCATTGATGGACGCCTGTGTTCGTCCGCTGCGTGTGTGACGTCAGGCAGTGTGAATGTGGAGTGTGGTCTATTTCTATTTTAACATTTAATAGCCAGAGTGGATGTGTACGTCAGATATCCTAGTCAAAATAAACATTACAGATATCCAAAACGACATTCTTCCTATCTTCAATGAACATTACAGATATCTCAAGCGTCATTCTTCCTAGTACAAATGACGACACTTTCCCCATTCATGTCTATTGGGTTTTCACTTGTAGATATCCAAAACGACATTCTTCCTATCTTCAGTGAACATTACAGATATCTGAAACACAATTCTTACTAGGAGAAACTTTCGTGTCAGATATTCTACAATGCAGTTGTTACTAGTCATAATTACATTATAGATATCTGAAGAGTCTTTTTAAGTTTTTGATATCCGAAATGAGAATTA
>JBBIGA010000080.1:11716-37403 GCA_037576975.1 Alestes dentex
ATAGAATGGAAAATGATCATGTATTTTTGGTACATGAAAGTGATTTAAAAAAAAAAAAAAACTAAATGAGTGGTCTTTTTGGAGCAGAAGTTTCCAAAGCTGAATTCGTTCAGGAGTCAGACTGCAGCATTTACATAACACCCTTGGTCACTGCATCCTTGAATAGTAATGAATGAATCACTTGCAGATGCCCTTAAAACCTGTCTTGGTATGTGGCTCATAGACACTGATACCACCCTTAAAAGTGCCATGGCAATCTCCAACATGCCAAAAAAACAGAAGTTGAGAGTCTGCAATCTGTTGTTATAGTCCAGATGAACTTATAAAATTCAGATGATGTTATAGTCCAATTTTCTCCAGTTTGTTCTCAGATAGGGGACCAGGTGAACTGTGATGCAATTAAAGAGTTGTGTTGTGGATGACCACTTTTTCTTCCTTTCTATTTAAATAAAAAGTTGAGAGTTGGCTGTAAATTGTTAAAGGTTCAGAAACATACCACTCCCTCTTCAGTCCATACATGTAAGCTAGGCTGTATAAACAGTCCATTAATCCATTTTTTGAGTCGCTTATTCTAATCACGGTTGCAGGGGGTGGCCCATCCCATCACTCATAGGGCGAAAGGCGGAGAAAGACCCTGGGCAGGTCGGCAGTCCATCACATGGCAGACACAAAGACATGCATATTTAAAACCTACAGGCACTTTAGCATCCCCAGTTCACCTAACAAACACTGTGGAGGAAACCAGAGCTCCCAGAGCACCACACAGTAGTAGGGAGAACATAGAAACTCTACACAGAAAGGACCCTTGGCCGCCCTGGTTGGGAATCAAACTTGGGACCTTCTCGCTATGGGGCAGCAGAACATATTCACATATTCAGTCTGTAACAGTTTAGCTCACCCACTTTCTCTGAGGCTATGAATAGTGTTTCAGCCCAAGCTGCCAATCAGGGCAGAGATTATTTACTACTTACGTCACTTATGTCACTACTTGTATGACTACTTATGCAATAGTCTTATCATGTGCAATATCACTACTTACATCACTATTAAATGCAATAACAGACCAAGTATACAGAGCAACTATGTAAAAAATATAATTTTTTATATTTGTCTATAGTATTTATATCCACCTCTCTTACTGACCACAGTATTTTGTGTATATAGTATAGTGTATTTAGGACAGAGTATTTTCTGGAGAGTTTTTTACTTTATATTCCACTTTATGTGGTTCTTGTTTTTGTGTCTCCGTGTGACTTTGTAGTCATAGCATATGAAGTTTTCTGATTCTGAAATATCAGAACTAAAGGTGCAATACCAAAACATACCAAATATAGACAAATTTATCTAGATAATGTGAGGGAATAAAACCAGATTTTCCATTTTAAGAGCTTCTAACCAAAATGAAAAAAAAAAAAAAATAGACTTTAAGGAAAAAAGTGGACCCCTATAATAATAATAATTATTATTATTATTATAGCGAGGTAATTGTATTAATAATAATAATAATAATAATAATAATAATAATTATTATTATTATTATTATTATTATAATTATAATAATGTTTTGTTTATATAGCACCTTTCTCAAGTTACAACAAAGCAACATTTACTAAACAACAAGACTGGGCAGATGAGTTATAACGCAGATAGAAAATGTGTGACTTAAATGTACAGTAATATTCACATATTGTAATAATGCAATTTTTTTGGGGGGGTGGGTGGGTCTGGGATCAGATCATTCCATTTTACTTCTGTTTGTCAGTAACGTCCCTCCACCCTCCTTTCACAGATCTAGAACTTTCGATGTATAACAAATCTTTACATTTTGCACAACTACTGAGCATAACTGACATGCGTAACACCTGGAAATCACATTGCCAAGCTGTTGTTTTGGTTACAGGACTTTATAAACTGTAATAATGCTATGATAATAATAATACTCTTTATGGAGTATTTATTACACCCCTTTTT
Source organism: Alestes dentex (assembly GCA_037576975.1). Classification (NCBI taxonomy): domain Eukaryota; kingdom Metazoa; phylum Chordata; class Actinopteri; order Characiformes; family Alestidae; genus Alestes; species Alestes dentex. The sequence goes on from JBBIGA010000080.1 coordinate 13,688, forward strand.
CAGCTTGAACTACTATGGCACTGTAACCATAGCAACCATAGCTCATGCTGTTGTACAACAAACATAATCATCCTGTCAGATGAGTCAAAGTCAAATGACCGATATCAGCATTGAGGCGAACATCATTTCACTGACAAGGAGATATTTAACTGCGTAACCGGAGTGAATACAAGGAAAATTCACAATTCAAAGGAATGGATTTCAGTGTGGAATGCCGATGCAAGAGCAAAAAATCTCATTAAGCAATGTGTGAGACTGTTTTAGAAACACCTTTGCTGAAGGATTAAACCACAGAACTAAAAGTACAAGTATAATTAAACATAAAGCGTGGGCTGGAGTTTAAGGCAGTCTGCTAGATCTTTGAATCCACTGTTTATAGAACATAATGGAATCAGAAGTGTGTAGCTTTACCTACTGTAAAATACAACACCATTTTTTTTTTTTCAGATTTTGATCTGCTGTACTAAGTGCTGCTCCTGCTATTAAGTCATATCTTCATTTTCTATGCCATACTTACGGTTTTAGAGTGTAAATACAATAAACACTTTGTCAATAAAGGAGAAAGGGAGTGATAGAGAGAGAAAATCTGGTAAACTGAGACGTCAGTCATTTTTTTGTAGGTTGGGTTTTTTTTCACCCCTGAAAGTAGGACAATCTCTCAATTTAAACAAGACGCAAAAAGAGAGAGGAAGAAAGTACACACTGCAGCGTACACACACACACACGCACACACTACAGTCTTTCTGCCGCGATATGAGCGTCAACTCATGCTGGTTCAGAAGGTACCCATAGGTGGAGTGTAACTGAATAAGTAAACACATTTATACAATACAATTAAAAAACTACAAATGTCTAGTTGTATTTATGAAAGGTGGTCCAGTAGTAGTTTGCAGCTGTTATGTGTTCAGTTATTCTGGAAATAATTAATAAGTGTCTGAAGTTTTCCTGCACCTGTGAATGGGTGGGAAATACTAGGCAGCAAGTGAACAGTCATTTCTTGACACTGATGTGCTGGAAGCAGAAACAATTCGTGCGTTCAAGGATCTGAGACACTTTGAGAAGGCCCAAGCTGTGATGGCTAGATGACTGGGTCAGAGCATCTCCAAAACAGCAGGTCTCCTGGTATGCAGTGGTCAGTACCTACCAAAAGTGCTCCAAGGAAGGACAACCGGTGAACCAGCAACAAGGTTATGGAAACCCAAGGCTCACTGATGTGCTTGGGGAGTGATGGCAAGCCTGTCTGGTCCTACAGAACTCACAGAGCAATACAGTTTGCTGTGAACGGGGCGATGTAGCTGCAGAGCCATTTGAGGAACATAACAAAGAATTGCTCAGATCTCAGTCTGATCAAGCTTTTGTGGAATATTTAGGATTTAGAAGTCCAATCCATGGAGGTCCCACTGTAATGTCTTGCTATAGATACCACAACACACCTTCAGAGGGCTTGTGGGGACCTTGATTTGTTGGTTCAGAACTCTTCTGGGGACCTACATAATATTAGACAGGTAGTTTTAATCTTATGGCTTATTGGTGTATATTATATAAAGGTGGCTTGTGAGGTATGAAAGGCATTATATAAAGAGTTGAGTTGAGTCAAGCTGAACTGACTTGAGTTGAGCTCACTTCCATCTCTCTGGGTGAGTGTGTATAACGCTCAGTGCAGGTCTGAGGGTCGCTCATTTCATTCCACATTTAATAAATCACGGCTTTAAATCTCAGCTGCCATAATGCTGTTAACTTCGAAAGGCCAGTGCACCAGTGTATAATTCACTACTGTCTGCACGAATTCAGTCCAGAGAGGAACGCTGACGCTCTTCACGGAGACAGAGCGAGGGAGGCTAACCCTTTAAACCGCAGGCTTATTATTCGGCTATTAATCTTATTATTCAGCGACTGGTACGGATTCTTTGGAAACTAATCTGCAAATTATATAGACGTGAGAGTGAGGAAGAATTGTAAGGGGGAGGAAAAGAAAAGGATAGCTGAAAGGAGGAGGATGAAAGGGTGGTGTGGAGTGTCAGAGACAAATGGGGAGAGGAAAGGTGAATGTGGAGGTGACACAGAGCGAAAAAGGTGTGGAAGCGGGATAGAGAGGTACAGACAGGACAGTTGAGGGAAAATGGTGAAGAAAAAAGATAAAGGGGAGGGAGGGATGTTATGGAGTAAACAGGAGAGGAAACCAGATGGGACGGATTTGAAGATGGGGGGAGAGATTGACGTATCTGAGAGCAAGACTGAGGAATAGGGTGCAATAAGGGAGGGAAGAGAGAGAGCGAGAGAGAGAGAGAGAGAGAGAGAGAGAGAGAGAGAGAGGTTATAACTCAGCCAGGTTCTCTTGGGGGAAGGTCCCTAAATTACACTCCAATGTGGACAGCTTGTCAATTGCAGGGCCAGTGCCCTAGCTCCAGAGCGATCCTGTACTTGTTTCATTAGGTCCCCCACGTCAACGCCCGACCTTAAATCTCTCTGTCCTTTATTTATTAATATATTCATTTATTTATGTTGTTACATCCTCCACTCCTTGCACTGTCTCTTCCAAGATCCTCGCCCACACCCCAAATCTCAAGCAAGACCCAGCAACAGCTTTCAGCCAGTGAGGCAGAACAGTGCTCCGCTATTCAAGAGTGCACAAGTTTATTTCTTAATTGGCAAAGTCTAGACAATACAGCTGCAAATAATGATGCACTCGCCATCAGCGTCAGTCAAATACACAGGAGAGAATGCCCATTCCGATTTCACCAGGATACAAAAACCCCAGTCACATGCTCTGAATAAGAAAAAGGCTGAATCTGCTTACTGGCCACTTTATTAAAACCCCATACCTTGTGCCTCCATTTACTGGCCATTTTATTAGAAATACCTACCTTCCATCCACTTGCCACTTTATTAGAAACGCCTACCTTGCACTTTCACTCACTATCCAGAGTGGCGTACAATAGTACTCAAGTAGTCACATCTGTTCCACTAAAACTATACTTAAATCAACATCCGCTATTCAACCAAGTTACTGCTAGCTAAGCTACATTCCTTAACAAAGTCAGATTTCAAAGAGAAGCATAAGTAATATAACATGGAGTTAAGAGGGAGTTTCCCCACATACAGGCCACTTTATTTGAAACACATACATTGTACTTTAACTAAAAGGCCACTTTATTAGAAACACCCACTTTGCCCTTCCACTCACTGGGCACTTTATTAGAAACACCTACCTTGCTCAAACCGCTGGTCAGTGTAGTTGCTGGACAATTTGTTACCCTCTGTCTACCTCATTCTTCACTGATTTCTGGACCCCTTTTGGTCAGATGTTATCTGGGTGATGGATCATTCTCAGCACAGCAGAGACACTATAATGGTAGTGGGATGGTAGTGTGTGTGTGTGGTGCTGGTATTGGACACAGAATTGTTGCTGGTTGTTTATTCACATGTATAGGTCAAGAATGGTCCACCACCCAAAAATATCCAGCCAAGGACAGCTCTGCGGTCAGAAATTGACCACTGATAAAGGTCTGGTGGATGACTAACACAAACTATCCATCGACAGATGGGCCAACTGGACAAGTGGGCCAAAATAATAAAATAATGTAAAGAATGGTTATTCAAAGCTTGGAGCAGATATCAAAACTCAGTCAATCTATGGTACCGGCTGAATTATTTCTTTAATATCAAGTATTGAAAAATGATCATTCCATGCATTATTTCAATGCCTAGTCTTATCAGCATCACTGAGCCAAAGAGAAAGCTTGTTCCTAAACTGCTGATTTTGACACCCACTGCTCACTTTAATCTACAATTTTAAAACCTGAGACCAGTGCACCTTCATGAGACCAGTGCACCTTCTACCATTGCTCAGTGGTCCAGTTCTGATGCTTACATATCTGTTGTAGGTGCTTTTGGTAGTGAACAAGGGTTAACATGGGTTCTCTGATCGGTCTGCAGCTACACAAGCTGTGACGCACTATGTATGCTGGCACCTTTCTATCATATCCAGCATCAGCAGTGCGTGCTACAGTAGCTCTTTTATGGGATCGAATCAAGCAAGCTTGGTAAATAACTACTGGTCAAAAGTTTTAGAACACCCCAATTTTTCTGTTTTTTTGCATTGTTCATTCTGCAGAAAGTTCTTCCCAGCTATGTTGCAGAGGTTCCCATAAGTGTGCGGCACTTATAGGTTGTTTTGCTTTCACTCTTCTGTTCAGTTCATCCTAAAGCAGCTAGATGGGGTTTAAGTCTGGAGACTTCTGGCCACTCCATGTTTTCCAGCTTACCATATTGTTCTTTTTTCTGAGGTAGTTCTGGCAGAGCTTGGACTTATGTTTTGGGACACTATCTTACTGTAGGGTGAACCCGACCAACTCGGCACATACCAGAGGTACTGCATGGCGCTATAGAATAATTTCCCACTTCTGGGTAACCTTACCTTTTTTAAACCTCTCGCAGTTCAGCACTGTCCTTTGTACCACTTCATGCTATTCATTGGACTTGACTGTTTGAATTTCAATTTTTAAAAAAGCTTGAAACACTGGGGTGTTCTAAAACTTTTGACCTGTAGTGTAGATGCTTTGTTACAGTAGCTATATATGAGTCATTTCAATAATTTGAGTCTCCAATACGATGATGATTTGAAGTTATTGCAGTTAAATAGCTTTGTAGTTGTGGTGGTAGCTCTCTGCCTTCATTCTATGGTTACAAGTTGACGAACAAAAAAAATAAATAAAAAGCCTCCCAGCAATCTAGCCCAGAGCACTTGTAGGTTTTCAAAAGTCCCTCCCAGCTTTGAGATCATCATCAGAATTTTGTTTAAAACAGAAAATGTCACTCTACAGATTACTGCAGCATTGCTGTAGGATGTGCGTAAATGTATGTTGAACATATGTGAGACACATATGAAATATTTCAGTAGAAATGTTTGAATAAATATGAAAAATGAGGACGCTTCTCTTCCCACAGTTTTGGCATTGTTCCAACACATACACGTGCATTATAATTGCATGCAGCATGCTGGTATACAGATAAGCAATCAGATAGACAGTGTCTGAGCAGTTGTCACTCAAAGTCCATTTTTTCCGTGTGGAATAAATTGTATTGTAATCCTTAAATTACAGATTATTTATTTTATCTTATATTAAATGCTAATTAATTTGTAGTATTAATATTATGGAGTGCTGCGTGGCAGGACAGTTTCTTCTAATGTAGATTTTGAATCTTTGAGGATGTAGATTTTGAGTCTTGTTGTATTTATTTGGTTTACATTCAATAACAGTAACATTATACATCATCACATTCATGGTCAATTACATGAACATTGTGGATGAACATTTTTACATGTAAACTATTAACTTCCAAAAAGTCAAATTACAATCATGATCAAATATTGTCAAATATTTCCTTTATACTTATAATTACTAATGTATCTGGATTAAATATTTATTACCTGACTTTCCTCTGCCTTTTCAGTGAAATCAGAGCAAGAAACAAATAAAACAGATGAGGAGGGAATATGCTCTGTGGGGGTCTTATGGACAAAACTCATTGGCTCTGTTAATCTCTTCGTGCCGGCCAGCCGGGCACAGTCTCACTGAGAACCTTATAAGCCTTTATTACCTTTTGTTTTCACTCACTTAATTTCAACTCTCTTTAATAAATAAATAAGTCCACAGCTGTGCAAGCAGCTGAAGGAATGGTGGGCTACTCCGTAATAGCTTGTAATTTTTTCAAAACTTGTAATTAGCTGGTGTACTCTTTCTCCCTCTCTCTCCCTTGCTCTTCCTTTCTCTCTCCCTCTCTCTCTCTCTCTTGCTCACTCATTCCAACAGGGGCCTAGCAATCTTGCCACTGATCCTCCATCAAATAGCCCATGGAGGGACATTGGGGAAATCTGTTTGTTTATTCATTTGTTTGTTCGGGAGGGGGGTGGTCGAGTTAATCCGTTTAGACCTGATGTTTTTTTCCCATTCCATATCTCCTGTAAATAGTTCGCTCATTCCCTCCCTGGCTCATTACACACCCCTGTGTCTGGGTAATAGAACCTTCCTGCCTAATTTCATGAGCACACAGGGAGTTTTAAGGGAAGCACTGAATCCTGGATGTGTGTGGATGGTGCTGTGTCTTCTCTGCTTGTCATGCTTTTGCTCGATTATGGGGAGTCGCTATTTGCATAACAGTCCATTCAGTGTGTCCCATCACTGCATGCATCTGCCTCTGACTGAGATTAAAGCAATAATTTGGAGGATAATGAAATTTGCACAAGCTAACCCAAATGTAGTCAATCGGCCAGGATAGGATATTTTGTTTGGAACTGGAGCTACGAAGCTGAAGTAGGTAAGAAATGTAAGAAAGCTTACAGTGATCAGCCATATCATTAAAACCACCTGTTTAATATTGGCCACTCAGGCCACCAGGACAGCTATGATGGACTTCACAAGACCTCTGAAGGTGTGCTGTGGTACCTGAACCAAGACATTAGCAACCTGTAACCTGCAGGGTGGAACCTCAAGATACTCTAGCCTCAGAAACCTCAGGATACTCTAGCATTTTTGGCTGGCCCTCTCTCACCATGTGCATCAGTGAACCTTGGGTGTCCATGACCTCGTCAGTGGCTCACCAGTTGACAAAGTTCAGGCTTTAGGATGGCTGCTCCTGTTGTGTTAACTCAGCTAAAGGGTAGCCTACATTTGTCCATGTTTATAGATAACAGTGCATCATATAGTGTCATAAACCACATAAGCAGGTCTGCTAGCACTGTAAAGAAGTATGTTTTATATTTTATATATATTAGACTGAATGTTTTGATTCAGTTTAATATATCTTATTATTAGCTTTTTAACTTTTTTGTGTTTGTGAGTAGTGTTTGAGCAGTTTGAGCCTAATTTTTTAGATCCCATTTCAAGAAGTCCTTCAGTGTACTAGTGAACAACATGGCTAATGATGTGTATCATGTTATAATTAAAATGTCACAAAATGTTCTTAAACCCTTTTTTATTTATTTTGTACCACCTGACTTATATCTAGCAAATCTGGATTTTTTTTTATTCTGAAAAATAGTAAAAACTAAATAGAATAGAGACAGTATAGCAATAAACATATGGCACACATGGGCAAGCCCTTAGCTGCTGGCAAACAATAGACAATATTGTTTTACTATAATTATTGATTATAAGTAGTTATTAAGTAATTTATCTCATGTGTGTCCCATACACTCATTTTCTTTTGATACACGATAGAAACATTCCTTACTCTTTCACCTTTACCTTAGCATGTTTTACATTGATTGTATGTTGCACTATTCACACTTATTTGTGGCATATTGGTGTAAAAGTTGAAAGAAAACATCTGACAGGTATAACGAAGGAATCCAGTATACTGCTTCAATTGAAAATAGCACATTTTAAAGATGAATAGTTACATAAAATAAGTCACCAGAATATTTTAAACATTATCTCATTCAGCATGTTCTGAAGGGAAGATTAACAGTTTAAATGAAAAGTGCCATCAGTGCTTCTTAGTTCTCAAGGTTTCAATATCGGTTTTTGAATTAATAAAAAAAGGAAAAGAAGAAATAGTAAGGAAGAAAAAGTAATACTGTGTCTTGATGTCTTGATGTTGTTTGCACCTCTATGTTTGGGGTGGGGATAAATTGTGCAGGTAGGATTATTTTTTTCAAAGAATCATTTGTTCCAAACTATTATTTCAAAGGAGCACTTTCTGAAGAGGGTAGGTGGAGGCTCAGGGTGTCACGGCTGGGTCACAGACGAGCTCAAGCTAAACTCAGTGCTTGCGGGAAGTGAGAGAGAGCTCTTGAGAAGCACTCTTCATGTAAATGCTGTGGCTTCCTCCCCACTCACAGCAATGAAAGTTAGTCCTACATGTACGTGGCCAATAAGCTATTAGCTGGATGGAATCAGTCACCAGGCAACAAGAAATGCAGATCTCTCTCTCTCCCTTCTCCTCCTCCTCGGGTCCATAATCTTCGGATCAGTATTACACAGATAAGAACCCTCGAGTGTCCCTATTTCTCGCTCGGCCATGTTTTATGCTTCTCCTTGAAGCATGATGGAGAGCTTGTCAGAGGCTAAGACTCAGGGCTGGAGTTTGTGATAGTGAAGCTATCGAAGAGACACAGAGAGAGAGAGAGAGAGAGAGAGAGAGAGAGAGAGAGCGAGAGAGAGAATGTGGAGGAGGGCCAGATATACAGAAGTGGACTCTATTGTAACTGTTCACCTGTTATAATTCACCTGGATGAGAAAGAGTGTTACTGCAAAAGGCATATGTGTGTTAAATGTGTGTGTTCAAAGAGTTGGGTGGCTTCTGGGTTCACATTTTTGTTCTTATTGTTCTTTTTTTTTTTAATATCCAAGCAGTCTACAGCTCATTTACATATTGTTCCTAGCACCTATTAATATTGTAGATTAGCCTGGTAATAATTAATAGCTAATAATTAGTACTTCGCTCCCTCAAAGCAGCAAGGAAATTGGAGAAGAATTATGGCCCAGGCTATATGTGATCTTAAATCTTTCCAAATTAAACAGACGATTTGTACTTGTACATTTTTAATTGCGGTCCCTATCAAAGTTAGGATTAATTTACACTTTCAAGAAAAAGCCTGCAAATTAGAGGGATGCTACGATGCTATCATGCTTCAGAACATCCTGCAATCTTCTGCTGCATTTGTGCTTGAATAATGTCTCAGATCTTTCGGGAAGGGGAGTTAGTGCCAAGACTTGGAGTAAAGGTTCCGTCTTTGATTATTCCTCCTCTATTGGATGAAACTGGGGCTTAACCTTGGCTGAAGCCTGTATGACCCGTCTTTTTTGGCATAATCTGAAAATGTGAGGCTTTTGGCAATAAACGAGAGGTTTCCTGTTTCCTCGGAAGCTGAAGATTTTCTTTTTACCCTCAAAAGCCATTTTGTGCTTTCAGGGCCAGAATCCAGAGATTAGAGACTGCTGTTGATCAGGCTTTGTCTTTGTATCTCATTTGCGATCCGTTTTCAGAGGCATGCAGAGACATAGAGGTAGAATCTAGCTGAAATCAGGCCATGTGGTATGCTAATCACCTTGTTTTACTTGGCAGGGGTAGGACGCAAGAAGACTGTACAGTAAACACAAGACGCAATCACATTTTATGTTGTTCCTGCTTGGCAGATTGAGGGCTTTGATCAGGCAGTCTTGTTATTGCAAAATTACTATTGCATCACATACTATATAAACATATATAGTGATGTTCAATGCTCTTTATGTAATCCCCCTACTGCATTTTGGCTTGTTGGTAGTCATGTTTTTATTTAAAAAAATCACTTGAAAAAAGGAAACCGTGAACCTTCAGACTACTCTCTTAACACATGACTGATGTTACTCCAATTACAAAACTACAATGCTTCAGTGTTTTTTCCTGCCTTAACACCTCTAGTCCATCTGTCTCCAAGCTCTCTTGAGTTGAATCAGGGCATGAGGAGACTGAAATGAACTATTAAAAGTGCAAATATCCTGGTAGACATAGTAGAGTTAAGAGTACCCTGACTTAACAGACATTACAGAAGCAGGAGTATCCTGATTTAATGATTGCAATAACAATAGCCTGGCTTTGTAATAATAACAGAAGTATTATAGTCAATTATTATTAGAGGCAGGAGTGACCTACCAGAGGAAGTCTAGTACTGATTCCTTATAGTGGAATTAGGAGCACCACAATTGAAGTAGCTTAATCACAGTGCACCAATAGAGGTACCATAATAGAATGTGGAATGGTCTTGTTTAAGTGCACATATAGAAGCATGCACAGTATGATAGAAGCAGGAGTAGCACCAACATATAATTAATTTATATATATATAAATCATTTATATAATTTTAATTTTAATTACAGAAACAGCAGCGGAAGTACCTTGAGTTAATTGACAGAAGTAGGGGTACTGGGGTTAATTGTCATATTAGAAGTAGGAGTGCCCTTGTCAAAGTGTCAGGGGACAGAGAACATCTATGGGAAATGGCTGTTGTCTTGTAACATTGTTGTGCTCCTGTTGTGAATATCCTTGTTTCAGTACCCTACTGGAAATAGTAGTACCTTTATTAATCACAGAAATATATTTGTAAGAAACTAGAAATGTACCACAAATATATTTCTACCATGTGTTAATAAGGTCTTCTGTGAATTGATTATTAACTGACTAATGAGTTGAATGTTTTTTAAGCTCTCAATCACAAGCATGCTTAAAATGTCTTGATTAATCAATGAACATAAACAATAATTTGAATTCACAATAATCAAATATGCTAGTAAATGCTATCGAATGTTAATTGTGCTGTAACACAGTAAAATAATTCAGTATTATACTGTATTTTGGTCTAAAATATGGAAACAAATGTCACATCACATAAACATCTGAAGTATGCTTGCATGCTTCATTCATAGTAATACCCTAGTTTAAGTTTTCTAATGGAAGTAGGAGTACCCTCCTGTATAGTATCCCTCTTTAATTGTCTACCCTAGATCAAAGGCTCTCAGTCTAGTTCTCAGGGTCCCTCAGATGACCTGAACTCCTAATATATAGAGGTCCCAGAAGAAACAGGAAAGGTATTTTCAGGCCACACATGGTATCTCTGTCCTATTCCAGGGTACTTCAAGTAGAACACTAGTTTGTCTAGCACACACCCACCTGTAGTAGCACACTGAAACTACTGTACTACTAGAGGCTGGAGTATGCTAGACCAACTAGTGTCCTACTTGAAGAACACTGGTATAAGAAAGGTACCTTGTGTACCCTGAAAATTCTAGCTCTTTCTGAAGGGTCAGTAAATAGGTCCAACCCATTTTATTCTTGGCAGGCCTGGTAGACTGTGGGTCACCCACGCGGTAGGCCAGATGTTAATTAAGAGTGGAGAGAGTGTGTCTCAGGGCTACCGGGCCTTCCAGGACCACACAGTCCCGCGGCTCGAGCTCCAGTCTAATTTAGCTGCCGTCCTGGTGACTGAGTTAAATTTGGCCGTGAAGAGAAGGAGCTCTGCAAAGAGCCATACTTCATATTCAGTGAAGCATAACATTGAAGCATGAACTCAACTGAACCCATGCTCAAATCTGTAACTATTTATGTGAGGATTTGATCAGAATTCTACCTGTCCAGAACATGCAATACTATTTGTAAATTCTGTTCACTTTCTCCTTCTCCCTCTAATCAATGCCTCAGGCCAAGACACCGGGGCATGTGTCCTACAGGGAGCAGATTGCATGACAACAGAAATCCTACCTGTGTGCGATTGTACCTTTCTTTCTGCAGTTTTTTACCTCCCCCGCGCCCGGAGGACTCTTTCTTTACCTAATCTCCCTACCTGCAAAATTATGATCCCTGGAAAATCCATGTGTTTTCCTACTTCTCCATTACTATCAGAGACAGAGAGCTAATTGCTTTTCTCTCTTCTCTTGAAGCGTGCTTGGGAAATTAAGCAGCGAGAGCATAGTCCCCTTTTTCAATTTTCTCTCTAATAAATCCCCCATCCCAACACACACACACACACTTTTTGTCTTTTTTTTCTCTTTTTTTTCCTTCTGGCTTTTCCCACTGCCCTGGAAAATTAGTATTCGGTCAGCGCTTAGGTATGGGTTAAGCTCCTGGGCATGGCTCTTTTCAGGTGCTTGCTTGAGGTTGCAGTGGAAGTGAAGGGAGAGAAGGGAATGGGTGTCTCAGATCATGCAAAGTGAAAGAGAGGACCAGAGGGGGAGCAACAACCAAGTCAGAACAGTGTAGTTGGGTCAGAGTGGGAGCTGCACTTGCAGTTAAGCATTCAGTTTAACTCTAAATCTTCCTGAGGCCTTGCAGGTTTTTTCATGGGATAAGCAAGTTCAGAATGCATCATTACAGCATGAAAGCTGGCATCTTGCTTTCTTGGACTCTCAATGAGTCATCTCAGACTTGCTCTAAAGGCCCACCCTCCACCAAGCTGATGAAGAACTAGCGGCAATTAGGGATGACTGGAAAACCTTCGGCTCACCGTCACCTCTCACCTCCTGGAATTTTTTTTCACTGCAAAGTGTACAGCTGGTTGATACGAACAAACATAATGCTCTTTTGTGAAAGGGAAGACCTCAAAAAAGTGCAATATGCACAGTAAAGGAAATATGTAAGGTGTTTAAGTCAAATTGATTGTGTGAAAGTAGTTTACCTTGGTGTTCATACAACAAAATTTTATTTTACTACTGATAAACAGAGAAGAAAAACTATTTAAAAATGAATTTCAACACTGAGTACATACAGTGAGTAACGACACATTATGTACACCTCATTTAATATTAGCAAGCTGGTAATAATGGTCTAATAAATGTTTAAAAAGTATGTGTGGTAGAAATGTATTTATATGGTGTGTTGAGAAGGTATTCTGTCAGTTTAGTAAAATGTTAGGCCTTTCCGTCCCAAGCATACATCAGATATTTATAGTAAAATACAATGCAATACTGCTTTATTTTATTGTATTATGGTGCCGTGTATGAATGCAACATTTGCTAGCATTAAAGAGCATATTTGCTCATTGCCAATTCCAATTAGTGTTTGTATTCCTTGATTAATCAAGACATTTTAAGTGTGCTTTTGACTGAAAACTCATTAGTCAGTTAACAATCAATTTACAGAAGACCTTAACACATCTCAGAAATATTTTTGTATTACATTTCTACTCTTTCTTACAAAGCTGTTTCTTATTACTAATGCATTATAATTACATGCTAATGCTTTTATGTAAGCCTGTTATCAGAGCATGTCCATCTTGATCTTTTATGTATCTTTGTTCCAGACCATTGATTTTGATACCAAGTGTTGTAACACCAAAAAGTTTACTGGATTAAACACAGGAAAATGTTTTATTTATCCAAATTACTGCCTAATTAGCATGTCTAAAAAACATGTCTTTTCATTATTTAAAAAAAACATCAACTGCAAACCAAACACAGTGAAATACTTGCATACAGCAACAGTGTAACAACTGATACAAACATTGTTATAGTGTTATTACACAGTAATAGCAACATTAATATAAATTTGGACTGGGACCTGACTTACACTAGCTGAAGTGCCCTTACAGAGGTAGTCTAGTAGGAGCAGAAGTGTCCTAGTTCAATTAGGAGTACCCCAGTTCAGAGAATCCTAAGGGACAGTATAAATAAGGAAGGTCAGGGAACAGTAAATGTACATTAATAATGGCAACTACAGTGGCTTTAGTCCTGTAAGGTTATTTTTCACTTTGCTGTGGTAGAACCTAAATTGCTGAAGGCCAAACAGTCTCTTTGGTTCTAATAGATTGTTTTAAAGTCTCACACACTTGAATGGCTTGACAGGAGTGATCAAATACAGAATGGACCACGTGCAAGCAAATACCAAAGAAATAAACAGTCCCTTCCAATACTCTTTTTTTCTGAATACTGTTAACACTGCTTTCCTTTTCTTACTCCGCTAGTTAGTTGGGTGAACATGTGACAGCGCTAGAAGAGTCAAGATTTCAGTGCTGTCAAACTTTTTTTTGAGTTCTCAAACCCCAAATGAGACTGCAGCAGATGTCTTTTGCGTCTCGCGTCCTCAAGACAGCAGAAAAGTGCTTTCCAACAGCGAACATCTGAGATTGTGACCTCTTTGTGAGATGTTTTGCCTGCTCCGCTTACTGTGTAGGAGGCAGGAGACACAGTGAAGTCTGCAAGGCTGTAATTTTCAAAATTCAACCGTTAGCCAGCTTCCCCCGGCTCAGCGGAGAGGCGGTTAGCAAAAGAGCGTAAACGATTGAGGAACCCTCTGGGAAGAGACAATTGCAGTGGTAAACTTCACGCCACTTCGAGATTTGTAAGCCAGAGAATGGAGCTGTCTCTGCACAGGCCTCTGAGAGCAAACAGGAGGGCGTGTGCCATGCCGCATCTTAAAGTAGAGAGAGAGGAGAGACAGCTTATAGCTGCATCTGTCCGAGACCTTAGGGCTTCAAGACTTTGCACTGGTCAAGTGAGTCATAAATGCATCATGGTAAAATAAGTTTTTCCGCCCTCCTTTTTTTTGGTGTCAGAGCTAAAAAGGCTGTGAAAAACAGTCCTTTTCTGTTCTGGAGACAGACGGTGGTTAAAATACACATCTCACACAGGACACAGGAGACCTAGATCTGGAGAGGAGATGAGAGAAGTCAATCTGTATTTAGGAGGCTGGTCGCCTCCATAGCAGCACCGCAGTGGAGGTTGGGGAATAGGGAGGGGTCGTTTCATGTCGGTCCTTTTATACTAGCCTAAGGCACAGCATCAGACTTACTGTCTACTTCTTTTGTGTTTAAGTTACACTTTATTCATTCTATTTACAAAGGAAATCTGGGACCGAAGGATCTTGTCCAAGGACACAACAGAAAGCTGATTTCACCCAGGACTAGGACCCTGGTACTGACAAGTCTCAGGTCTGATGCTTGGCTACTATCCAGGAATATTCAATCAGTCCTGGGATTCAAACCAGCAAGATTCAGTTGCTGGTCCATTTTCACTACCCTAGGCTGTAAGCTGTACCCAGTCAGGGATGTTCCTGTCAGTTTGAAACTCATGCTAAATACCTCATCCAGCAATACAGGATGTCTCTGGAAGAAACAAGAATTTCACAGAATTTGTAGCAGTCCAGTCTGCAAAACCCACTGACATTGCTTTTACTGCTTATAGTGTTCAAACTAGAGGTGGAAAACATAAGTTATAGAATAAGTAGTATATTCAGTCACGCAGGTTTTCTAGCCATAACTTTATCTTCAATCTCCAGAGGTGGCTTGGTGGTTTAGGAAGTTACCCATGTGCTTAGAAGGTTGTGGGTTCGAATCCCAGGACTGGGACTCCCAGAGGCACTCCTGAGGTACCCTTGCGTAGGCAATGTTCACACTGTGCACAGTGACCTAAAGGAAAGTGTTTATGGGACCCTGAGTGGTGCAACTGTTTAAGCATTGGATCTGAGATAGGGATAGTCAATGGACATGACAACAACTAAAAAAATGTTTGTCAGAAGGGAAAATGTCTTTGAATTAAGGTGAAAAACATGATACAGCAGGAGGAAGAGGTAGGTGAAAAAGTGTAATTTAATATCTGTCAGCACAAATGATATATCTCTAGAAATAAAATATTTTGGTTTGTTTCCTTTGAGAGAGGCTGGTTTTGTCCTCTGCTTTTCAGTGTGAGGTACCTGCATGCCTTATGCACCCTGGACATCAGTCAAGCAGTTTAGTCTCCAGCAAAACAATGCAATACTGTACCGATGCAGTTAAATGTATCTAATTGCCGTTAAATCCCAAAATTAAACATTATATTTTAAAGAGCAGTTTATTTACCTCAGTTTCTAGTCAAGTGTTTTGTATTCGCTGATAATTCATTGAGCTATGGATGACTGCCCACTTATAGCCATACCTATGAGTGATTACCAAATTCAGGCCTGGATGCTAGATTCTGGATTCTGGATCCAGATGTAAAGACCTCTTTTATAATATAGTGTAGTTTTGCTCAGTGATGGATCAGCAGCAAAACAATATCAGAATCTCCCAGCATCAATGCTGAAAAACTGTTACAGCCTTGGATAACAGTCAGTTCATCTGATGGTCTAATTAACTATTACAGTGTTTGCTAAAGCCAAGCAAAAGCTCAGACATTGTGTGCCCAGTGCTGAAAGAGCTCATCGGATCATGCTTCGCTGTGTGTAGTGAAGACACATTGGCCCACTCGGGGGTTTCTGCAGAACAGCAATATGGCACCTGCCGCACACCAGATTATGAAAGAAGAGTGTGAAAGTGTAATGCTTCCTGTTGGTAATGGCCTCTCCTGAGCCTACGAGTAAATGATTACTGCCCCTGCAAAGAACGCGCAGGCAAAGGAGAAGGTCGTAATGAATTTCTGCGGTGAAGACGAAGAGAAGCCTCTTTTAGTGCTCAGGTGCTGTGAGAGCTGAAAATATGTGGGTGAAGTTATCTTTCATTGCGTTTGTCTGTGCTTTGGGGTTGCTGATGGATTGCATCTTAATGCACTTGTTTATGTATGTATGTGTGTGTGTGTGTGTGTGTGTGTGTGCTTCAGTCCATTAGAACCAGACTGAGAGCTGAGAAACTTAATCCATGTTACATAATCATTTTTTTAAGGATTTTTCTTCCGTTGATTTTGTTGCTAAGGCACTGGCTGGTCCAGCGGCATTTGATGCAAAAATTGAGCAAAAGATGTCCACAGACTGAAGGCCAAGCTATTGTCTGAAGCCATTCAAAGATGTTTTCAAAGCCTTGTTTATTGGTACAAGGACTCCAGATGCGAAGTTTCACGGCTTAGTGGTGAAGGAGCATTTATCTGGTTTTATTACACTCCAGGTTCAGGCCTCATACAGCAAGCCATGTTAGAGGTTTTAGGAACTATACGAATTTAATGTAACTTTAGACATGACAACCCTTTTCTTCACAAACTATGTTTTTTCCTCAAACCAGGGAACACTTTTTTTTATTACCATTGTGTTTTCTTGTAATGAAACTCATTCTTCAGGTCTTCTCAGAAAGCAAAGAGCACAGTGCATGGGATGTGAACGGGTCCCCATTATCATTAGCCCTTATTACAAAAGCAACCAGAAGTTTACAAATATTTAACACATTAAAGTTTGATTGTTGAGGGTGGTATGTTGTTTACACAAAAAAGTGGTATTGCTTTGTGATTGGTGATGATATTTCAGGGGGTTGCTATACTGTTGTTAGGTCATGGCTGTGATGGTATAAGCCTAGTGGGTAAAACATTTGCCTGTGGACTAGATGACCTCTTGTTGCAGGTTTGAACCCCCACTTTCTACTATTGTGTCCTTAAGTAAGACACTTAACCCTCAGTTGCTCCAGGGGGACTGTCCCTGTAACTAATGGTTGTAAGTCACTCTAGATAAAAGCATCAGCTAAATGCCCCCTTTACCCTTTATATCCTAGGTGGTTGTTAAGGTGTTTTTAGATCATTGTTGTGGTATATTTGTATGCCAAGCGTGCGTGTGTGTGTTAGTGTGTGTTTGTTTTTAGTGTCATCCCCACTTATAGCAAGCACTTCGAACAAGCAGAGAAATCCCATCAACACTTTTAGTCCATAACACCTTTATTTAAAAATGTCTATGCTCATTTTTCTTCTTCTGTTTAAGGATCTAATCATGTCTGTTTTGGACAAAGAGATTGACGTGTGGCATGTCTGTCTTCTCCATAAAAATATGATGCCTTTGTCCTTTTGTGACTCGTGTTTGTTTTCAATGTCAAAAAGCTGCGTGTTGCTACCAAACCAGCCACAAAATGTTGCAAAAACTCAGTAGAGCGTGTGAGTCAGTGGAGCAATCTGTGTTTACATTTTCAAATCTATCTCAAAAGGATTTCTGTTCTCGAGAAGGTTTCACAGACCGGCTGGTATCTCTGTCAAAGGTGGTATTGTTGTGTGTATGCAGTGACAAACATGAGGGGAATCAGCAGTATTATATTGATAGTTACTAGTTTTAATTTTCAAAACAAAACATTCTTTTCTCTACATATTTATACTCATTACATCTATCATTCATTTATAGTTCTTTAATTTACATCCCAAAAATTTATATGTGACTGAATGCTTTAATTAGTTCAAATATTGGGCAAAGAAATGATTTGTATACATTTTCAAAAGACAGTGTTTATTGACAGTTTCTTTGAAATAAATCAAGTTTCATGACTTTTATTATCAACACCAGACAGCAAAAGCCAGATTGCCATTGATAAGATGTGTGCTGGAATTGGAGTCTGAATTTTTTGCATCTTTTTACTTTAAAATAGTTCAGTTCATTATTATTATAAAAGACAAATTCCACAGGAAAAAAGCTAAGAAGAAAATCCTAAACGAGTGGCATGTGCCCTTGGTTGGGCAGGCCTGTTTAATGATAGGCGAAACACTGCGGAGTGTGAATTTAATATAAATGTGATTGATTTGGTAACAAAACATTACGTGGGACTACAAGTTGTTAGAATATTATGACTAGAATAAACAATAATTTTAATTTTAGGTAACTTTTTTTAACTGCTTTTTTCCTGTGTACACTATCATCATGAAATCTGTGTGAAGTGGAAGAGGTTATTTTTCTCTCGTCTGTGGTTAATCATGGTTAGTAGGGTCTATCTCTCTCTCGCTCTCTCTCTATCTTTCTCACACTCTCTTTCGCCCTTCTATTCCTCCTTCTCTCAACCTCCTATTTTTCCATCTCTCTGTCTATCCCCTCCCCCTCTAACCCTTTTCTACTGTGCTCTCCTCCTCATTCTCCCCTTTTCTTTTATCTCTCATCTTCTCCCGTTTCACGTCTTTTTCTCTTCTCCTCTCTCTCTTTCTCCATTCCTCTTTCTCCCTTCTCTCCCTCTTTCCTTTTTCACACACTGTCCAACCAGGTCAGGACTTGCATTTTAATGAGGGCTTCTGAATACCACTACTTCATCCCAAAGGAGGCACCAGCATTACACACAAACACACACACACACACACACACACACACACACACACACACTCGCATACAAAAGGTACATCAGGGTATTCTCTCAGGCTCGTTCAGGCAAGACGTGTATATCTGAATGCACACAAACACAAATAAAAAGAACTGTTCATATTTTAGTTTGGATTTACATCTTTGCAAATCCGTACCGCCGTAACACTTTTACACACACACACACACAAACGGGAGGCTGGCAGAGATATTGGTGGGTAAGAGATTGAATTAGTGTCGTGGTGAAACTATAAATGGCATATAAGCGGCTGGCAGAGATGGTTGGGTGGGTGGTGATGGTGGGGGGGGGGGGCGCTGTTGGGGGGATGAGAGGGGGGGTGCCCTTCCAGAATCATAATGACGTTTCTGTCCAGAGGAGCGAGAAAAAGAACGTGACGGAACCCTCACCCTTTTACACTGCCGCACACTCTCATTCTCACTGCAAGCAGCAGCAGTGTATGTATGTGTGTATGTGTGTGTGTGTGTGTGTGTGTGTGTGTGTGTGTGTGTTACCCAGTGCGAGAAACCTCACTGTAAGCTGAGATCATAGAGTCTGTATGAACAGACCTTCACAAAGTGCTATAAATTCAAGATCATTTATTCAACTCAATTGATAGTAATTAAACATGTTGATGAAGATGTGTTTTGTTAAATATGACAACTGTCCCATATAGATGTTCTGAGGTGATCAAAGACTGATTGTGAATGACACCTGGGATAGCCTCAAGAGCAATAGGGTGTCATTCAAAAACTGCAAATGATGTTAAATAATTGACATTTGCCCCCCTTATATTATGTATAAAGTAAGTAAGTACAGCTATTTTTACAATGTTACAATCTCTTTATGAGAGGAACAACATTTTTTTGAGTGGAGAAAGATAATGAGGTGATAAACACTATGAAAACTAAATGTAAAATTAAAGTTAGTGTCCCTACTGTGTTAAAAATGTTTGTTTTTAGCAAACATCTAACACACAGTCAGAATAAAACAAAACAATTTTCAGGGCACAGGCAGTGTCGCTGGGGCAGTTTCCTCTTGTGTAAA
Organism: Alestes dentex; assembly: GCA_037576975.1. Lineage (NCBI taxonomy): Eukaryota > Metazoa > Chordata > Actinopteri > Characiformes > Alestidae > Alestes > Alestes dentex. The sequence goes on from JBBIGA010000080.1 coordinate 33,201, forward strand.
TCTTCACTTCCTTCAGTTTGGGAACATAAATGTACCAAGCTCCACTGCAGTTCTACGTTTACTGACTCTTTTAATTAAATTTTCTATTGAAAAAAACATGCAAGTGTATAAATATGCCATTTTCTCCAATGAAGGTGAATGTATTGCAAACTTTTCAGGGTATATTATATTCTATGTGACTAAAATATACCAATAGTCTGTTTTAATGCATACAAATGTTTAATTTTTTTTTTTAAATCAAGCTTTGATGAATAATGTGTGTGTATATATATAGAGAGAGAGACAGAGAGAGAGAGAAAGAAAGACAGACAGACAGAGGGAGAGGGAGGGAGAGAGAGAGAGAGAGAGAGAGAGAGAGAGAGAGAGAGCAAACGAGAATCAGCAGCCAAATGTAAAACCCCTGCACTCACTGCCCTGCTTTTTTCCACTTCGAACACTTTTACTGTCTGAGCTTCCGAAGCAGAAACGAGACGTTTGCCAAACTGCATCAAGAGCCGAACAGTCTGGTGAACAAATTACAGACGTGCCAGTCTCCGAACAAGCAAAACATTTTAACATGTCAGGACAGACAGTGGCGTGGAGCTCAATCTCGGGAAAACTGACTCAGTATAAAGAGACAGACACTTTTAAAGTGTAGACTCTGAAAACTTGTTGAAAAATGACCATTTCTTGCCCAGCCTTATCCAAAAGTATATGCACCCTGTGTCACTGGAATATAGGAACAGTCATAACATCACACATATATAAAATAATAGCTAAAGTAATGTACTTTAGTTACTTTAAAGGGAAACCAAAAGCCCAGTTTTATTTTTACTTGGTTTTTAATCATGTTGTTTTTAGCATTTCATATTTCATCATAACCTTCTGCAGTTATCTAATGATCTACATTCATGATTTTTTGTCAGGCATGATTTTTTTTATCTTCCTTGAGATTTGAAAATGAACAATACAGATAAAAAAAAATGAAAAAATAAAGGATAAAAACTAAACTAAAGGATACATTTTTTTTAGATGTTTTAGATGTTTATTTGTGCTTTTAAATAAATGATACTGTAAAGAGAAGCTCTGCGTACATTTCATTTGTATCAATTTAATAATCATGTAGAGGAACTACAATGAACTACAATGCAATGAGCTAAACTTTTTTTTTCCTTCTTGAAAAGTACTTTTTGTTCTTAGAATGTGGATGTTCTTTTTAAGGAATGGAGCTCTTTCATATTAGAAATGATTCAAACCTCGTATTACAGCCTTCCAGGAATAATTAAAGGCCAATTGACCATCAAGTTCCTTATTCCTGTGTAGGTCCTTCTTACTTATGATCTCATGAAGGTGATGCATATCCATTATTCTCCTGCTCCCAGCACAGAAATGCATGGATGTGTGTTTGGACTAATGAGACTGCCTTAAAGATAAAAAACTGAACGCTCCTGGCCAGATTTAGCCACATCAGATTAGACCTGGCATTTCGTCTTGATGCTAAACTCCATTTTCTCAGTTTGTGTGCTCGCAACAGGGGTTTTAGTGTCAGGTTGTTGATGCAGATTATTTTCGCCCACTTGCCGATGTATCGAAATGCGCATCCAGTTATTTCCATTGATGACACTTCCCCTGACACGGCATCTCGATGGAAAATGAGCCACGGACTCAGAGGCAGATGGCACTAATGTGCTGACCTTTTAAGCTGACTGGTGTAGAAATTGATTGCATCCGTAGCTCAAGTGAAGTTCATAATTTTTTTTATCACAGCCTTCTCTCTTGCATGTTGGCTCTGATGTCCTCAGAGAACTACAGCTACCCCTCAAGAGCTAAAGAACGATAACGGCTTGGTCCACCAAGGCCAATTCACTTATCAGTGGTCACCCAAAAACTTGCTAAGGCACACATGAGAACTACTAATGGCACTTTTCCACAGGCACAGGGAACCAGGCTGTACCACAAACAAATGTTTTTTCATTACAAATAAAGCAACCTGTACCCAAGTCGAACCCAAGCTGCTCAATGGCAGGACTAAAAGTGGGCCATAGCTGAGCTGACTGCATCACTCCTTTCTGATTGGTCAAAAAGTTGTCATCACAATCTGGAAAATGGCAATTGAAACAAAGTAACAACTGGGAAGTCAACAAAGTCAACAAAGCACTACTGTCTGTTTGGGCTGAAGATACATTTCTTTAATGCTGTGAGAAACACAAATGTTAGCTGGGTTGTTTTCATTGCATGGCTAAAAAAAAACCACTCAAATAAGACTTAAAACTAAAGGACCACAATAACAAAGGCAGCTCTGACAGAAAAACCCTCTGCTGGTTTGACTCTGTGGATGTGGTTTTGGGTTGACAACCAGATATAAACTGTGTGGAGAGAATTGAGTCAGAAACACTGTTACACTGAGATACACTGGAAACTTAAAACATTCTAAGATACACTGGAAATGTCTGTGTAAGTACAGCATGGTTAATGTAGACCTGTGGAAAAGCACCTTAATATGACAACTAATATTATATGACTAATATAACTGCTGAAACATATAGTTACTGCTTAGAGATACACTACCAGTCAAATGTTTTGCACACACTGAGATTTTCTACATATGCATGATACTCACTAATTTTTACTAAAAATTTACACTCATTCTTTGCTAACAAATACATTTACAGTATCTTCACCATTTGATTTCCCTTATTAGCCTACTTGCACTGTTACTTATTTGTTCAATGTGACAGAATAAAATTTGACATATTTCTGGTGCTTAACAAGCATAGAAACATGCAGAAATGAATGGATAAGTGGTAGAAACCCATGGTATGCAAAAACCTTTGAGTGGTGGTGTATTATTTGGTTGGTGGATCATTCTTAACACTGCAGTGCCCCTGACAGCTGTTAGTGTTTATCAGAAGTGTATCAGATGCAGCAAGTGCTGTTGGAGTTGTCAAACACACTTACTGTCCACTCTGTTAGACTTACTGTCCTTCCCTGTTGGGATCCAGTGGAGATGCAAAGCTCATCTTTTGCTGCAGATCTTGTAAGGAAGTCAGTGGTCAGTTCATCGGTGGTCAGTTTCTGCCCCAAAGGAGCCATGAGCCTATGAAAGCAGCACCACCAACAGGTTATAAGAAAACATGAATTGGCTAAAGATGAAGAGAGGCTGATTTATAGCAAGCCCAAGCTGTAGATTTACTATCTGGGTTTTTACTGTGACATAACACATGTAATAGAACACCCTCAAGATTCAATTTCCATCTGAGCAGTTTTTTTGTTTTTGTGTAAAGGAAGAGGCAGGAGATTAATTGATTCTAAAAAAAAAAATCTGTTGCCAACATTTTAGAGAGATTGACTGCTAAAGATGCTGATTCTGATTCTAGAAGGATTCCATTTTAAAACTAACAGTTACTAACATAAGAAAATGGTTCTAAAAGATTCTGATTCTGATCCTACAAGACTTTTAATTCTGAAATATTCTGATTCTAAAAGAATTCTTGACTAACATTAAAAAGAGTTCTCAAAGATTCTGATTCTAGAGGAATGTGATTCTGAAAGATTCTGATTCTAACCAGTTATTTCCCTGATTCTGAGGTTCAAACCAAACTGATTCAGAAACATTCTAATTCCTCTAAAAGCAACTGGCATTCTGATCCTCACTCTGTTTTTAGGGTGTGGGCCTAAATGTATGCTGAGTGTGTTATGTATGTGTGTGTGTGTGCGCGTGTATGTGTGTGTGTGTGTGTGTGTGTGTGTGTGTGTGTGTGTGTGTGTGTGTGTACAGGCTACAGCGTGGCTCTCCACATTAGCGGAATTGCCTAAAGGGCATTGACAGAGGAGTTTTAATGAATTAAAGTGGACAGAGCTGACTCAGAACGATCGATTGCTTGTCCCCTGTGGAGCTCAGTAGCTCAGTGTGAGTGTGTTTGTGTGTGTGTGAGTGTTTAGAAGGGAGGGGGGTATAAAGGGGTCCATTGAGAAAATGGTTATACAGTGAGATTTTTTGACTCATTCCTCTCCCTTCAAAATGGCATCTCACTCAGTGAGACAGAGAGAGAGAGAGAGAGAGAGAGAGAGAGAGAGAAAGAGAGACATTATTTGTTTCTTCAGAGCTGTAAAGGAATATGAAGTGTGTGGTGAATTGGTATTAAAAAGGAATAATTTCACACAGTGATACAGCAAAATTACACACAGGATCAAAATTTTTACCACACCTTTCTCTCTCTCTCT
>JBBIGA010000083.1:0-12854 GCA_037576975.1 Alestes dentex
TCTCTGTCTCTCTTTCTCTGTCTGTCTCTCTGTCGGTTTCCCTCTGTCTGTTTCTTGGTCTCTCTATCTGTCAGTCTCTCTCTCTCTCTCCCCGTTTGTCTGTCTCTCTCTCTCCGTTTGTCTGTCTCGCTCTCTTTCCGTTTGTCTCGCTCTCTCTGTCGCTCTCTCTCTGTCTGTCTCTCTCTCTGTCTCTCTGCCTGTTTCTCTCCGTCTCTGTCTGTCGCGCTCTCTCTCTCTCTCTCTGTTTCTCTCTCTCTCTGTCTGTCCGTCGCTCTCTGTCTCTCTCTCCCTCTCCCTCTGTGTCTGTCTCTGTCTCGCTCTGTGTGTTTGTGTGTGTGTCTCTGTTTCTCTCTCTGTCTGTCTGTCTCTCCCTCTCTGTCTCTGTGTCTCTCTCTCTCTCTGTCCCTGTGTCTCTCTCTCTCTGTCCCTGTGTCTCTCCCTCTGTCTCCCTCTGTCTCCCTCTGTCTCCCTCTGTCTCCCTCTGTCTCTCTCTGTCTCTGTGTGTGTCTGTGTGTGTGTGTCGCTCGCTCTCTGTGTCTCTCTCTGTGTCTCTCTCTGTGTCTCTCTGTTTTTCTCTTTTTGTGTGTGTGTTTGTTTGTGTGTTTGTGTGTGTATGTATGTATCCATATATATCTATAAAATATTTTCTGATATCTGGTAAGTTGGAATAGACAAAAAAAAAACAAAAAAACAGTGGTGGCACATTTAAAAAGCAGTATTGGAGACTATAAGCACAAGTGATTTTTGATTCAACATTTCACAATCTGGTAAATTCTTATTAAATATTTTTAAGTAAATGTATTAGTCACATTGCTCCACTTAATTTGTGATACAGTGAAATTTGGCAAATAAGCAAAAACGGACACACATTTGCTACCGTAAATTTGCCCTTCTCCCCGCACAAATAGCTGCATGTTCTTACAGGGTGTAGCTTAAACACTTATTTATGACCTGTTCATGTCTCTTACTATGAAAGAAAAGTTATATATTTGCTTAACGAATGTAGAAACATTTATTTCTGATATAACTGCAGTGGGACATTTATAAATGTATCTATAAAATCAATGAATATACATTAACAGACGTTCAGTTATATAATTATGTATAAATAAATTGTCCAGAACTCTGGTGTGTACATTATAAGTTCACAAATGTGTGACGTCATCCGTACTTTAAGTTCTCTGTAGGTTACAAAGACTAGAATGATCTAAAATGATGTTGAAAGGGTGATGGGTTGGGCTGAGAATGAGTCGGTAGTTTTCAGGTCCCTCCACTTGCTCTCAGTACTGTTATCTTTCTCTGTCAGACTACGACAACAGACATTTAGGCAAAAGTGTCGACGCCTGTCTCGTGAAGCATGTTCAACCTGACATGGATTTGAGTTTCAGCTGCACAGAACCTAACAAAATGCAGCTGCGTTTCACTTGTTTTACACCGGCAGTTAACAGCTTTCTCTGCTGAGCCACTTTATATGATCTGATTTGATCGTTGTGTGCATGAAAGCTCGTTTACGTTGAACAGTAGTTGTGAAAATTGAAGTTTAAGTTGTAGAGTGGCTACGCAAACGTAAACTGTGGACTGTAATGTAGAAAGTAAATCTGACTAAGACACTGTTGCCACTATGTGTTTTAATATGTAGCATAATTTTGTTTGTAAATATAATGTAATGTAGTCAGTGTAATAGTCAGTGTAACAGTAAAACACTGTTGCCACTTCTACTGGCTGTTTATGATTTTAATATGTTGTACAATGTTCATAATTAATGTAAATATAATATAGAAAGTCAGTATAACAGTAACACACTGCCACTTCTACTGGCAGTATATGTTTTTAATAATTAATATAAACGTAAAATGTCCATCTAATAGTAAATATAGCCGCAAAACACTGTTGCCACGTCTGTTGGCTGTATATGTTTAATATGTAGTATAATTTTTATGGTTAATGTAAATATGGACTATAAATCCAACAGTAATGAACTCTGTTGCGACTGCTACTGGATGAATATTTTTGATATGTTGTGTTTTTATAATTCATGTACATTTAATGTTTAAAGTTCAATGTAACAGTAAAACGCTGCAACCGGCTATATATGTTTTTAACATGTAGCATTTTTAGAATGAATGTGATGAACGTAATGGCTGTAAACATAATATAGAAAGTCAGAGTAACAGTAAAACACTGCCACTTCTACTGGCTGCATATGTTTTTAATATGTAGTATAATTTTTATAATTAATGTAAATATAATGTAGAAAGTCAATGTAACAGTTCAGCACTGTCACTTCTGACTATGTGGTGTAGCTGTAACAGTGTAACAGTAAAACACTGCCACTGTTAACAACCGTACGGGTTGTATGTCTTTAATATGTAGTATAATATTTATAATTAATGTAAATGTAACTGAAATTCGGTGTGACAGTAAATGTAATAGTAATAAACACTGTTGCCACTTCTACTGGCTGTGTATGTTTTTAATATGTAGTATTTTATAATTAATGTGCATTTAATGTAGAAAGTCAGTGCGACAGTACAACACTGCCACTGCTACTGGCTGCATATGTTGCGTAGTTCATAATGTATCATTTTTATCATTTAAAACAATGTCTTCACCACAAACTGGTCTTTTTCTTTAGCTTGACAGTATGAAAGGCAATATTGGTCCACCTCCGTCAGAAGGCTGGTGCAGGAGTTGTTGACATATGATCTTAAGTCCCGAACGTAATCTTAATCTGCCCTGGAGTGGCAGCGCAAGTTGCCAGCGGTGATGTAAACTGATCTAAACTGATCCTCCTTCGTCAGACAGAAAATCCAGACTGACACTGAACTAAGTGAGCAGGAAATCCTGCTTCATTAGATGTGACCCTGTTGTCCTTTGCCTCATTTGTTTTTTTGTTTTGTTTTTTTTTTCCAAATTTGGAAACCAAAGAAATGAGCTGAGAAAGCTGATGTAAAGGGTTTGATTGGACTTACAGTCTCAGTAACTGCCCCAAAAAAAGACATTTTCATGAAGAAAATAGGTCAAAATTCTTGAAGATTCAAGAGAATTCAAGACGACATTGAGAAAGCCAGTTAAATGTAATGGGGTGTAGTTGCTAAAGTGTTCTTTGAAGAAACCTTGAGGCTCAGCTGAAGAATGAATATCAGTCCGGGATTTCAGAACAGTTCAGTTCAGAATATCCAGTGCAGGAATGTAGTAGGTAGAATTAAATGACATCAAAAGGAAACACACAACACACACAATTGAATGCAAAAAAATGTCACAAATTGAATTGGCTAGCTATACTGTTAATTAAAAAAAAAGTGAACAAGTTCTGTTCCTAAGCAAAACTCCTTAATAATATTTGATACAAATGTCATCATGGACCCAAGAAATTCCACAAAAGGACCACGGAAGAATAGACTCATCTATTCAGAGGGCACCTCCTCTCCTGATGCACTGTCTATCTTCTTGCACTACTCCTCCGTAAAGATTTTATGGCTTAGAACTCTACTCTGGTTCTCACGCTGTCCTGAAACTTCAGGGTTTCCTCAAACTGTAGGTCATTTTGAATAAAAGCGTCTGCCAAATGAATGGAATGTAATGTAAAGCGACCTGAATTCTTGCTCCCAGTCCTTGAGGCTCAAAGTCTAATGTGAAAATGATGTTGATCACCGCATGTCAACAAAATAATTTCACAGCAATAATCTATTCTCTTCTCATTTCTTCAGGATCTCAGCTGAATGCACAGCTGGAGGGCTGGTTATCTCAAGCACAATCCACAGCAGGACCCGCTCGAGCCATTATAGCACCGTATGTGACCGCAATTTCTTTCTTATAAAAGGGAGTCGCAGTGACTTCAGCTGAGAGTACAGTTTAAGTTGAAACTGCCACAAATGATTCAGTTGGGTCTGGAGTCAGAACCACATTTTGGCAGGTATAAGTCGAAAGGCATGAACGACTAAATGCTTCCAGTTTGATTTATTCGTCTTTCAGTGTATTATTAGAGCTGTAAGTCCAATCGCAAATACTATGGAGTCCAAGATAATTGAAAAACAATTGGAAATATGTGTCAAGAACATGCTTGTGTTCTACAGCACAATAATAAATAATAAGTATTAGAGTACTGCATTGATTCTATTTAGTTTGATTAGTCTATTTCGTTTAGTTTTGTCTATTTGATTTGTTTGTTGCAGTTTTAAGTGTTCACTGAAATACTTTTTTGCAGGCATGCTGGTTATACCTATTGCGGCGCTTGTGCAGCCCATGCCTACAAGCAAGTGGACCCCTCTGTTACGTGAGTATTTCACTTTTGGAAGTAACCCGTGTAGTTCATGTTAGTCTGACGTTTTCCACTGAATTGACATGATGTTCTCCTTTAAAAGCCGGAGGGTGTTCATTCTTGGACCTTCGCATCACGTGCCCCTGTCTCGGTGTGCTCTCTCTCCTGCTGAGGTCTACAGAACGCCACTGTACGACCTGAGGATTGACCAGAAGGGTAAACAACTCTGACATTTATTCTAACACCGTAGGGATGGGTGGGTTTAAGAGGTAAATTATTTACGATATAAAGTTCGCCATTTGGAGCATGTGGTCAGTTAACGCAGACAATTTCCTGCATTTGACACACTTACATTTGACACACTTACATTTGACACACTTACAATTGACACGCTTCCAACTGACACATGTTAGGAGACCAAGTACGGCAAGTAGTGGTAGTCAAAAAATTGTTGGTAATATTAGCAGGTAATTAGTGTAAGTGCTGTTCTTCTGTTAAGTTTTATTTTTATTATTCCAAAGTCAAAACATTGGCTAATATCCCCTGCAGAGCAGTTTGTGATCGGTTGATCAGGGCAGAGCATTGATTTAAAAAAAAAAAAAAAAAAAGATTGGTCGAATCTGAAATATGTGGGGAGAGAGAGAGAGAACGGTCGAGTCGCCTTCAGAGTGTGTGTCAGAGAGAGAGTTTGTCATGTCAACGACAAAAAGCGAAGAAACAAGCGTGTGGCAAAACACACAGTAGACTCACAGACTTCAAGACGCTAAAGCTCAGGTCAGTTATCAACAAAATGCATCCGGCACTGTTTGCTGGGGTTTAATTAAAAATAACCAACTCGTGAATGCAGCTACACGTTCAGTCGTCCTTACCCATAAATGGCTTGGTAAGTGTGTTTACACCCCCCAGGTGGTGCAGTGTTGGCGCGCCGGCCCTGAATCAGAAGATTGTTGTTTTTGTTTTTTTTTTTTTAACACAACCTTTATTTGCCAATAAATCCTAAGTTCCTTTGCAACCACATGATCACACTTCGCATTTTCTCACAGGAATGCATTTAGTTAAACCTGCAGTTTTCTCAGAGGAAGGAGAAAAGCACTGACGTGGCCAATCCAGACTGAAATAAACTCACGGAGTAGCACCTGTAAAATAGCTAATTGTCCCAGGACCCCTGTGTAAATTCACTTCCAAACAGGGCTCAAGAGTGTTGTTCTCTTTTACTAAGTAGACGGAAGTGCGTCAGTTTTGTCCAGATCACTCAACTGTTTGCTGCAGATGAAGCAAATTAAGCTGGAATATTCCTTTAGACTAGAAGTTTTGGGAAAGTATTGTTTCAGCAAAAGTTACTGAGTTCCAGATGATTCCAGAGTTCAAAAGTAATGTAATAATTGTACGGCCTCTTTCAGTTTATGCTGACTTGTGGAAAACGGGCATGTTTGAGAGGATGACTTTGCAAACAGATGAGGACGAGCACAGCATTGAGATGCACCTGCCTTACACTGCCAAAGCCATGGAAAGGTAAGTGGCTACGTTATAGTCCACCCACCAGTGCTCATTCGTTACACTTTTAAACCACAGGACAGACAAATGCACTCAAGGAAGTAATGTGTGATGCATTTAGATCACAATTTGCTAGATATGTTGTGTCTATGATAATCCTATGACGACGATAATTTTGTGCCCCTGTTATTACTGCTTTTCTTTATTGTACTTTATGCAAAGCACCTTGAGCTGCATTCAAATGTATGAAAGGTGCTATATAAATAACATGTATTATTATTATTATTATTATTATTATCATCATTATTAATGTTAATAGTATCCTGCTTTTTCAGGGCTGCATGTGAGTCAAAATTGCCCTCAAAGACTAATAATTATTCTTCTCATCAGCTTCTTTTACATGTATTGCCAGTCCTGTTGTTTATTAATGTGTTAGTACATCTTTTCTTAGCTGTAAGCACAGCAGTCCTGGATGAGTGAAGCTCTGCTTAACTGATCACTCATGCTACTTTTGAATATGATCCCGATACACTTGACTTAAAGTCTAGCACAGAAAATGTAAGAAACTCAACACCTAAGGTGACTGTTATTATGATAATAATAATAATAATAATAATAATACAATTTTTTTTATAGCCCCTTTCAAGGTACCTAAGGACACTGTACATTAACTGACAGGAGTTACACAATAAAAGAAAAATAATAAAATACAAAGATGGACATAAAATACTCAATTAAAGTAATAAGATAATATGAAAGTACTCCACACGAGGCAGCTCATATCGTGTACCATACAACAACTTCAACAGCTTATTCCATTCAGAACTCGCGTTTCGTTAAGCAAAACCACTGTGCTTTTCGAATTCATGTAAAAATAAATTCAGTGCAGTGAACGGGTGACTATAGTAAGGCTGCTATTATTTATTGTACTCATTCATCAGAACTCACAAAGAAACATTTTTCTCCCCCAATGACAGCTATAAAGACGAGTTCAGCATTGTTCCTGTGCTGGTGGGGGCTCTGAGCGAGTCGAAAGAACAGGAGTACGGCAAGCTGCTCAGCAAGTACTTGGCGGATCCTTCCAACCTGTTTATCATCTCTTCAGATTTTTGCCACTGGGGTGGGTGTTTCTGCACTCACTGGAAAACGAGCGAGCTGCTGAATGTACATTCACAGCACCAGGCGACAAGTCGTTAATGTCACCTCATCTGTGTCTTGTAGATGTGTTTGAAGCAGCTCTTGTGACATGAGGCTGTGTACAATTTCGCTTTTTTTTTTTACTAGAAATGTTCAACGTGCACACTCTTGCTTTTTTCTTAAAACTGTGAACCAAGACTCGTCTGTTCAGATGGACATTTTAGTATGTATGAAAATGTGGATGTGTGGATGTGTGGATGTGTGGATGGAGAGAGAGAATCTCTTTACTACATCAAAGGAAGTTTTGTCAAATTCCACTAGTCCACATTGGCGTACATTGATGTTTGCAGCCATCAATAATGTGTTCTCTTTAAATCAACAGTAAGAGATGCATTTTTAAAGAGCTACCAAAATGTCCTCGTAAACAAGGTCTAACTCTATTTTGGATCCAGACTTAATCTACTATGAATGTCAGCTATTTAATCATATACCTGCCTGACTGCCCTTCACTGTTATTCATTCCCAAAAATAGTCTATTTTAATGTTTTATCACTTGTATTGCGCAACAAACATTTAGGATATGAATAAAAAAAATCAGTTGTTATGGAGTAGTGGGAGCCCTATAAGAGTCTTAATGTTTTTAAATGAAAGACACTGTGTGTTTGTATATTGGTGTATTCAGCTAATTTTGTATTCATGCTTTAAACGCCATTAGTAGATTTCAAACTAAAATCGAGAGCCCTGCTTGCTCTACAATGTTTAAACAGATACACGGACAATTGTAGTGACAGTTTACATATGATTATCTTTGTCGTAGAAATACATTGAGAAATGTCTTTATTGTCCAGTGTGGAGGTCAGTGGATTCTCATATTGTTATCACAGTGGGCCTGTAGGTTGTGTTTGCAACTGATTTAACATTTCACAGTTTCTCAACCTTATTTGTGTTCTGTTATCTTTCTAGGTCAGCGGTTCCGCTACACTTACTATGACGAAAACCAAGGAGAGATTTATAGATCTATTGAACATCTTGACAAAATGGTAAAGCTGTTTTTGTTTAGTAACCTTTGGCATGTTGTGTGGGGTCACTGTGTTAAACTCTTTGAAAACTCAAACAGGAGATGATGTAAGGGAAATTGAAATCTTTGGATTTTTAGAAACTTTTTTCGATTAGAAAGTGTGATGGTTTATCAGTTAAAAAGAAGAAAAAAAAAGCATGAGTGTTTTAAATAACTGTGTATTGTTCTCCCCCAGGGTATGGGAATTATAGAACAGTTGGACCCAGTCTCCTTTAGTAACTACTTGAAGAAATATCATAATACAATTTGTGGTCGCCACCCCATTGGTGTTCTATTGAATGTAAGTTGTTTATTTTTTATTGGTTTGTTCTCAGGTTGGTCGGAATAATTTCATAACACGTTTTACGTAATTTCTGCGTTTACAGAAATACCCATATCCTCAGTTTTATTGAGTACTTAAAAAAGACACCTGCTTATGACCACAGGAATTTGTAAAACTTCACATATTGAAATGTTTTGTGCTGTTTACACATTAACTTTGACACCATTAGTTCAAATATACATTCTCAAGCCTTCCTTTGTTAATTTAGAGCAGGGGTCCCCAACCAGCAAATCATTTGGAACCGGGCTGCACAGAAAGATAGAATAAAAAATATTTTATTGATTTTATATATATATATATATATATATTATATTATATTATGTGAAAGATCTTTTATTTAGGGAAAAAAATAACGTGATAGCTAGCAAAAATGAGTAAAAAAACAAACGTCTTTGGGGTGCTTTTTTGTATTTTTGCTTTTAGTTGTATCTATACCAGTCCGTGAAACTATAGCTTTACATGAAACTGGACCATGGTACAAAAAAGGTTGGGGAACGCTGATTTAGAGAATGACATATTTTGTCAGGGACAAATCACAAGCATTGCTGGAATATACACTGTTTCGCCGTAACGTTGAAACCTACAAATGACGTAAATAACAGTGATTATCTAGTTACAGTTGGACCTGTCAAAGGGTGGGGTATGTTAGACAGCAAGCAAGTCATTTCTTGAAGCTGATGTGCTGAACGCAAGAAAAACGGTCAAGCCTAAGGATCTGAGTGACTTTGACAAAGGCCAAATTGTCCACATTGTGCTGGCTAGGCGACTTAGTCAGAGCATCTCCAAAATGGCAAGGAAGGATAATTGGTGAACCGGCTCGCTGAGGTACGTGACGAGCGAAGGCTAGCCTGGCTGTTTCGATCTCGCTGAAGAGCTACTGTAGCATAAATTGAAGTTCATTCTGGCTTTGACAGGACGGTGTCTGCAGTGTATTGCAGCTTGCTGTGTCTTGGACTGCATAGCTGCACACCGGCCAGAGTACCCATGGTAGCTGCTGTACACTACTGAAAGCCCCTGCAATGGCCATGTGAGCATCAGAACTGGACCATGAAGCATTAGAAGAAGCTGGTGTGGTCTTATAGACCACGTTTTTTTTATAAAGCACATCATATGGGCAGCCAAACAAATGTGTGTCACTTACGTGGGAAGGAGGTAGCACTAGTGAAAAAGGCAAGCTGGTGGAGGCAGAGTGATGCTCAGGGTAATGTTCTGCTGGGAAACCTTAGCTCATGTGGATGTTGGCACCTACCTAAACACTGATGCAAGTAACGTGATCCATTATAGTCATGTGTGAACAGCACACAGTGTGAACAGTGTGAAATTCTTTCTCTGCATTTAACACATTCAAGTGAAGCAGTGGGCAACCACCTGGGAAGCAGTGTGTGGGGACAGTACCAGGCTCAAGTGGTACCACTAGCTGTCCTGGGATTCGAACCCACAACCTTCTGATCCCTAACCACTAGACCACCATGGGAATGGGTATTCCCTATGGCAGTGCCCTCTTTCAGCAGGATAGTGCCACACTGTAAAAAATGTTCGGAAGTAGTTTGAGACAAATTCAGTCTTTGAGATTCAGGGTTATTTATTTGTCGTCAGCTGTGGACATAAAGGGGCCAAGGTGCAACGTGTAGCGACATTCAACAAAGTGCAAGTTACAAGTCCAAGGTGTTGAGTTGTCCTTCACATTTCTGATGGATCAGAACTGTTTTGGCAGCACAGTGCTGGACAGGGGGTTTTAATGTTATGGCTGATCAGTGTACGTCCAGAAATATTCAGACACAGATTAAGCACCCAATGCTGACACAGAGATTTGATTGCACGCATATAGCTTGTATTACACATGGTCCTGTGCTGTGTAGAAAAGTATTGTCAATAGAATTTAATTCTCTTATGCAGTCACACTGGAGCATGAGGTCACCATGCCTGATGTCAAGCATCAGGTGGAATGGTTTTAGAGAGGTTTTACGATCTAGATCTAATCATTCAACGTGTGTGCCTGACCTCACTAATGCTTTTGAAATCAAATCCTCACAACAGTGTTGTGTAAACTTCCCCTGTAAAGCCTAGACATATAGTGTGAAGCTTGTGAATGCCTCTTCCATTAAGACCACCTACTTAATTCATATTGATAGAAATGGCTATAAAAATTACGAAGTAGCAGCACTTAAAGGATTTCCACTCAGATTCTTTGCTTAGTAGCAAATAAATCACAGAAATGACACATTGTTTAATAGCTAACCATTCTTGTTTTGTAAAATATACTGCAAACTAAATATATCATTTTAATTAATGGCATGTTTTTTCAGATCGAGGAAAAAAATTAATACCAGTGAATACGAACCAATGAGGTCATACAGTGTGGAGGAAAAAACAACAGAATGTGCGGCAGCAACACATTTGAAAAAAGTTGGGGCAGGGGCAAGTTTACCACTGTGTTGCACTTTTTTATACATGTATAAAACCACTTAAAAAAAAAACTGAAGTGACCAATTGTTGCGGTTTTGAAAGTGAAACGTCCCATTCTTGCCTGTAGAGGATTTCAGCTCATCAGTTCAGGGTCTCCTTAATCGTATTTTTGTTTCATGATACACCAACTGTGGATAGGAAAGTTTAGCAGCTGGATTCTTTCACTACACAGCCATGCTGATGTAGTACATCCAGAATGCAGTTTGCCACTGTCTTGCTGAAATATACAAGGCCTTCCCTGAAAAAGACAGCACTGAACGGCAGCGTAAGTTGCTCCAGACTTCTGAAACTATTGTTCAGCGTTGTTGAGCGAGCGACCCATGCTGTGTGCGCTAATGCACCTGCATGCCATGTCGAACGCTGGCTTTTTAATTGTGGACAAGCTAAAAGATCCCTCTTCTTTTCTGAAGGACACAATGTCCATGGTTTCCAAAAAGAATTTCAAAAATTAGTCACTGTTTTCCTGCTTCACCTTGGTCCATCTTAAATGAGCTTGGGCCCAGAGGAGGCAGCTGCAATTTTGGATCATGTTTATATATGATTTCTTTGTCTGTCAGAGATTTGATTTATATTTGTGGATGGAGCGACGAACTGTTCAGACGGTGGTTTTCGGAAGTGTTCCGAGCCACGCAGTGATCTCCCTCAGAATTGTTTGTTTTATAATGCAGTGCCGCCTGAGGGCCTAGAGGTGATGGCCATGCGAAATTGGTTTTTGTCCTCCGCTCTTGCTCCCAGAGATTTCTCCAGACTCGCTGAATCTTTAAGTAGATATTATGTGCTGTAGATGATGAAATCCTAATTCGGTATTTTTTCGTACTGAAGAATGTTATTCAGAAATTGTTACACTATCTGCCTGTCCAGGCTTTCACCAGTTGTGAACCCCTCGCCACCCTTTCTTCGGAGAGACCTCTCTTTGGTGCTCTTTTTATTCAGTCACGTTACTGACCTGTTGCCAGTTAAACTATTTAGCCACCTAATGATGTTCCATCAGGTGTTTATCAGTACAAACCTTTTGTATCTACTGTCCCATCATTTTTGAAGTGTGCAGTTGGGATATTTGAAAAATAACACACGAATTAGATTTAAAAAAATATTGATCCTGAAGTAAATTGCTTATGTTTTGACTGCACAGACACACACAGACAAAACAGTATAAAAAGTCTAAATAAAACCAATAGAAACTCTGCAGGACATGCTCAATATAAAATACACTGTTATATACAAAATGCAGGGTATAAATACTATAAACTTAGTTATTACTAGTAACACAAATGGTGGTTAGGAGTCTGTTATTGCACATAATAGAGATCTATAGTAGATCAGTAATAGTTTTACAGGGTCAGACTGTTGCAACATAATAAGATATTACACCGCACCTGATAAGAAAATTGCATGGTAGTACACATGGTAGACTACTGCACATAATAAGATGATATATAATAATTATTTAAACCGGATAAGAAATTGCACCACAACGCAGCATCAGGTTATTGCACAGATTATTGTGTGGATGTGTGACCGAGGGCGGGGTTTAGAGTTGGATATATTTGTTGGATTAATTTGTTAATGTGTCAGTTTCAACATTTGATCTGTCTTTGGGTTTAATCGATTTGCAAATTCCACTGTTTTTATTTACATGTTACACATTTACTTTTGGAAACAAAATATTTTTTTTTAGTCTCTGCTTGACTCTCTTCTTTATTCTCTGCACCCTGATTGATGGCAACCAACCTCTGTTCTTCCTTTCAGGCTGTGTCGGAGCTGAAGAAGAACGGGCTAGACATGAACTTTTCTTTTCTGAACTATGCTCAGTCCAGTCAGTGCCGGAACTGGTCAGACAGCTCAGTGAGTTATGCTGCTGGAGCTCTCGTTGTTCATTGAGGTGAATTCTCCCAGGAGCCAGTTCCACAGCTCCTTTGAAGACCCGCAGAAACCTCCCCCCCCTCCCCTCTATTCTAGATAAACACCCAGCCCCCTTGCCTCTCTCCTTGACCTCCCCTTCCCTTGCTGTTTCCTTTTCTAGAGGGATGGACCTTATACTTACGTGAGAGGTAAAGCATTAGATACTAAAAAAAAAAAGTTTGATGATATCACTT
>JBBIGA010000083.1:19030-32270 GCA_037576975.1 Alestes dentex
GGATGAAACAGAGTCACACATGCACACACTCTGCTCTTAACATCACTATTTTAATTGTTGCAGTTGTAAAATAATGTGTAATTTAACATTTCCAAGGTATAATACATTTATATGTATTTTTACATTTTCTCCAAACATTTTTTGTTTGGAATGTTGAATCGAGTGTTGGTCAATAGTGTATAAAACAACAGTGACCTGCACATTTTACACAGACACACTCCCACACATTACAAAAGCAATAACCAGAAAAAAAAACAATGCAGCCTTTTTAAGTTGGGACACTTTCTAAAAATGCAATCAGATCTAAAATGTGTATTTTGGTAATTCACTTGAATCTTTATTTAACAGGCCAAAGGACAAAGAAAACATGTTCAGGGTTTTCACTGATACACTTAATTCTGCTTGGTAAACATAAACAAATTTAGAAATGGATGCCTGCAACACACTTCAAAAAAGTAAGAGGTTAACTGGTAACAGTGTGAGTATCAAGACTGAGTATAAAAGGAGCTTCCACCAAAGGCTCAATCTTTGTAAGGTACGGTGGGTCGTAGCTCACCACTTTGTGCTGAACTTTGTGAAGGAATTATCTATTTTAATTTTAAAGCAATGTTTCTCAGGGCAAGATGGCGAAGAATTCATGTCTGTGACCATCCACAGTTGATAACACTGAAAAGATTCAGGGAGTCGGGAGAAAGCTCTGTGCGTAAAGGCCAAGGGTGGAAACCGCTGCTGAATGTGCATGACCTTCGAGCCCTCAGGCAGTATTGCATTAGAACCCGTCATGCGACTGTGACGGTCAAAACCACAGACCACAGACTGTTGAGCAGCTCAGTTCTTATATACAGCAAGAATGGGCAAAAATTCAATTCGCAAAACTCCAGCAACTAGTTTCTTCAGTGTAATTTAAGAAGTGTAATTAAGAAGTGTAATTAAAGAAATGGGGATGTGACCCAGTAGTGGTGGCCCAGTGGGTAGGATACTTGCCTCTGGACCAAGAGGTCATGGGTTGGAATGAGCAAGACCCTTAACCCCAAGTTGCTCCAGGGAGACTGCCCCCTGTAGTTAGGGGATGGAAGTCGCTTAAAAGTCGATAAAAGCATCTGCTAAATGGTTAACTTGCTTCTGTCCCAACTTTTTTGGGGCGTGTTGCAGGCGTCAGTTCTTAAATTTATAGGTGTTTACCAAATACAGGGGGTCATTGGGCTATGACAACCTCGACATACGACGCTTCGAGTTTACGGCGCTCACTCCCGTAACTAATTTGGTTGCGCGTGAGGCAGTTGGCATCCCTTGTACGCTCACCTACGCCATTTTGGACTGTTAAAAGCACAAGTGTTTTTACACTCATTTTTTGTCATTTCTTTCTGTTACTACAGTACAGTGAACAAGTACAGTATATTTGTGTACCTTTCCTTTTTCTCTGGTTTAGTTGTCTTTTTATGTTCTAGATTATGATTTTACGGCTGTGTCGGGATCGGCAAGTGGCTTAGGCAAGGGTGTGTTTCGACTAACACTAAAATTCGGGTTACGTCACTGTCGTGGGAACGGATCTGTGTCGTGACCCCCTGAAGAATTAAGTTTTATAGCATTTTAAGAAAGTGTCCCAACCTTTTTTTTTGGGAATGGGGTTTGTACATGAATGCTTGTCTAGGGGCAAAATGAGAACATCCTACCTGAGAAACTGAGATACAAGAAAAATACTAGGTGTACTTTGTTTTCCTGCAACAGTATCCAAGTGATGGGCTGTGCCAGGAGTTTCCCAATCAAGTAGGAGCACACCTGATTGTGCCAGTTTTTTTAGTGTCAGTCTTTTAGTGTCAGTCTTTGATCATCAATCAGCTGATAATGTGTTCTAATGCTTAAATGAATGAAAACCTGTAGGTACACCGGCCTTTTTGGAGAAAATTGGATGCCTTGTTCTACAGCCTACTCTCCTCTCAGGAGAAGTAAAAGGGTTCTGTGGACTTGTCCCCCCCCCCAAAGCTGCCCCCCACTCCCTCCAACGTAGGTAGCACTTAAAGACTGTAAAAAGCAGACTCACTACACAGGTCTGGCCCCACAGAGAGGAGGAGATTACAGGGCAGTCAGACTCATAAAATTTCTCCTCCATAGACATGCCTGCTTTTCTCACGGCACAACATGGCAAGGCTGCCCTGCAGTGCCCTCGTTTCCCGTTTTAATGGTTCAGATCTGCTTCGCACTGCCTTCACAGGCTGCTTCTATAATCCTGATTCTGCTGTTTCCATGTAATAAATTGTACAGGACCAGAGTGTACCACCCCAACCCCCCCAACTGGCATTTGACTCGTTTGATCATGTCTCTGCATATGGGGGGGGTGAAAACTGGGTAGATATCTAATCTTACTTAAAAATGGGACTCATTCTGGATGACTGACATATAAAAGAAAGAAGAAACATACACAAAACTTCCCACGTTCGCTCTCTCTGACTCTCCTTTTCCCTAATTTTTCCTCCTGCGGTGAAGTCACCTGTGTTTGTTACACAAATACAAAAGTAGTATGAAGGTACTTCTGGTCAAATGACATGTTTTCTTAAAGTCTCACAACTCGTTTGACTCATTAGGCCTTGATTTAGAGGAGGTACAGCACAACAAATCACATGTCCCTTCAGAGCTGTGCTGAGATGACTGACTAGGACATGAAACTACACATCTTTAACTCTGACAAAGCACACTGTTTAAAGGTAAACAAAATACAAAGACTTTCTGTTTGTCATTTTAACTTTCTGAAAGTTCATGAAGAAATGGACATTAACGGAGAATGGTCGAAGTCAGTGAAGGCCAAGTAAAATCTATGAAAAAATGGTCAGGTATGCAATGCAGAATCCCCAGATCACTGTCATGGATCTACAGGAAGGTTTGGCGGGCACAGCAGGAATAGTGACGCACCAGAATACCTTGCAGGTTTGTTGCATATCATCTACGTGGGTCATTAGAGGGCAGTGTTAACTGTGATCTAATCACGAATATCTGCACAAAGTCTGCAGCACAATGTTTAAATAAATCAGATTCATTTTGAAATCATGTGTTGTGGTCTGATATAACAAACTTGGAGAGAAAGAAGAAAAATACTGACTACAAAAAAAGGTTTTGTGGCTGTTGATTTTGATTATAGCCAAAACTTGCGGGACCCATTTTATTAGTGGTATTATTTTTCCCAAATGTTAAATTCAGCAAATAAATAATAATTAAGTATTAAATATTTGCAGAGAGTGGTGCAGAAGTGAGGTTAACAATGTAATTCAAAATCAACAAAATATGTCATTTGACCAGGGTGCTCAAACTTCTGCATAAAACTGTCAATTAGCAGTGATTCTCAACAGTGAGTCAATGTACAGTAACCCCCCCCCCCCCCACTTTTACGCGGGTCAGCAGTCGCGGTATCAGTCCAATGCAGATTTTTTTCTGAGAACGGAACTATTCATTTTTCGCTGAAGCCCCCACACTAACGCGGAAACTGCAGAAATCCCCCGCTTTATTTTTTTATGTATTTTTTATTTTTTTGCTTTTGTGACATCCGGGCCTCGTCCACCATACCCCCTCGTCCTCGTGCTGGGTTGCTAAGCACCATGCCCAAACATAAACTCAGGACGAGGGGGCGTGGCGGACGAAGCCTGGACGTCACATCTTTTTTCGTGGCAATGTATCATTTTTCATGCACTTTAGTGCTAAATGATTAAGAAAAATGAAATTTACTGATTTTGTAACATAAATATTAATGTAGTACATTCTGCTACATTTCTATATATAAAATAACTATAAATGTTTTGTTACTGACGAGAGAACACAAAGAAATGCGTCTTTGGATAGTGAAATACAGCTGTACTGAGAGACGGGAGGTTTGAAAGTAGCCAATCCGAGAACATTATTTATTTCTCCTTGCTGCTGATTGGCCGCTGCCCTGTGACACTGCAGACCAGAATTTCCCCCATGGAGCGTCTCGAGTGTTCTCGTGTTTTTCATTTTGTTCTTCTTAAAGCCCTGTATTTTTATTACTGTAGATAAAATTAATTAATTACTGTATTTACCTGCTTATACCAAAGAAAATGCCCGTGCATTAATCACAGTCCAGTCTGTACAGGGTTAACATCAGTATTTACATTCTAGCACTGCAGGAGTTCAGTGTAAACTGTACAGTACGAATACGGGTTTATCTTTACATTTTCTTTAAGGGTAATGAGTTTAAAATGACATTAAATTGTTTTGGGAGCCTTTTTAGGGTTTACACTATATAAAAATAGGCATTTTTTAACCACATCACAGCAACACGGTTTTTCACTTAATGCGGGTGCTCTTAGAACGTAACCCCCGTGAAAAGCGGGGGGTTACTGTGTAGCTTAAGAGTTTACTAGTGGTAGCATACTTACATTATTCTACAGTAAAATAAATCACAAATATGCACAATGTTTTGTAGACACTAATGTCCACCTTTGTCCAATCAGATATTGTGTTTTCCGAGGACTCTTATTAGTGTAGTTGTGTGTATTTGTATGTGTGTGTGCTTAGATGATGCCACTGTTTTTCTGATACCAGTACTATACTATAATATTAATATTAAAATATCAAGTTTCGACAGATACTGGTTGATATTTCTTTTTAGGCTAGATTTGTTAAAGAACTGAATTCATTTCCTCCAGTATGCTAATAAGGTTGGTACCCCATTATTAGTATTTTTTTTTTATCAGTGGTCTTTATTTGCAAGCAACATTTAACCAATTATTTGTTGAATAATTCACATGAATTTTGGCAGTAGGTGATTTTGTCTACCTTTAAAACAAGTTTTGATTACATCACTGTGCACTAGCTGGCAGGGAAATTAATATTTACTAATAATCTTATTAAGTTACCCCTCTCACCAACCCTATTTGTTATAGAGCTCCTAGTACTGTGTTTCACTTCAAAATACGTTACAGTATGGAGGGAAAATTAGTTTGCGTTGTCTTTAAACTGAATTGTATACATTGGGCCAAGATGAACCCTGAATTTAGTCAATCTGGTCAATCTGTACCTTCACATCATGTGGCAGCAGTGATGTTACATAGTACATGAAGTTACCATTATTGAATGGTTGAATGCTTGAAGTTAATCATACAGCAGGCCTGAGTGTGTAGTATTTTTATAGCCCTTCAGCTATAGCTCTGGTTTATTATCACTGGATGTACTTGAAGAGCCAGCCATTATGTCCTTAGGTTATTAGAAATAAGAGGTCTTGTCAGTAGTATTTGTTTGAATTCATTGTTCAGGTTCTGAGGTGGGTCCCTCTCTTCCACATTTCTGGCACAAAGTAGGGGTGGGCATTATGATATGTTTATTTCTATGATGGTATATTACGTATTATGTGCTTTTCTGAACAACTAATGAATATCGTTAGTGCTTCTAGAACAGAAAGAAAGTTTTATGCCAATAATACAGATTCTTTATACGTACGATTGTGTAAGCACTTACACTATTGTTCTTCTTTAAAGATTAGTTTTACGTCCCACTTTGGTGCTACTTCTCGTCGGGTCTCATATTGAATTTTGTCAAAACACCCGTTAATATCTGGGGTGTTGCGCTTATACACAGGTAACCTATCAGATGATCAGGGGCCGAGTATTTTTTGTGGTCGAGTGACCTCCGTAATGTATGGGGAGAGAGAGCGGACAGTTGAGTCATCTTAAAAATGTGTGTCGGAGGGAGAGTGGGACGTGACTGCTGCAAAGTGACAAAACGCAGAGGAACAATTCCGTGTTACGTAGTATAACACACAGCAGACTCATAAACAGACTTCAGGAAACTAAACCGATGGTCAGTTACAATAAAAGAACACGTCACTGTTTGTCGTGGTTGAATTAAAAGTAATCAATCTGTGAATGCTGCTATGTGTGCTTTTCTCCACCTGTTTTCGAATGAGAGTGGCTCGCTCCACCCATTTTCAGCCATCCTTAACCTTAAACGGCTTGGTAAGAGCCAGCGAGTTAACGCCTCCTCGGTGGAACAGCATCAGAACACCAGGCGGTGAATGAAGCGAATCAGAAGCACTGGTTCGAAACCACACTGCGAGAAGATTTTTTTTTTTTAACAGACTTTTTTGGGTTTTTACACAGACCAGTGGTTTTAAAGCAATCACGCTATCATATGCAATCTACTTTTTACTAACATTATTGTTATTCTCATTGTATTGTTTTTTTTTTTTTAAATTGTATTGGTTGTCTGTTCCTCATGTTCCTTCTTAAACAGTTCAGTTTTGCAAATGTTAAAATTACTGTACGAATGCTTTTAGCAGACCTAAAATGTTGTACTGTTTGTTTTGTCCCCTTTTTGCAGACCTAAAATCGAAATACTACAATACATACTCTGTATTACTAAAATGTCTTCCAGGATCATGCTTATATTTTTGCCATGTCGTTCACCCCTACCCTAAAATATGTATAGGCCTCAGGAGGAAGTGGAACAGGGTATTAAACACAGGATCACCGTCTCAGAGTTCAAAGACTTACTGCCTGGGGCTGCAATAAGCAGAGACGCATACTGATGTGGGAGAGTTGAGGGTGATACATGATATCCAGCTGCGGTTGAGAGAGTAGATAGTATATGCCTATGGCATTAGATAAGAAAGGTGAGGACTGCATGGTGTAATGAAAGCTTTCTGTGCTGATCCAGATAATATGCAGGGTGGGATTACATAGACCGTAGGCTGCGGGTGCCGAGAAAGCCTGTGCCAGAATGTGCTGCCGCAGTGTAACCGGTCTGTGTATCTCTGGCATAGCAAATGAGCTACGACAAAAACGGCTCATTCTGTTTCTGCGTTTTTATGGTCGCAGGTTTGGGGTTTGCGATGTCTTGCATGTTTTTGTGTTTACATGTGTGTTTGCGTGTTCTAAATCGGCCTGGCTGCTTGCCTCACTCCGTGGTTTGTGTGTGTGAGCTTTGTAAATCTGCATTCATGAGGACCAAACTTTCCCACAAATGAAATCAGCTCTTGGAAAATCATTATTTTGATCACATCCTGGATTTGGCAAGTCCAGGCACAATATTGGACGGAGGTAGGATTTAAGTTCAGATTTCCAGAGGCTTAGTTACTTCACCTTAGGTTAGTGCTTGTTTCTTACAAGCTCTGTGTGTGTGTGTGTGTGTGTGTCTTTGTGTGTGTGTCTGTGTGTCTGTGCGTGAGTGTGTTTATAACATCTAGCCATCATGTCGGAGCAGGTCGACACATTTCCTCAGCAGTCCACTAGTTGTCAGCTGCATCGGCCTTTTTCCAAATGTCAGCCCTTGTTGCTTCCCCCCGGCCAGCTACCTCATGCTTCACCATTAGCTCATAGTGAGTTGATTTATTTATGTTTTGGAGAGGGCGGGAAAGGGGGAACTTTTCCCACCAAATGTCTTGGCTTTGGTAGGAGCACGAGCCGGACTTTTGGCTGAGCAACCAAGGAGATGTTTTTTAGAGGACGGAGGGAGATCACATGCTTGTCCATCTTATGGGAGAGAGGAAAAAAAAAAAAAAGGAAACCAAAGCATCATATTTTCCCCTTTTATTTCTCTGTTTGAAAGTATAATTATGCTGAGAGATGGGTGGGCTGTTTTGAATTGGCATTTCCCCTGTTGGCGGCACTTTATTCAGAATCTTCTGTGCCAGCCTCCTTCCTGTACAGAACGTCAGAAAACTCTATTGTGGATCCGCACGATACAAACTATGGGCTAATTATGGCTGTCACTGTTGATTTTGTTCGTGGTCAAGGAATCTGATTATTTCCTGGTCTGATTGATCGAGTAAGAGGGTTTTTTTTTTTTTTTTTTTTTTTGAGCGAATAATAAAAATTGGTCTTACCTGAACAATAACAAAGTCCCATTTTGGAAACATCTTGGATGCTTGACTTGTGTGCCAAATGGAAACTGTATTAGTTTCATGAAATGTAAACCAAGAAGCCTGTAGTCCTACCGTTAGTAACTGTGCTGCAAGAGGAAATAGCCAGATGTTTGTTCACCTGCCAGTGGTGAAGTGTCTGACTGATGTCCTGCTGTTGTTGTTCGTTCTTCCTCGTTTGAATTTCCTCACTTTGGTAGGGTTTGATTGATAAATGATTTGGCTGGTGAAATAAGCTGATTAACTGATAAGTCCTGCGTAGATGTGCCTGATATGGCAAAGATATAACATTATGGTAACTTTCATGATATATGTTATACATGTTAAGTTTTTCTGATGTTTGACAGGTGACATAAAATGCAGCAGAAAAACACCCTCATTTAAAAATGATATAATAATTTTCCAAAAATAATTTTTTTTTTTGTAAAGATTTTTGAAAGTTTTAGCTACTTAAAAAAAAAAAATCATCATACCATACGGTCCGCATGGAAACTAAGCTGAAAAACAGCTTTTTTCTGAACTTGTTTCTTTGTAAAATCTACATATTCAGTCTACAACTGTTTAGCCCCGCCCATTTACACTGAAGTTATAAAGGGTGTTTCAGCCTGGACTGATTTTTTTTTTATTTTAATAAAGCGTGATTATAGGTCAGCAAATCAGAGCAGTAGTCATTTGCACAGTAGTCAACAGCATGTTTCATTTTAAGAGAGGTTTGAGGGTTCTCAGCTAAGCTTATTTGTTGAAATAATCTTCTTCTTAGCCACTGTTATAAATGCAGGGTTTTCTCTACATAAGCAATATACAAATGTTGGAAATGGCCCTGGGGGGGGGGGTTGTTGGGGAATGTGGCGCACCCTCTTAATTCCTTTTAATATCGTTCACAGTTTCCATATCACTCGGGCCCTGGTCTGTAATTATAGTCTTCATCACATGTACTGTCATATGTTGGAAAACTGGTATGGGACAGAATAGCGAAGGGATCAGTGCCCTTCTCTTTTCCTCTCAGGTGCCAAGGCTTCCAGTGCTGGTGTGCTGGAGGGGAGAGAACACCTGTCAGGCTGTTGGCCCTGATGGTACGGCGGGTCCAGAGGCATTTTCCCAGGCTCCCCAGATGAATGGTCACTAATAGCCGTGGGAGAGGGCTTTGCGAGCACAGCACAACGTACCAGGCTGACTCCTCTTGGCAAGCCCTGTGAAGAAGGCTTAATGCCTGTGACCCAACCCCGCACCCAGTGCATGTGTGCTGCTGGATTGCCTTAGTGCCTAATAGTGTTTATGAAAGCAGAGGAGAGTGATCCCAAGACGGATGGACTGTAAATAGGACTCTTACAATTGGTTGAGTAATCGATTAAAAAAAAAAAAAAAAACCCTTCTCAGTGATTCAACAGTATTTAGCATGATGATAATGCATATTTTAAGAAGAGTATAGTAAGAAGTGGAACCTGACACACACTTTCATATGCATTTCATGGTCACATAATGTTACGTATATAATCCATTGAAAAGTAACCATTTGTCATACGTAAATACACCACAGCGCGAATTTCTTTCTCTGTATTTAACCCATTCAGGGTGAAGCAGTGGGCAGCCAGGAACACGGGGGGGGGGGGGGGGGGTACCTTCCTCAAGTGTACCTCAGTGATGCCCCTAGCAGTCCTGGGATTTGATCCCCTGACCTTCTGATCACAGGGCCGACTTCCTAACCGCTAGGCCACCAGCCGCCCCTGTTGAAAGACAAAAGTCAAAAGACTTGCTATGAATGCTTTGGTGGAGTTCCTATAAGGCTTTTTTTTTTCTTTTGTTTTTTTACACTTTTGTTGGGGCCCTAAAAGCCCTTAAACCAAGAAGCAAAACTTGTCAATGTGTCACCGTGGTTTGTTTTCCATTTAAAGTTACAAGCCACGTCTTTCCTTTCTCGCTTTATCTCTGTCTGTTTGTCTTTTGTGGACTGCGTGTGAAGTGTTTCTACATGGCCTCTGGCTGCCGAAGATGAAGCATGAGGTGCTGTTAATAGCTGTTACCTGCCTCAGAGCAAGGGAAGCAAGCTAAGCGAGTTTAAAGGGAGACCTGGAAGCAGGGGCTGCTGATTTCTCAGGCTTTTTTCCTGAACATTATCCCAGATTCCGCTGTCTGTCTTACTTTCAGAACAGTGTTATGGTCTGTGAAAATCCTCAGTGCTGCATCTTTCTGTGGACAGACTGACTTTGTCAGCTGTCTCTCATTACCTCTTAGTTTCTGTCTCTGTCATTGTTACACACTTTAGTACTCATGACAGCTTCTAAGCCACCATATAGCATAAAGCAGGGTGGATTAAAAGGGCAGTTTAAGGCAATTTGCCCACTGTTGCATAACTTAAACATAATTAAGCCCCCTAAGGGAAATCAAAGGGTTGGGGGGTTCCAAAAATTAAACATTAAATCATTTTAGTGGTAAACAATCAAGTTAAAAGACAGTATTATGAACAAGTTTGAGCCCCTTTCAGGCTGATTCTTCCTTACTACATATCCATTCGTTGTAAGAGTGGGCAATTTGATATTTATTAGTAATGAGAAATAATGTCACTTCGCTTTGTAGAGCATTTTATGGATATTGTCAGAAAATGTAATACAAAAGAGAATAATTTGTTCGGTTTAATTAGATTCTGTCAAAATTATTGGATTTCTAGGTTTTATTTTTTTTTGTGAGGCAATGCTGGTTATTTTTGTTCCGACCTCAGAAAAACAAAAATATGATGCCTATTGTGTGTTGAGAAAATGTTTTAAAGTATCATATTACATATTTTCTGTATCGCTCACCAGCAATATTTCCGTGAATTTCTTTTAAGTGGAAAGCTTAGTGTGTGTATTTTGTATGAAAGTGCTCACTTTACATTTTAGGTCATTTGGTCAGTTCTTCCCATGTAGGACACTGGATCTCAGCTCAGGTCTAACTAACTAGCTAAAGTTTAGATCTGAGCTGAGACAGTCCCCCTGCAGCAACTGAGGGTTAAGGGTCTTGCTCAAGGACACAATGTTAGAAAATGGGAGGGGAGGGGAGGGGGGGGCCTCAAACCTGCAACACTGTGGTCCTCAGGTTCACAGGCAAGTGTTTTACCCACTAGGCCCTTTTGAAATTCTCTTCCTAGCCATTAGTATAGATAAATTATTTGACTGATAAAATAAACTCATAAGTCCTGCATAGATGTGCCTGGTATGGCAAAACTAAAGATTACATAGTGGTTATTTTTATTACAGGTTTTTAAATGACAAGAACTTTGGTTCTGCGTGACACCAAACAAAGCTCAGCATGGCGTCTAACACCTTGAGCATCAGCACAAACCGGGGGAACTTCCATAAAAGGAGCTGTATGATGACAGTTTGCCATTTGTTGTGTTTCTGGCACGGATCCATGCAACTCGTGTTCTAACTTTCAAGTAAAACATGGTGTAATTACCTCTAGTAATGCAGCCTCAGAACTCACTTGTCTGTATGTTTCTAGATTATGATCAGCAGTGAGGAACAGCAGTTGAACGAGAAATATACAGAGGCTGTGTAAAGAATGTTCTTCTCCTTCTCACTTGAGTAGCTCTTCTGCAGGTCTAGTTTAATGCCCTGCTTAATGTCTAGGATCGCTGCTGAGTCTTTTCGGCTTTGTCAGTCATGAAAAGTTGTGCATTCAAAAAAGAGCAATGAAACACATTGCTGGGTTGCTTTCCTCTTAACACCATCTTTCTTTGGCTTTAAGGCACTAACATCTTCAGCACTGGACACGTCTGTTTCAATGAGACTGCAAATGTCACTCTATAGTTCAAGACGGTATCACAGCCACCTTGTTATTGCAGTCCATGAGCACTATTCCACCTAATGCTGGCATCAGTTTTCAGCGTATGACAGGGGAGACGTGTGGAAATGTATCTACCCGAGTGGCGACCTCCGTGTTTCCAGCGTTTTCT
This sequence comes from Alestes dentex, assembly GCA_037576975.1. Lineage (NCBI taxonomy): Eukaryota > Metazoa > Chordata > Actinopteri > Characiformes > Alestidae > Alestes > Alestes dentex. Next base: position 30,826 of record JBBIGA010000083.1, read on the forward strand.
GTGGCTATTTGTTTGTGAGCTGCCACACTTCGGTAACTGTTTTTCAATTGCTCCGCCAAATGAGCTCCCATGTGACTTTCAGACCTGACTCTGTACTGTAGCACATGCAACTGCAGCCACCAGTCATCGTTTGCGTAATGTGTAGTTACTTACAAGCCTGTGTTTTCGGTGACCAGATATGAATGGAGATGCTTTGCGATGAATGAAGCAACAGCTTGGATAATCATCTTTGCTCTTTCGGGGCTTGAGAGCAAAGTTAAAACCACGACATGCTGTATGGTTGCTGTATGGTTACATGCTTGGAGTTTACTAAGCTTAGCACTGAGTGAAAACTGGTGAGGTGATTCCTCATACTGGTTATATTCCCGAAGCATTTAATCTTGGCTGGTCTTACACACAGCACACATTTTGTGAAGCTAATTTTTGCTTATCGTTTTGCATGTATTTGGTTAGTTATTGAGTGCATTTTAATCTTTGGCTGCTGGATATGTTGCTCTCCCTCTTCGGTGAAGAAAAGGTTTAAAGGGAAAAATGAAAACTCTCAGTGTCCAGCTTTATTTCAGTCGCACCTTTAATCGAAGTTTTGTAACGTTTCTTTAATAGTGTGCTGCTATTACACTTTGAATATGGTCTCACATTGCTGGGCCTGTATATCCTACCTGAATTACTGGCATATCTGATGATAAATGAAAGTAACTGGATCGACAGTCAAACTCAGAACGTCCCTAGTACTGCCAGTGTAATATCATGTGCATTTTTATGTCATTCTAGACCGTTCATAAAATTGCACTGATACAATTTTATAACAGCCGTCACCAAGAAACAAAACAGAGTGCGGATCAGTCAGTCTGATTTAATAGTACAATCTCATTTAATAGTACAACATCTGAGGGAAAGCAGTAAACCTGTCTAGAGCGCTCGGTAAATAGCTAATGAGTGCCTTATTATTGTGGAGCTAGAATCTCTGTTTAATCACTGTGGGAAAAAAGTCCACGTTATTCATCTAGAGTCAGGGTGTAATTCGCACTCTGGTGTAAGGTGTAAAATCTGTGTTTACGCAGTTAAACTAAACCACAGCACATGTGTGTGTACCCAAGCACACACACCTCCACGACCCAGGGTCAGCTGCGTTTCTCTGTCCCGCCACACTCTGCTGTGTGCAATTAGGGCTTTGGGAAATTAAAGCCTGAACTCAGTGGCATTCATGTGACTCTTTCCCCACTGCAGTCTGGTCAGCCAGTCTCTCTCACACACACACACACACACACACACACACACAGTCTCTGTGAACTCATGCTAACTATGCCTCCTGACCAAAGCACTAACTCTAGGAATTAGAGAATCATTTAAGAGGAGCAGTCTGTTTTTTCCTCTCTCTCTCTCTCTCTCTCTCTCTCTCTCTCTCTCTCTCTCTCTCTCTCTCTCTCTCTCTCTCTCTCCCTCTC
>JBBIGA010000083.1:41132-62836 GCA_037576975.1 Alestes dentex
CCAGGCTGAGATGGTTTGGACATGTCCAGAGGAGAGACAATGACTACATAGGTAGAAGGATGCTGAGGTTGGAGCCAGCTCACTGGCTCTTACCAAGCCATTCATGGTTAAGGATGGCTGAACATGTAGCTACATTCACAGGCTGATTATTTTAAATAAAACCACAACAAAAAGTGACTTATTTCTCTTTTTTTTTTTCAATAACTGACCTGAGTTTAAGAGTCTGCTGTGTGTTTAGCTCTACATTTGTTTCTCTGTGTTTTGTCCCTTTCTGGCTGCCTCTGCTTTGACGTCACACACACCTTGAGTCTCGCTCCGACACACATTTTATAGCAGACTCGACCGTCCTCTCCCCATAAATTACAGATCTGACTCGACAAAAAAAATATTTTTTGAACGATCAATACTTGGCCCCTGATCAACTGATCAAAAATCTGAGTACATGTGCATTGCACATAATATTCATGGACAGTTTGACATTGGAATGTTACCAAAATGGCAACAAGAAACAGGTGTAATAAAAAAAAATAATAACGACAAAACTTAAGAAGAACAATAATATAATGGTCAGGACGCAGAACACTGTACACAGTTTCCTCTGTGTATAGTGTGATGAGTTTGTTGAATCTTTCAGCTTGTTCATTGTTATCCATGGCTGTTTGCCATTTCTGAGGTCCACTTCTGTATGCCTACCTTTGAAGTAGCCTGCGTTCGATAATGAGCTGCTTTGCATCGGATTTCTGTTTCCTCACGTGCGAACGAGGATCGTTTGAATGCCTAATCTACTGGAATTGTTATCAGTTTTTGTCGAGCATATTATGAAAATATTCTATTCCAGAGAATTCTTTACAAGTGAATTTGGCCATGCCTTGAATTTTGTGTCATAAGGTCCTAACAAATGTGTTTTAATTTGGCAGGGCAAAGCCTTCGTCTGGCAGTGTACTTCATGAAGCGGCATGTCAATCTCCGGTGCGTTATCAGACAACACTGCCGAGGTGAGTTAACAAAGTGACAGGGGAAAACAAGCACAGCCCAATTAAATGTGGAGCACTTTCAAAACAATTACCTACCTTCATAAGAAGCTAGCTGGATGGCCTGCACTCAGAGGGTTGGGGTTCTAATCCCAACTAGTGTCACCGCTGAGGTTCCCTTGAGCAAGGTAACGTCCCCACACACTGCTCCCCGGGCGCCCCTTGTTGGCGGCAGCCCACTGCTTCACTGGGTGAAATACAGAGAAAGAATTTAACTGTGTGTTGTACTTGGATGACGACCCATGTGGCGAATAAAGAGTTGTCTTCTTCAAGAAATCCTCACTTCGAGAGCATTTTCCAATTTCAAAACGCAGCTAATCCCTTCAGCAAATGCTGCTCATTTTTCTATTCACCACACTAAAACAGAGCTAGTTAAAAAAAAACCATACTCTTCTGTAGTTTGATTATGGTTTTAGTATCTTAGTTACTCATAATGCTGAGCTTCTGCAGGATATGGGCCCACCTAACCTGATCTGTGCATGTAGTAGCCATGCATGCTTTGAGGATAATTGCACTTATTACACCAGCCATTTCCTTCCCTGGTGGCTGTTTTTGTTTTTGTGCGCTGAATTTCCATTTCAGCAATGAATTTTCATCATCATGAATCATCATGAAGGATCATGAATTATCATGTTTTACTATCATTATTGACTCCAGGTTAAGGTGAGGTAGAAGACAAACGGGAAGATCAGGTCGGGTTAAACCCTTGGTATTCATTAAACTGAGACTCCAACTTGTGTGTGTGTCTATATATGTATGTATGTATGTATGTGTGTGTGTATGTGTGTGTGTATGTTATAAATTGAGAATTATTCCGAATAATTCCACCTTCCCACCGAGCTTCTTACTGATGTTCTTGTAACACATTCCAGCCTCGTGCAGGTCTACAATGTTGTCCCTGACGTACTTTGACAGCTCTCTGGTCTTGCTCATGGTGGTGGTGGAGTGGTTGGAATGGAAGAAGCTAATTTTGTGGACAGGTGTGCTTTATACATATAACGAGTTCAGATCAGGAGTGTCTGTAAGTGACAGATTGATTGTAAGCTGTGTGCAACATGGACACACAGCCTGACTGTGGGAGCCAGAAGTCCGGCTGGGTTGCTGGGGATCAAATACGTATTTCAGTCAATGACATGCAAATCAATTTATAACTTTTACGTAACATGTTTTTTCTTGATTTTTGTTTGATATTCTGTCTCTCTCCATAAAAATGAAACTACCTCATAAAATACAGACTGTTCATTTTTTTTAAGTCAGCAAACTTACAAATTCAGCAGGAGATCAAAAAATTATTTCCCCCACTGTGTGTGCACTGATGTTGTTGAATGTAACACAGTGGCTTTCCATAAGTGACCACTTCATATGTTTTAGTAATTACCCCGCCTTGATATCCTGACAAAATGTTGATTGATCATTTGAGCCAATGCAGTTTTTGGTTTTTTGTCTTCTGTATCTGCAGAGCTGCGTGTTTTTCCCATGCGATGTGTTGTGTGCGTGAGTCTTCCTGAGACCGACATGGCTCCCATTGGTAACCTGAACGGGGACGTGGTGAGAACTGTTTACATTCGTCACTTGCCTGGTAACACATAAAATGTGTCTGTTAGAGCGCTGTTCCAAAGCCAGAGTGATTTCCAGCGCGGAAATTCATGTGGCCAGCCATGTGGCTCTGTCTTCAAGATGTGAAAAATCAGTTTTGTTTCTATTTGGCCTTAAAAAGGGCTACTTTTCTCCAATACGGGTCTCTCAGTGCATGCAGGTATCGAGACATCAATGCGTACAACTGACTGAACCGAATAAAATACTAATATTAAAAATCTGTTTAATTCTGATTATATTGCAGAAAGTGTGATAAATACACAACTGCGATCACTTTGAAGGCAAATACTCCATCCTTATGTCCTGTTTAGCTCAAAAATTGAGTGCAGGGAGAGAAAGCACAGTCCTCACGTAAGTGTATATTAATCCTGGGGGTGTCTTGACCATTTATGCGCAGGGTAACAAAGGGGCCAGAGAAACAGATAACACGTAATTGTAAACTACAACGTGCACCTTTATGGTAAGTGGAGCTGATAAATTGGACAGTGAGTGGACAAGTGGGTGTCCAATGTCCACTCACTGTCCAGATTTGTTTCTCTGATACACATCCTGTACAACACAAACTTTGGATTGTTAAGTTCTTTGTTTGAGTATTGTGTTGTTGTCCACACTGTAATATCAAAAAAGCACTGAATGTTTCATATATCTTGCAACACTTGGCTAAGCTCTGTGAGTAAAGTAAAAAAAAAAAAAACTGGAGCCTTGGTTTCAGTGCTGGCACTAAAACCTTAACCTCTGTTCATTTGCTGAAACCCAAATACCCTCGTATGTGCTCACTGCCTATGGCTGCGGTGGTAATGATTTTCTTGTGAGGGCACGGAGCCTGAGGTTTTCTCCTGCTTGTGTATCTATGGTGAGCAGTGCAGTGCAGTCAAGGGTTGAACAGAAGGTCAGCATCCTCTCCATCCTTCTGACGCCCTGCTTGTTCATTGTGTCGCCACACTGCTTTTAGTATTGTTAAGAGGTCCTGCCCTCCTCCCCAAAGATTCCTGTGAAATCTGTGAAGACCCGCCCACCGTGGTGTGGACATCAAGTACAAAATACATGTCTCCCATCGATCCCGGTACTTTTTCAGTTGAATCATTTGTTATTGTTTTTCTTGAAGGCATTTTCTTTCTTTCCCTTTTTCCCCCTGTCTTGCGCTGGCTTTCAATGAAAGCAACAATTGTAATAATTTGAGTATGAGAGTGCAGAGTTCAGATTGTGTAACCGATTTTCCAGTCGAGGGAAGCAAGGCCCTCGTTTTCATGTTCTCCTCCCCAGGATGTGGTTCTCTGGGCTCGTATGTGTCATGGGGACTGGCTGCTCGGAGGCTTGTGGTGGCTTTTTCGTTCATTCAACCTCTCTGGTGGTTTGGAGGAGCGATACAAGACGGCTGGGCTGGACTTTCTCACATGACAAAACAAATTTGTTTACCTTCATTGCTCTGCTCTTATTTGTCAAGGGGCCTCTATTCTCAACGATGCTTTCGACTTTAAAACTGTCCAGGAGGATTAATCAAATTGACAGAAAATGGTTCTGGGGTGGATGGATGCTTGTATGTAACAGTGGGAGTCCTGTCTGATGTAGAAGCACATTTTGAAAATGATGATTTACTGGAGTTAGTTCCCCCAGTTAAGTCAAATGCCTTGATGTATATATGTGTGTGTGTGTGTGTGTGTGTGTGTGTGTGTGTGTGTGTGTGTGTGTATACATAAATATTGTGTACCATCAAATATGGTGAGCCACTTAGGTATGAACTCTACAAGACCCCTGTGGTATCTGGCACCAAGATGCTGGTGTCAGATCCTTCATGTATTCTAAGCTGCGAGGTGGAGCCTCGGCAGGATGAATTTGTTCCAGCACATCCAACAGTACAATCGTCCAACAATTGAAATCTGGAAAATTTGGAGGACGTTTCCTGAACAATGTGTGTAGTGATGCATCATTTCTTTCCTTCAGAGAATCCCATTGCCATCAAGGGGTGTACCTCATCCACAGAGATGTTTAGGAAGGTGGCATGTGTCAAACTGACGTCCACAGGAATTCCGCTAAAACTCTGTGTATTCTACTTTGCCACAGTTGCATGTTAGTCTTCTTTAAAACCTCAAAAGAGACCAACACGCAGAACGTCACAGTTTCAGTATGGTAGGAAAATCATAGGATAGTAAATTATATCACACAATAGGCTCCTAAAAAGCATAATTGTGGGTTAAGTTCAGTGAGTTTTTCAGAAATATCTGAAAATGCCTGTCAAATTTCATGTGACTTGGGAATATCAGAAAGTGCATCAAGTTATATGCATGAATACACCATTCATTTCCATGAATTTCCAGCTGTTTGACAGTTATTCTGAAACAGGTTTGAATCTGATTGTTCGGAAACTCAGTGAGGACCAGTTCAATGTTTTTCACCCTTGTGGTATTAAAACTGTAGATCCTTGTTATGTATTGAAGCCCCAAAATTTGCATGTCAGCACAGCTCTTTCAGTTTTTACCTGAAGGTGGTTCTGTTCAGTTAGTCTGTAAAGCATTTCACAGCCCACTTTGTTCATAGATCGGAATTGTTTCTAGCTATGTCCAGTTTCTTTACTGTTAAGTTAGTTGTCCCACTGTCACAGCTGCCCACTGAAGCGTTTGGGAATTTAATGTGGGCTTGCTGTCACAGTCTACAGTATTTGATCAAATGGCCAGAAATATGAAATGCTATTTTATAAAGGTTATCAAGCGGAATGATACGCTTGCTGTGAAAAAAAAAAAAAGGTCATAAATAACCAAATAATATAAAGTTTTTCAATAAACCAGTCCCTCTTCAGAATCTCACTGGACTTAAAGTCAGTGGGGCAGTCAGTTACCTTGTGACTTGATTCCCAATCACTAAAATAGAATTACACCCACTATTATGTGCATTAATAATATGTGTAATGGCATGGAAAAATCTTTTGAAAAGTAAAGTGGCCCCTTATAGTCACATGTAAACACCACAGCACAGAGTGTGAAACTCAATTGCCCTCAATTCATAAGTGAAGCAGTGGGCAACCCGGGGAGTGCTCAGGGCTACCTCAGTGGTGCCAGTGGCAGTCCTGGGATTCAAACTATCTAACCACCATGCCGCCAGTTGTACCAATTTAAGGCTAATTTAGTCTGTAAATAATGGCACAATGTAAATAATGGCATAAAATGACATAATACGCATGACACCACAAAAATATTACATTAATGCAAATTCAGCATATCCATCTTAAATTAGTTTTTCAGAAGTATTTTTCACGACCTTGATTATTATGGGTCACTGAGAAAATATATGCACAGTGTTTATAGCAACCACACCTACATACATCTTGGTCATCTAGCGTTAGGTCAAAAGGTCATAACTTGACAGCAGTGTGTGACATAATGTGTGGTTTCTTTGTGCAGTCACAACTATTGTGACAGTCCTCAGCATCAGTATGTTTGTTATCCAGCGCTGTGGGCTGAGAGATTAGTCACATCCTGAGTTGTGGTCTGCAAAATGCAGTTGTAGGAGAAATGCAAGCATTACTCATATAAAATTGATTCTGGTTTGTTTCACAAGCCACAGCAAGGGAAAATGGATAAAAAGAAAATGCCTCTAGCTGGGATGCGCTGAGGATCTGGGCTGACAATTGTCTACTAATTGTGACCGATACTGATAAGCAATTGCAGTTATTAAGAGAGATTGCATGTTAAACCAAGTTCCCACTATAATCTGTACGAAGAAAATGGATGCTTTACAAAACAATGGCCAAATCTTACACACAAACATCACATTCATGCATACGTCCAGAAGCAGGGGCATTAAAATGGAGTTGGCCCACCACAGCTATAACAATCTCTACTCCTCTGGGAATGCTTTTCATTAGATCTCGGAACACATCTTCGGGGGCAGCTGGTAGCCTGGTGGTTAAGGAGTAGCCCCTGCGATACGAAGGTTGTGGGTTTGAATCCCAGGACTGCCAGTTGCACCACTGAGGTACTTTTGAGCAAGGTACCGTCCCCACGCACTGCTGGCAGTCCACTGCTTCACTTGGTGAATGGGTTAAATACAGAGAAAGAATTTCACACTGTTAACTCTATCTGCTGTGCTGTGCTGTGCTCATGCGTGACAAACGGACACTTTACATATCTGCAAGGATTTACTTCCATGTAACAGCTTTGCAAGTCAAGTTGCTCTACAGCTTAACAGTTAATTTCTTTATGAACCTCACTTTGTGCACAGGGACACTGTCGCGCTGAAATGAAAAAGGCTCTGCCCAAACTGTTGCCACATAGTTCAAGGCATTGTAAACTATAGCAACATATTAGCTATTGTATGCTATGGCACCCAGCTCAAATCCAGACCCAGAACATCACCCCCCCAAACACACTTTACTGATGGCACTTTCAAACAGGTTGTATTTTTCAGACATGTTTATTCAGGCAGGTAAAAAAAAAATGGAAAAGTGGCCAGTTTTGTCACACATGAACACACCACAGCGCACAGTGTGAATTTTTTTTTCTCTGTATTTACCCATTCACCCAAATGAAGCAGTGGACAGCCAACGGGGAGCAGTGTGTGGAGACTGTGCTTTGCTCAAGGATACCTTAGTGGTGCAGTCCTGGGGTTCAAACCCATGACCTTCTGATCACTGCGGCAACTCTCTAACCAACAGGCCGCCAGCTGCCCCTTGTATTTTCACTCCTTCAAAGTGCTTTACACCTCTCCAGCCTTCACATGGCATTGTGCATGTTGACCTGAGGTCCGTAAAGAACCGGCATACGGCAAAATAAACTACAGTTTTTGGCTACGTTGGATCGCGTTCTTCATGTATCACATCCGATGCATAAATTCTTTGAGCTTCATCATTAAACATTATTAAAGAAGAGTAAATCAATAGGAAGAAATAGCCATTAAAATATTTGATAGCAAATTTTGACTGTATATGTATAATCCTACTTTGTAGTTTGTATAAGTCCTATTTGCATTAGCTACTAACATGTAGCTTTCAATCCAATACCTCATGCAAATTTAAAGTATAGCCTCTGACAGAAAAGAAAAGTTTTAACATGTAAAACCCCTTGTGGGGTTGTTTATGTTCTTGTGTCTATGCCACCATCAATCACTGACAGAGAAGCTTTTTCTTGGTTTGAATTCCTTTAAATTATGGATGATATATTTTCACATCACTGTCATTGAAGTAAGTTTATATCTGCAGTCACGCTAATACCCTTTTTGAAGAGTTCAGTTCAGTGTTGAACACTGAATGCAGCCCTTATTACTTTTTCATTTTTCCCCCCCGTCTCTATTATTTTGTCAGAAAAAGCAACCGGGGGTATGACTGCCAAGAGGTATGACTAACTTAATTTTTATGCTTTGGAAAATGGCATTAAAATCTGAATTTGCCTTTGGAAAGGGCCATTTTTAATATTAATGAGAAATGAAAATCCTGTCGAGAAATGAGTAGGCCAGAATTCATTGGGGTCTAATGTAGAAGCGAGGCTTTGGCTCTCCAGAGAATGTAACTGTATCTGTTTACGTGCGTGAGAGAGAAGTCGGTCTGAATGTCTGTGGGCACAGACTGCTGAGACTGCTGTAGCACGGTCACTTTTTTCTCCAGCGAGATCACCTTCACTATTCTCTTCATCTTCATTTCCACCATAGCTTTCCACTGTTCTTTTGCTTCTCTTCTCCTTCAGTAGAATTTTAGTATTTTAAATACAGCTAGTTCACAGCCTTTTTTAATACATTTGGCTTGCATAGAATGATTGTAAACAGAGCTTGGCAATAAGACGATGTTTTATTATTATCATGACTAGTTTTGTTACACAAAATGTTTTCTTGAGTGCAGGAATGGAGTCTGACTACTGGCATGTTTCAACAGAAAGAGAGTCTTTTTAGCCCTGCTTAATGTGATGTAGAGCAGTGTGTGATCATTAAATCAGTTTTTGAATGCAATTTTCAAGCTTGACACTACTAGCACATATTGTCAGTGTCAAAACAGTGTGATAGTGCAAAGTGACCACCTACTTCTCAGCATTTAACACATTCACTAAGTGAAGCAGCAGGCAGCCTGGAACACAGCAGCCGGGGAGCAGTGTGTGTGGGGAGGGTATCTTGCTCAAGGGTACCTCAGTGGCAATACTAGAAGTCCTGGGATTCAAACCCAAGACCTTCTGATCGCAGGGGCACTAGGCCACCAGCTGCAGATCATGTACAGTAAACCCCCGACTTTAGTGAAAATAGTGGAAAAACCGTGAATTTGTTGAGGTGGTACACATTTTCATAGTGTAAACCTTAAATATGCCCCCAAATATGCTCCCAAAACACTTTAATATCATTTTAAACTCAACCTAATACATTACACTTAAAGGACATGTAAAGGTAAAGCCATATACTGTACATTTTACACTGAACTGCTGTCTCCTGCAGTGCTAGAATGTAAATTATCGATGTTACCCCTGTATAGACTGTACAGTAATTCATGTCATTCTTTGGCATAAGCAGGTAAATACTGGCTTTAGGAAGAACACAACGAAAAACACAAGAACACTTGAGATAGCTCCACACAGGAAACTGTTATGATGAGGGAATTCTGGACTTCGTCACAGGGCAGCAGCCAATCAGCAAGGAGAAATAAATAATGCTCTCGGATTAGCTACTTTCAAACCTCCCGCCTCTGAGTACAGCGGTATCTCACCATCCCAAGACGCGCTTTCTTTGTGTTTCTCTCCACAGTACAAAAACATTTATACAGTTATATTTTAGATGGAAATGTAGCTGAATGTACGTTATTTAAATTAGTCAGTTATGTTTTTCTTAATAATTTAGCACTAAAATGCATGAAAAATGAAATATTGCCACGAAAAAAGCAACAACAACAACAAAAAAAACATGCGGTTTCCACGAACAATCATTAGTTAGGTTCTAAGAAAAAATCCACGAATTAGCAGGGGTTTACTGTATACAGATCATGGGGCGGTTTCACAAAGATAGACTGTAACTATAACTTAGATATAGGGTATAGTCAGACTTGACATAGACATCTAAATAATACTATTGTACAAAGCAGACCCCGACTATCTTAAGTAGTACTATGCTGCAAAGAGTTGTGGGTTGTTTCAAAACTAAAAAAATGGCGGACCGAGCGTACATTGTGAAATTGTCTGTATTTCCATATTTTCTGTTACATAAACAAGAGCCACAAACATGTAAATTGCATCCAAACCTCACATAACCGTATCTGGCACAAGGATACCACGTTACCGTCACATGCCACACCCCAGGCCTTCCCATACACTGGTTTGGTGAGTCTGGCACTTCCCTCTCCTCCTGCTTTCTCTTGTTGTGGTTTCTTCCGATCACCTGATTGTTTGCATATGCTCTGCATTTACCTCTCCCTATGAACACCCAGGCTGACATCCATTTACCATCATGCCTTCTGGCTAGCGTGGCTTTTTGTCTGTGTCCACTTAATAGAGTAGTTTGCATTTCCCAGTCACCCTTATCCAGAGCGACTGACAGTCAGTAGTTACAGGGACAGTCCCCCTGGAGCTACTGAGGGGTAAGTGTCTGACTCAAGGACACAATGGTAGAAAGTGGGGGGGGGGTTGAACCTGCAACTTTGCGGTCATTGAGTTCACAGGCAAGTGTTTTACCCACTAGGCCACTACCACCCCAGTTATTCTGGTTCAGTGTTTCAGGAACAGCACGTATATTGTAAGACTGTAGTAAATGCTCCACCATTAGTACAATATGTTTTGTAAGTACAATATGTTTTGTATTAAAGATCTATGTTTACTCTGAAAAAAAAAACACTGGTGGGGAACAGGTGAACAGGTGACCTATATAACAAATGGAATGATTTTTAAATAAATGTAATACTGCTGGACTTTGGGATCCAAATCACGTTTTCTCCAACGGTTCAGTTGTGTTGTCTTCATTTCTGCATATTTTCATTCCCCTTTAGATAAGAAACACCATGTAGCATGTCAGAAGCCAGAGAACAATATAGCAACCCCACTAAGTGAACTGTATACTGGTAAAGTACATTAGACAAAGAATTGTAGATTGTGTTGACTCCAGTTACCTGATGGACCTTGATCTCATCTGGCTGCTCCTAAAATAGAGCTAATCGCCCGTCTTTACTCTGACGTTGGGATTGTCCCTTAGTCTAGTCTTTTATGAATTCCAGTGGGTTTGACCTGGGGTGCCTGTTTTTGTGTGTGTTAAATGCTGCCCAGTGATCCTATACCTGCGGAGACTGCCGTCACAAGCGCCTGCTCTGTTCTTGCTCAGTCAAGGATTAGACTGTTGATAGCGCTTCATTAGCTCTGTTGACGGCGCACATTGGAGAGATTCAATAAGCGGCTCTCGTCTTTGTGTTCTATCCTACCTCTCTTTCTTAGGGCTGCCTCTTCTCCTGCCTCTATTGCAGCTTCTTTAGCATACGTAAAACGAGAAGAGGACTTCAAAGCGTTTGTATGTTTCTTTTTTTTTTTAATGTAAGTTTGTTCTGAGGGCCCACTCAGTATATCAGGCTGATAAAACTGACACAATTCTTCTTAGGTTTATTTTTGTTATTTTTCTCTTTTGCCCATAAAACCTGGTTTTATAGCAACCACGCAATAATCTTTCTCGTTTTCTCGCAGAAATGCGTCTAGTTTTTATTATTCTTCTTTTTATAGCTGAATTTGGCGCCTCTTCTCCTCATAGTTTTTGAAATATTGCCATGGTTCCAACATCAAAACGTCCGTTGCAGTGCGCTTGTGTATAACATTTGATCAGTTGATCAGGGGTCGAGTTCTGATCCTTTCAAAATCGTTTTTTTTTTTTGTGTGTGTGTTTGTGTGTGTGTGTGGTTGAGTCACCTTCAAAATGTGTGTCGGAGAGAGAGTCTGTGACGCCGTGGAGAAAGTGGCAGCAAAGTGACAAAAAGTGGAGGTATAACTCAGGTAAGTTATAAAAAAAAAAAAAGAAGTGTGTCACTGTTTGCTGTGGGTTCATTAAAAGTAATCAGCCCGTCAAGGCGGCCAGGCGTTCAACCGTCCTTACCCATAAATGTCTTGGTAAGAGACTCTGAGCTTATGCCCCTCTGTGATTCAACGGTAGAGCACAGACCTCTGAATCAGAAAAGCGCCGCTTCATGTCCACGATGTGAACAAACAAACTTTTCTTTTTCGCACTTTTTTGCTCTTACAACTAATGTTAGTGTGTCTCCAAACACTGGTTTTATAGCAACCAAGCGATCACACTTTGCACTCTCTCGCAGAAATGAATCATTATTCCTAGATTTTATACTGTACATCTTTAGACTGTATATTGAGAGAATTTTTACTTTAATTTAATAGTATTTTGCGACATAGTACTTAGGTCTATTTGTATTTTATTCTATTCTATTGTTTATTCAATTTTGCTGCTCTTAACGGCTTTCTGCCGTTACTAAGCGAATTTCCCACTCGTGGGACTAATAAAAGTTTATCTTATCTTATCTTATCTAGTTGTTGGAAATCCAGTGAATAAAGTTACAGACAGTCTACCTATTTTCATAAATGATCAGGACTCTCATAAATGACAAATGAGCAGGTTTTATTTGAGCAGTGGATCATTTTCAGCACCGCAGTGAGATTGACATGGTAGTGACATGTTGGTGTGTGTGCACCGAGTGGGTCGTACACAGCAATGCTGTCGGAGATTTTGAACATCTCACGGTCACCGCTGGACCGTGAATATTGCATCAAACAAAAATATCCAGCCATCAGCGTTTCCAGTGAAGGGCTACAGGATGATTGACACAAACTGTGTAGGTGTCTTATCAATATCTGCAATGTGGACCAACAGGTTATAGGCGTAAAATAACTGTGAACTGTAAGTAAACTGTGTTTAAATACTACAGCAGCGCGGCTGTGCGTGATCCACTCTGTGTAGCGCATTCACACACACACAAACTGTAGATCTGTTAGAGAATTTCAAAAGAAAACAATTTCTTGTTTGAGAGATCAGAGTTATCTTTTTATTTATAAGTGGTATGCTGAGTGCTGAGATCTGGCATATTGGCCAGTCATATCTGGCAGTACAGCACTGTTTCATTAAAGGAGTCAGAGTCTGTTTATCATTTAACCTTGTAAAATAATGACAGAAATCAGAATCAGAAAACTGTAATGAGCCCTTTTGTTTCGAATGCACAGACACACAGAGACAAGAACAATATAAGAAAATAAAGTCTAAAGAAATATAGAAACAAATGCTGGGTATAAATACTATAGATAAGTAACTTACAGTTAAGTGAATTACTAGTAACACAAATGGTGGTTAGGAGTATGTTACTGCACATAATAGAGATCAGTAGTCGATCAATAATATTGACATAAGTAGTGCTATTTCAAATGGTAAGACAATCGCACATAATAATAAGAGGCTACTGCACATAACAAACGTTTTGGTGTTGACATGATTAGATTAAGCTCCAAAGCATTCACTTCTGTTGTCAGTGTTTTTCTGTGGAGACTCTTTGCAGCTGTACACCTAGGTTAACAGTGGGTGCTTATTGAAGTACTAAAAAGAATCGTCTGAACACATAGTGTATATAATGTATGTGCCTGACGCATTCTAGGCTTCATTTAGATGCTTGCATGTGAACCAGTTGTAACAAGCCTTTCTCACACCCCTTCAGTGGGTGTAATAAGTCAGCATTACATTTTTTAAACCTTGTTGACTGTAAATGTCTCCTGTGAATACAGTATTAGGAAATCTAGGAGAGCTTGACTCATCCTTTCCTTTATGTATGACAACATTCGAGCGGAACCAAGTCATACTTCCCTAATTGTGTTCCTTCAGAGTGTCCTATTAAGGGCAAGGAAAACAGAACGGATTGTCTTTTGTGCAAGTGTTTGCATCGAACATGACATTGCAGTCTGAGGGGGAAAGAAATCGTCCTCGTCTTGTAAGTGCTGGCAGTTAATCAGAGGCATTCTCCTTTTGTTTTGATGGCAGTGCCCAAGAGACCGAGTGAAAACAGCACAATCCTCATGGCCTGTTCTCATGACTACACCAACTATCTCCGAGTTAAAACAAGTCAGCACAATGGATTTTGTTTAGGGCCATTTCTGACTCCTTCCCTCCCGCCTTCCTCCCTTCTCTTCTTCTTCTATCCTCCTCCCTTCCCTCTAGCTGACTTTACGTAGTGAAGTTACGCAGAGCAACTCAAAAAAAGTTTGCAGGCCATGTAGAACTGCAGGAAGTCTGATGGTATTTATCCTTGTGATAAATTTAGTTCCAGTATGCTTTTCTGAGCATATTGTCGATAACGTCAGTAGCATATATATATAGTGTTTCATTTTAATTAGTGCAGCACAGTGCAATGTTGATTAAAAAAAAAATCTTTGTATTCATTTTTTTTGGCACTGGATTCTTTTTTGGATTCTTTTTTGTTTGTCAAACCACAAGAAAAAGAAATGTAACATTGTTTTGAGTTGCTCGCCTTCTCTCTGTCTCTCTCTCACGCTCCCTCTCTCTCTCCCTCTATCTCTCTCTCTCTCTCTCCTTCTGTCTTCTTCCCTCCCTCTCACTCCTATCCTCTTTTTTTATTTTTTTTAAACCATGTACTGTTTACCCTCTCCCCGTGTTGACCATCGGGATTGGGTTTCAGTTGCTGTAGTAGTGACAGAGTTTTGCCGTTGAGCTAAGCATTTCCATAGGAAGCCAGTGATAATATTTTTGCTTCTTTTTATCAGTGTTTGTCTTTTTCAAAAAGGAGCAGATTGGACAAAGCAGGTCGGGGTATTTTTCCGGCCCCAGAGAAACCCTAGACCCATTAAACAGCTCCACAATAACAAAGAGGGCCGCCCTTCTAAAGATGTGAGTATCTTTCTGATGCAACTCTTTCCAGCCTGGGATGGCGGTTATAAAACTTCAATGCCAGACTATCTCGCTAAACAGCGCCCTGCATGTTTTTATTGTTTTGTTTATTTATTTATACAGAGCCAGACAAGCCGACACCCATATTCGACCAGAACCCGAACATGAAACTCACTGCCAGGACCTGGGGGTCACGCCAAACCAACTGTCCACCGATGCAGTGCAGGTTGGCCTTGAAGAGCAAGCCACTGCACAGGATGAAGTGATGGCTGTATCCTTGTGGAGCTCTAATGAGGGAAATGTGGTGAGTTACTGTGCTACCTGCTTGTCTCTTGTCACATGAATGGATTTGTTTCAAGAAGTAAAGTTTTTTCAAATGCTTATTTATATATAGATATTATATCATACAGTTTTCAATTGCATTTATTTACGAGCATCATTTTTAAGGTTACATGACTGTCTTTCTTGACCACTGACATAGACCTACTTGAACATTTCTAAAGTCCAAGCACGAGTTGCTGTATTGAAACGGCATCCAAATGGACAAAATCAGCCCTCATGACAACTGATGCTTGTTTCAATACGCTTTAAGAAAAGTTTATGTAGGTTTTTAACCATTGTCCTGAAAGACTTAGGTAGGAGTTACGTCGCTCGCTAGCAAGTTTTCTAATGATCTTCTAATAAAAGATAATGCAATTAGCGGTGAGTGCCACATTTACATTCATCCTAAAATGTGTTTGGTCACAGCAAGGTACATTGAAACGCTATATGTACATTTATATATACACTCACTACTACAGTAATAGTGCAGTTATTGTTCGAGTTTAGGAAAACAAATGTGCATGACAGAATTTGCAAAGACAATGGCATTAAAGTGTTGCCAATGTATAATTTTTTTATGTGCATCGCATAGATAACGTGCAATGAGCGGGCCAAACATGACTGGCAAGCTGAGGATTGCCCAGAGCAGCACGACAGAGACCATGTCTCTGAAAACATCCCTCGAAACCACGACAAAACTGGCAGAAGAAGAAGAAGAAGAAGATGCACCCTAAGCAGCCCCGGGGAAGACTTTGACCATCAGGGGGCCAAAAGGGTGTGTCTTCGAGAGACTTTCACTGGCACGGACAGAAGCAGTGGTCCCACCGCGGCCCCCTCACAGAGCTCCACGCTCGGCGTCTCTGGTGCTGCTGCTCCAGCTTCTTCCGAGTGCATGTTGGAAGAGGATCTGCTTACACATGGAAAACAGGCCCCGCACCTCCCTCTCTGCAACAGCACCGCCAAACACACTAACCAAAGCAGACTGGCCGCAAGTCTGAGAGGCCTATCTGTCAAGGCTGTATCCTCCGGCTCCTCTATTAGTTCCAGATCAGCCGCCAAGGAGGAGGAGAAGCCGAGTGTGCCCAGAATATCCCGATTACGCCGGCTCAAGAAATCCTGAGGGGGACCAGTGGCGTAAAGCAGGAGAGGATCCCTGACGCCACTGAGATAGATGCTCCTGAAAACACTCCTGCACTGTAATTCCGTCCTTCAGCAACATTTGTTTTTACACAGTGTCGGACATGAGGTCACACATATGTCTGAGCTGTGTAAGTGAACTGATGTGTGTGTGTGTGTGTGTGTGTGTGTGTGTGTACTGCATATATATATATATATATATATATATATAAAAATCTGAAGCTTGAAGGTTTTTTAAAACAACCATTGAATGAAGGCTGTTGGTGGTCTTAAGTCTGTAGGCTTTTGCTCGAAAGTAATGGCATTTTTGTCCTAAAAACAGGGATGGAATATATGTAGGCCCTTTCATTCAAACATGAATCTTCTAGACAGAAACCCGCCACCCATACCTTAGTGAAAAAGCCACGCAGACGCACATACAAACCACACGCTAAGACACAGTCGTCCAACTCGACTGTAAGAGATTAGTGACGTCTGAATTCAAGCGTGCAAAAGAATCCACCGCGACAGCCCCCCCACCCCCACCCCCCTATGAGAATAAAACGCTTAAAAGGGAGCTGCACCAACAAATGCAATAGCACTCTAAATAAAAAACAAGCAGCGTGTGTTTAGATTGAGTTTTCTGCTCAAGATCTGAACTTCAGACAATTAGGAGCCACCAAGAACACCATGACTTCAAGCCCTGGCTCCATTCGTCTGAAGTATCAAATCTTCCAGCTTTAGCTGAGCACATGATTGATTTCTAGGCGCTCTCGCACAACAGGCCTTATGAGTCCTTACGTGATCTGGGTTTTTCACTTATGGAGTCAGCTGTCATCCCCCTGTGGTTATAATTTGTAAATCTGTTATTACTTTTTATTATAGCCAAAAATGTCTCGCAAAAGGAAAGCAAGCAAAACAGCTCATGTCACTGCTAATTCTGGTTGTGTGGTATGCAATGGGGATGACTGGTCGTGGGTATTGTAAACTAATCTGTAATTCATCTGTAAGCCTACACTGTTAGCAGTGAAATCATCATGCATGCAGAATCTCCAGTGAAATTTGTTTAATGTTTGTATGATAAATAAATGTTTTTTTTTTTTTTAAAGTTCATGTTTGTTGAAATCTCATTATTGTTGTGTTTAAAATCTCAACAAACAGCTTTCCAATCAGAACTGTTCAAAATGTGACTCCTCGTCATGCTAATGGTGAGCTACCAAACAATGACGTCTTCAGTTCAAGACGGTATTTGAAAGTCAATGAGTCCCTCCTGGGATGTTAAGGATTACGTATTGGTTCTTGAAGTATGTGTACTCAAAATATTCAAACTGATGATGCTGTTGTGGAGAAACCTCTGATGAGATAAGCCTCTAAATCGCATTGTAGAGAATGGTATGTGGGGCTCTTTTCAGTGTGACGGAATCACACTAATCACACTATCGTTCTTCTTAAGGTTGACTGTTATTTTATTCCACCCATTTTTTGGCGCCTTTTCTCATCCTACAATTTTTTGAAGTATGGGCATGGTTCCAGTGTCAAAACGTCTGTTCATAACCCACTCACTGCGCATGTACACAGTTCAGATGATCAGATGACCAGGGGCTGAGTATCTTTTTAGAAACTGATTGCTGTGGTCGAGTCCCTTCTGTAATATATGGGGAGAGACAGAGGATGGTCGAGTTGCCTTTAAAAGGTGTGTTGGAGAGAGGGTCTGTGCTGTCACGTGTATGGAGGCCAGAAAGCGGAGAAAAAACAGAGCAAAATACACAGCAGTCTCATAAACAGACTTCAGGACACTAAAGCTCAGGTCAGTTCTAAAAAAGAGAAGTGTCTCACTGTTTGTGGTGGTTTAACTAAAAAATAATCAACCATCCTTACCCATAAATGGCTTGGTAAGAACTGGTGCGTTCACGCATCATCAGAAGATTTAAAAGAATAGGGTTGAAAAAATTAATGCACGATAACTAACATCAAAACTGAACTGCTGCTAAGCTGTTGGTGATTTCATTGGGAGTTTAGAAAGACTGTAACATTTGCATCGACTGCAAGTTTCAAAGTGTGGTTTGAAACTGGTTAATGAATCAGAATCTGAACACTCCACTGATCTTGGAGGAAATTGCTTAAATTCATAGTTTCACAGCAACGCCACATCTAGTAAGCCACAAATATATACTGTATGTAAGTGTAGATAGTTTTTGGTAAAATGTTGTTTTGCCATTGTCTGATATGTCAGTTTCCGTCCGTTTTTTTTTTTTTTTTAAGATTATTTTAAAACACCATCTGACTTAAAGATTGCAATTTAGAATGAAATATTTGTACATTAACCTCCTTGGAAAGTTGTTTTTCTTCCTCCTGTAAACCATTTTGGAGAAATGAGGTCTAAAACACCTAATACAAATCTTAAAGTCATTACAAGAGACAAAGTAATGTAAAACCTTTTATTAAAAACCTTTTTATTAGAAAAAAAAAACAACTTTGCGATGCTGATAGGTCATT
This sequence comes from Alestes dentex, assembly GCA_037576975.1. Classification (NCBI taxonomy): domain Eukaryota; kingdom Metazoa; phylum Chordata; class Actinopteri; order Characiformes; family Alestidae; genus Alestes; species Alestes dentex. The sequence continues at coordinate 59,522 of JBBIGA010000083.1, forward strand.
TTCAATCAGTAAGATTACTTTTTTGGTCGACATGGAACGATTCCGTGTTTAATGTTTAATCCACTATAGACTGCGCACAGAACTGGAGCTTCATGATCTAAAACTCCCAATATGTAGTTCAAGGGCGTTTGAGTTGTTTGAATGCTGCCCATATCTTGAAAGTATTTTTAATAACTGATTAATTCAAATTGATCTATTTGCCTTATATTCTTTTGAAGATAAGCTCACAAGCCTTTTGTAATCGTTTCTTTACTTTCCCCAAGATATCTTTCTTTCAAGTTTGCTTTGTTTTTTTGTAGGCTTTCTGAATGTAAAGACCTTGATTTGGACACAGAGTTTTAGGGATGTGATACTAATAGGCTGACCCTGGGCAGGGCGCCAGCCCACCACAGAAATACCTTTTAATTTCTGTGAAAATTGTATTTTTTTTTTTTTAGACGAAAGCATAACGAAAATTGAAGCAACATTTAATACAAAAAATGGGCTTCTTTGCTTTACTTTTTCTTTATTGCCTAGAGTCGCGTTTAATGAAGGGTCACAATTATGTACCGAATTACTCTCACCACTAAAAAGAAATTGACTAAAGTCTATGTCATTTCTGCTAAGTTCTGCTTGGCTGCCGAGCTTGTATTATGTGTTTACTAGGATCAGTTTAGAGAAACAGAGGATGTTTGCTGGGTTTATCTGTCTAACAGCTACATACAACCATGGTATTAGAATTAATTGCTATATTTGATCCAGAGATTTGTCTGGAGAGGTCTTTGTGTAAATCTTATGGTACTGAAGCTGGAGCTGGAAAATTCCGTTTTGCGAAGAGTAGCAAAAAGTCAAGCGCCAGCCGTGGCTGTGACAATCCCCATAAATCATCCTCTACTGAATCACAGCCGTGATGTTATTTGTGTTAATGCATTCGCTCTTGTGTTCTATGTAATGATACAAACGTTAGTTCCGACCGGTTCTACCTGTGCTCTTTCACAATTGCTGGACCAGTTCTGCTGAGCACCACAACTCACGATACACTGTAATTAACCGTTACCTACTTTAGCGAACAAAACAGTCTTTTGAAAGTTTGCATTTCACACTGCAGCTCATTTTGTCAGATTCTAAAGAGGAACGTGACATCAAGTCTGTATCAAATTCCCAACATGTTGCCCTGAAATCAACTGAGCTGTGATGGTTGAACAACTAACGTTAACGTTAAACAAACTAGAAGCTCAAAATGAATCAACAAACAAGATGGACTGTGAAATCTGACTGGAACAAAACCACATGTGGAGAGTGATAGACACGTGGTTCTAAAAAAACTTTAGCTGGACTAGAACCATAACATTATGTGCAGGACCTTTCATTTTAAAAGTACTGTTCACAATCATCTCTCAAGATGCAAGAAGCATCCTGTGAAAAGTTCTTCAAGGAACTCTAAGTGGTTCTTCAAAGATCCTTTGTGAGCACTGATGTCTTGAGTCTTTCCCTGAAGCTACATAAGCAGAGCATTTGTGCCGTAAATGTAAATGAAATGTAAATTTGTGTTTGTTCTATGGCACAAGAAAGAGCATATTCCAATTCAAACGCGATTTAATTCTTTTCATACAAAATATTTAATAAATATGACTTTCAAACAAAATTGCCAGGAACAATTTAAAAGAAAATGAAAAAAAAAAAAAAAAGCTCTTTACAAAAAGGTCAAATATGGACGCTGAATGTTGCCATCTCAAAAAAAAAAATAAAAAAAATTAACAAATGAAAAGGGGTGTTGGTTTGTCTTTTTAGAGAGCCTTAATAAAACAATAGAAATAAAATGTGCACAGCAACAAAATATTGACTTCTAAAGAGCAAGGCAGTCATCTAGGAAAGGATCCCAACCTTACTCCTGGAGAGTTATCCATCTTTGGTTCAGACTCTGACGTAACACAGTTAATGAAAGTATGAAGCTGGGTTTGTGTTCCAAAAACATTTTGCTTTCCTTAATTTTCAGGACGGGACAGAAGACGAGTGGTGGAAGTTTTGGGACATCGCTGCCGCATCATTTCACATACACCAGTCAGCCATAACATTGAAACCCCTTGTCAAATATTGTGTCATCCTTGTGAATCCAGAACATCTCTGACCTGTTGAGGCATTGGACTCCACAAGATCTATGAAGCTATAGAAGAAATAGTAACTTCATAGGAGAAGAAATAGTAGCAACAGATCCTTTAAGTCCTGCAAGTGGAGTGGCTTAGTTTGTCCAGGACGTCCCACAGATGCTCGATTGGAACAGTTTTTGGAGAGTGAGGGGGCACATTATCCTGCTTGAAGGTGCCACTGCTTGGATGTCAAAGTAACATCCAAATGAATGTCAGGACACAAGGTTTCCCAGCAGATCACTGTCCGGAGCATCATGCTGCCTTCGGCGGCTTGCCTTATTCCCATAGTGCATCCTTGTGCCATCTCTCCCCCGAGGTAGGTGGGACAGATCCACCCAGTCGTCCACATGATATAAAAGAAAATATTATTTTTTTTACTGCTCCATGTTCCACTCCTGACGCTTGAGGCTCTTTTGGAGGTGGACAGGGGTCAGCATGGGCACTGTGACCGGTCTGCGGCCACACAGCCCCATACACAAGCTGTGATGTACTGAACACTTTCCTATACTAGCCAGTGTGAACCGTTTCAGCAATCTGTGCTGCAGTAGCCCTTCTGTGGGTTTGGACTAAATGGGTTGACCTTCGCTCCCTAACACGCATCAATGAGATTTAGGCACCCATGACCTCCCGCCACAGTTCGTCGCTTGTCCTTTGGACCAATCTGGTAGGTACTCAACACTCTATACTGGGAACACGCCACAAGGCCTGCCATTTTGGAGCTCTGACCTGGTCTTCTAGCCTTCACAATTTGGCCACTGAGAGCCTTACGCTCTCTCACTTGTCCTGCTTCCAGCACAGCAACTTCAAGAACTGCCTGTTCACTTGCCTGATATATCACTGTAACAAGATCATTAATGCTATTTACTCCACCTGTCAGGGGTTTGGATATTGTGGCTGACTGCTATCTAATGTACAGATTTCCTTACAAGTTCTTCAGAATGATTAGAGCCCACTTGTTAAAGCCAAAGTTCCATATGGAAACGTGTAAACGGGATGTCAAGTTGCTTTCACAACAAACGAGAAGGATGAAACAAATTCGGATAAGATCTTCCTGGGTTGTAAGAAAAATAGGAGGTGAAACTGATCTCAGCCACTGAAGGGTTCTTTAGGGAACCCAAACATATTCCTTTATGCGGGGATCTCCAGGAGCTAGGTTGGGCATCCCAATCGAACGTGTTCCCACGGGCAC
>JBBIGA010000083.1:62936-73214 GCA_037576975.1 Alestes dentex
ACTCACTCACTCATCCACTCACTCACTCATCCACTCACTCACTCATCCACTCACTCACTCATCCACTCACTCACTCACTCACTCATCCACTCACTCACTCACTCATCCACTCACTCACTCACTCATCCACTCACTCACTCATCCACTCACTCACTCACTCACTCACCTGCGTACATCTAGGCACAGGCACACACCTATACGCCCAGATGCACATTCTTATATGCACACACACATACACACACTAGCACACACACACACCCACGTATATACATAGACACACACACACATGACAATCAGAGGCACACAGGCACACACACATCCACTCACACAGGCACACATGTACGCTCATGCATATGCACACACACACACACACACAGGTACAGGAATACACACATTCAGAAGACTACCCAGAACCACAGGTTTCTGTGTGCAGTGACAGCATTAACAGTAGGAGTATGTTGCTGCTGTGTTGTTGCAGTGCTGCCGTTGCCTTTGTGTTTGGTTCTGTGTTTGTGTGGCTGGTTCTTGTTTCTCAGGTGCAGCCTTTTGAGCGTTTACACAGTGATAGCAGTTTTCATTGGGATCTCCAACCTCTTCAACTCCAATCTTTTTTGCTTTATTTGTATTTATTTTTGTATTCATTTATTTTATTTTATTAACTTTTATTTTTTTCCACTCTCTTTCTTTTCTTCCTTTCTATCTCTGTATTTTCTCTACCCCTGTCTGATTTGGCCTAATTTAAAATCAAAGGAATGAATAAACAAATAAAATGTTCAGATAACAAGAGGGGCTTATACTGTCAAGCCCCACTCGGCAAAGCAAAAGCGTCTGGCAAACCAAAAAAAAAAAAAAAAAAAAAAAAAAGTTTCGTTCCCTTACATAGTTTTGTTGTTGTTCTTGTTTGTGACAACCAACCTGTTTACCACTAAGGTATGTAATAAAACAAAAGCAGCTGATTTTTTTTTTTTTTTTCCATTCTTTACCTCACCTGCCTTAAGTAGTTGCAAGTACGTCCTGGCGAAATGGATACAACAGAGGTTTCAAATAATATCTGACAATACACACACAAAAAAAAAAAAGAGAAACAAAACAAAACAAAACAAAACAAAACGTTCAGGCACACCAATGCCCATCCTATTCTTAAAAAATAGACTGCTCTTTTTCTCTTCAACATTTTGGCATCTATAAAACATTGAACAAATTTGTTGTGAAAATAAAGGAAGCCAGAAGCTTACAAAGCTATCAAAACCTTCAAAACTAGACAGTACATATAAATAAAAGGAATGATATCTTAAGGCTCTTGATTATTAAGTTAATAAATCAAATATACACAGTGATTAATTCAAAACAAATGTACATATCTACACAAAAATGTCTAAATTAACAATTCTTCATATTGGCAGCATCTGCGAATAGAACCTTGCCTGGGGCCAGACGACGCCAATTTCTTGCCTCCCTGCCTTATAGTCTAGTGCTGTTTACGCTTGGTCATGTGCTGGCCATGGTCACGTCTATTGTTGCTAACATTATCCAGGCTATGAGCGTCCATTAGGTCACTGAACCTTTCACGCACTTTGAAACAAATGACTGCAGACCTTGAATATGAACCCTGTTGAAACTGTTACAGTTGTGCATAGAAATAACTCGGCTGTGTTGCGCTTTTGCAAATACAACCTCGTGGTTTTGTGCAGTTATTTGTGTTATTTGAAACATTTTTGGAAGAAACATGTAACACGGTACAAGACATGCATTGCAAATTCCCCACTTGTGGGACTAATAAAAGGTTATCTTATCTTATGACCATATTGAGTTTCCCTCATTTGAGAGTTTTGGGAAACTTGACCTACTGCCCCACCAGACTGTCTTGGAACTCAGTACTAAACACACCAGTGAAGTTGGACAGTGCATAATTGTCAATGGTGGCAAAAAACAAGTTGATAACATTTTACTGAAGGGCCTCATATGCAAACCTTTCATGATAACTGCCATTAAATGTTCGTAAAAGTGTCAGTTGTCTTAAAGGCTGGTGTATCAGTTATCAGAAAAAGCTTTTTTTTTTTTTTTTTTTTTAACGACTCTTAACCAACATACAGCGTCCTTCAGTAAAGTGTTTTCAAGAATGTGAATTTGTTTTTGTTTTTTTTTAAAAGAAAGGAGAACCAATCCTTTAAGGCAGGAATCAGCCACACATTCTGGACATTCTGGACCCAGGCAAGACAGACACATTCTGCACCAAGACAAGACAAATAATAAATAACGTGGTTTTTTTTGTTTGTTTGTTTGTTTGTTTGTTTGTTTTTCTTTGTATGTCTTTTTTTTTTTTTGTCTCGTTAAAAAAATTCTGACGATTGCTGTGGTAAGGAGCTGCAAAGGCACTTTCAGTACACAATAATGGTAAAATCTAACCAGGGAGAGCCCCCACAACCAATGGAAAAACTATTTGAGCAGTGATACTGTCATCATAATAATAATAGTATTAATACAAAAAAAAAAAAAAAAAAAAATCACTTAAGACTATTTGAAAATAGTACGAAGACTCAAAGATACTCAAACGTATCCACAAAAATAGACATCGGAAATGTATGTGGTGCTGGTAGTGTCGCGTTTTTGTGAAGCAGGAAGACACTTGCAAACGAGTTTTTGCATGGACGTGAAATACAGCACTTTGGTTGTTTGGTTTTTTTTTTTGTTTGTTTGTTTGTTTTTTTTCCAGCCAACCACAACAACGATCAGTTGCCAGTGTAAGCCAGCTTGTCAAAACTTAAATTAACGCAGGGACTCCGCAAATAGTACAACCTTAGAGTCAGAGAGTACGACGCAACAGTTTGACGTGATACAGCCTCCTCGAGCCTCTGCATGGTCAGTACATTGGTAACGAAGAAGGAGGAGAGCTTTGGTCACATGGCAACACAGTTGCCTGCTATACGATGTACTCCATCCTGTTTAAACTTTGTGCTGTCTCCAAGTCTCTGTTGTCCTGTTTGTTAGTCCAGTTGGGGGTTTTGGTGGGCGTCCGCTCCTCCTTTTCCACTAGCGTGTAGGCTGGCTGCTTGGTGAACCGTGCTTTCTGCACATGCTTCTCCATCTCTTCCTCCTCTACCTCCGTATTGTGTGTCCTAATTTTGGCAATGATCGAGTTCTTCCCCTCGTAGTCTTTTATGGCCACGGTGTGGGCGGCGTGCTTCTCGATCGGGTTCTTGATCTGGTTGAGCTGCTCCCGCACGTTGTTGGTGGTGTTGTCCTCGGCGGCCGAGCCGGCGGTGCTGCCGTGGGCGTTTTGTTTCCGCCTGCGACGGATGCACCATAGGAAAGACGTTGCCAAGGCCAGAATCCAGAGGATGATGAAGAGGGAGCTCAGCAGAGGGACCAGATAGTCTAGAAGAAGACAGCAAAACAAAGACATGGTAACTAAAGCTTAACAGAATTCAGCACAAGCTACAGTACCTCTTCCGAGTCCTGTCGGAACATTAACGGTTCCTAAATAGTTCTTGGCTTGAATGTGCAGCGTTTTTTTTTGTTTGTTTGTTTTTTAAAGAACCATCCTTTAAAAGGGTCCTTTAAAACTGATTCTTCCATGGAATGAGTTCAAAGAACCGGTTTGGCACCTTTATCAAGAGTGTGTAACTTGTAGGAGAAAAATGATCTTTAAAAAGCTTTCTTCTGTCTAGCTTACTTCAGTTTACACTGGTATCATTCCATAACAACATTTCGTGCTTTTTTTTTTTTTTTTTCATTTCATTACATAGTTTTTCATTTACATTTTCGAAGCGGTGTCCATCCCTGTTGATGATTTGAATCTGAAGCGGGCAGCAGTTTACCAAGCGGTTGGTGCCCATGTGGGCTAGTGACTTCTTCTTGGATTGTTCAGATTAGTCGCCTGCCTGGTGGCCCCATGGTGCTCAGTCTCTTTATTGCTGCTTGCAGCTATATTTGTTCTACGCTTACTTTATCTTGTTTCACAGAAAAAAAAAATTGTTTTTCCTTCATACACATTATGCAGTCTTCGTTAGTGGACTAATCTGTAATTTTTCTGTCATGGTTTTTACAAAAATGGAACAATTATGTATTTCACTGAACGGCTGGCAGCCCTATTTATGGGGAAGTGGCAGGGTGGATATGTGGTGGGGGTCGAAGCATAATGGCTTCAGCGCCCATGGGCTGATTAATCAAAATTTGCTAATATTTAAAGTGGCCCCTTATAGTCACACGTGAATACACCACACCACAGCACACAGTGTGAAATTCTGCACCCAGGGAGCAATGTGTGGGGGGGCAGCTCCTTACTCAAGGGAACCTCAGTGATGACACTAGCAGTTGGGATTCAAACCCACAACCTTCTGATTACAGGGGCAACTCCCTAACCACTAGGCCACCAGCTGCCCCATATGAATGAACTAACTAATGCTGGGCCACAATTAACATTTTGAATCACAATTAATCGTATTAATTATGATTAATCGCATGGCTATCCGTAAAATGATTCCCTTTGAACACAGTTACACAGTTACAGTTCAAATGTTTCTCGTAAATCTCAACTTGAACATTAATGTAATCAAATCAAATATGAAACCAAAACTATTTGCCACTGCAGGGCATTCACGTTATATCTAGTTTGTAATAGAAAAACAAGTTCCCCTCAGAGTCCAGAGCCTGGGCGCAGATATAGACTGTTTTAAGGTACAGCGATCCAAAATGTTGCATAATTATTTTCCCAGTAATAGTTTTCTATTGAAGGATGCCACAGGTAATTTATTCATTATCACTTAATATGCCCAGTCTGCATATTACACAAGATTCATTCCCAAGTTATCAAGGGAACATGCCATTTGGCACAAACTGCAGCAGCCCAACATCCTGCATTTTGACGAATGGCATGCATAAAGAGGACCCTAATGTCAAATCGATGCTCCGTCCAGCTGGCAAAGCTGGTGTAGCGTCTTACGGCACGTATGACTGAGGGCTCCTTCGAGCTTCTGGGACCCGGTTGGCTCTGGCTGTGGAAACACCTCTAAGCCATCATTTTACGGTGTACACAGACTTACTCTCTCGGACAGTTAATGCCTCTAGAGCTCAAAGCTAATTTCTTACCATAAGCTGGCAATGGTTTTCTCATTCCTTTAAATGACAATGTAAGCAGTTTCATTATTTTTTTTTAATCCAATAATGATTATTAATTGAAGGTATGCGGCAATTCATCTTTATAGAAATGCGGTGCATTTAAAAAAAAAACCAAAAAAAAAACCAAAAACCCATGCCCATGATCTCTCACTCTGTTCTTTGCTCAAATGTTACTACACCTACTCTCCTGAAGAGCCGTGGAATTGCAGAGTGTAGTGTATCTCTTGCTTAAACAATATCCCAATTCATTTTATCAGTTACTACTGAACTGTGCAATGCTGTATATGTAAAATCAAACTCACGTCTGTTAGAAGTCCCTGTACATTTGTGCGTACTATTTTTAACAACCATGATTTGCTTGGTTTGCTAAAGCGAAAGCATTGTCAAAAAAAAAAAAACAATAAGAATTTTACAAATCAGAATGAATAACTGCAGACAAAAAAAAAAAACTTTCTGTTTGATTGCTGTCAATATTTGACTTGTGTGAGTCAAATACTGACAGTATAACAATGGATAACAAAATGGACAGTATAACATATTCGTAGACTCTGATATTTTTTAGCGCGTTAGTCTGTATATTGACTAGTATATAGAAATAACCACGCTTGAGAGTCAGGCATGTAATCATTTCTTCATGGAGGACCCACCAATGGCTCCTGAGCACACTTTTCTAATCAAGCTTACTAATCAGGTGCACAGATTACATGTATTTGGAGATGTGTTATTTACATTTGGAGATGTGTTATTTGTATACTGGCTAATGTGACTTGTTTCCATGCAGCAGATGGTAACAGTCTAGTGGGTAAAAACACTTGTCTGTGAACGCGATGACCACAAAGTTGCAGGTTCAAAGCACCACTTTCTACCATTGTGTCCTTGAGCAAGACACTAAACCCTCAGCTGCTCCAGGGGGACTGTCCCTGGAACTAATGATTGTAGGTTGCTTTGGATAAGCAACTTCACCCTGTGTTGATTCAGCACACAGAGATCTGCTCTTTCTCTTAAATCGTTTCCATTTAAGGGCCATTGTCATCCATTATGCTTCAATGTACGTCATTTATATCACATCAACCAAGAAGTTCCTACCTGATTTATTGGGGTTTTGACCCTGCTGCAAGCGCACTCCAGTGATGGCTGTGATGATGGAGCTATTACCAGTGCGCTTGCTCACCAGCTCAATGATCCTATCTGTGATCTCTTTAATGGGGCTCCTGTCCGACCTGGGTTCTTCAGTCGACTACAGATAAGAAACAGAACGTTAGAAAAGTTAAGTGTTTTGCTTTTCATTTGGATTCGTAAGGAAATAAACAACGAGTAGCCATGGCACACCGCTAACAGTCCTACAAAAGACGGCTTTGTTCACACGCATCAGACTGAAGCCGCTTGAATCATTTTGACTCAATCAAATAAAACGCTGTGTACTCACTATGCTGACATGAATCTCATTGCTGGCGGAGAAGGAGGGATCGCAGATGATGGAAACGCCATACTCTGAGGAGAGGTTCTTCAATACATACACGTGCCTCAGCTCGTTACATATGAGTTCTATACTCAGACCCTGCAACGTTCAAGAAAAATGATTAGAGCAAGGGAAAAATAATAACTCGAAGCACAAACACAGGCTAAAATCTGCTAAAAAAAAAAAAATCTTGTGAGTGCTGTGCAAAATCAGAAACCTTTGAGATGTTGACCCTTCAAGGCGAAAAAAGAAGTAGAAAATTAAAATAAAGAAGTAAGCTAAAAATACAAAGTAGATATTGAGATGGTCTTCTATTTTGGGAGAGCAACTAGATTCCCAGGTCTTGCTTTCTGTAAAGCTCGTAAGATAGATTGCCAAAATTTCAGCAATGCAGAGGCGCCGAGTCCCAAAAGTGCTTTGAGAGAGTAGCACATTCAACAAGTCAGGGTCTTTTCCCAACGCTGACGGTATACAGCCTCCTGCACATTTGCTTGATAGCCAGTGAGTATTGTCCATGTGATAAAGTCTAAAAAGAGGCTGTTCATGACTTTGCACACATCAAAAGAAAGCCCGTCAGATCCCGTGTCTTGTTTAGTACATTTTAGTACTGGTCAGATATTTTGCTGCCTGGTAAACAAAAATGAACGAACCATTATGAAATTGCATTTCATTAAAATTGGTTGATATTGTGTAAATAAAAACCAAAAATTGCGGTTGCCCCGACAAAGTAACATACACCACTGTATAAGATATCTTGAACAGCTTCAGTGCTGAGCCACTGGCACAGTTGGAAAACTAACCAAAATATGCTAGCGCTAAATTAGGAATATAGAACTCTTGTACTCTGGATTCCTGCACAGTTTGGGGAGTGCCCCACTCAAATACACGTGATTCAACTCACCAGTTAATTGTCAAGCTTTGTTGTTGTGTTAGAGCAGGAAAACACTAGGCTGTACTGGACTGGCCCTCAATCCCCCACCCCTGCGCTAAATCCTAACATTAACAATGTACATTTAACGATCGGGGCTGAAAACTCTTGGGAAACAGAAATTGCAGCCATTCAGAAAAATAACACCAAACAACAAGCAACCAGGCAAGGTTAAGTTTGTGCATGTTGCGACAATTTTGGGATCACTGCATTGCGTTATAGGGGAAAACAATGAAAACCAGAAGGAAGAGAAGAAAAGTCAATCTCTTATTAGAAATGACGACTCACTCGGGGCATGGTCTCCTTGCTGAAGGTGAACGTGATGTTGGCACAGCTGTTGTCCTGGTAAGGGAAACTGTGTTGGCATTTGGAGTTTGGTGGAGGGGGTGAAGAGGGCGGGCACTCTCCCAGGCCATGGCAGGGCTTTACAAAACAATGCTCCTCTTTGATGGCCATACAAGTCTGGCCCAACTGGCATCCGCCATGGACTTTACCGATCCGACAGGACTTCGGTCCGCACCACATCTGAGGAGAAACAGCCCGATTAATCATATGTCATTAATCATCCCGCCGGAAAGAAGTTCAAACAACTGTCATTTCACTAAACCTGTTGCCACATCCGACAAGTTTAAAAGCTCTATATACCAACTACAGGTGCTAAGGGTACACGATTTACTTGCATTACATTTGTAGCAATGTTTCTAGTGTTCTAATTTATTGGACAGCCTCTCTGCAGTGCAAAAAAACCCCGAAGTCTACAGATTTCAAACAAATCTGAGCGAAACCTCATCAAACAGCAGTTTAATTAGATAACGGAAATCAAACAGCAACAATGGTCCAGTACAGTAGAAAAGGTAATTGTGTGAATATAAGCATAAGTGTGTATAAATCGCTGGAATTGTTGAATCCTTCCAGTGTTAGACATGCTAGCAAGAGCCATAACCACTCTCGAGTTTCCTTTAAAGTACACTGGAATATCATCCATTACAGGTAATTCAGCAAAAAAGACTTCATTAGATGTCCAGACATGCTCGTTAGATAACCAGGCTGCTTATTCTGGAGCAGTTAATATGAAAATTGCTTTATTTAATACAATATATTGATCCAAGGGGAAATGCCTCAGTCCTCTGCATTTAACCCATCGACCCAAGTGAAGCAGTGGCTTGTTGTCAGTGTGTGTTGGGGCGTCATCTTGCTCAAGGTGCCACTGGCAGTCGTGGGATTTGAACCCACAACCTTCCAATTGCAGCGGCAGCTCCCTAACCACCAGGCCACCAGCTGCCCCACATGTTCACACTAGTTTTTGATGGGTGTAACTGATAGTGCTAACTTTCAAACTCTCAAGATGTAAGTTGCGTTTACCCCCTGCACAACATCGCAGCTCTGGAAGGTTGGGCCTAGTTACTTATGCTGAGATACAAGCAGACAAATGATATTATGATCAATCAAGTATCATCACTCTGAGGGCGAGTTAATCACACATACCTTGGTGCAATGGACCTTTCCATTGTGACACTGACAGGTGTTGCAGTCTTCCTCCCATTTTGCACCATCAGCCGTAATCTGACCGCCTTCTGAAACGCAGGGCCTCCCCGTAACTAAGTGACATAGAAAGATGAAAGAGGGTCAGATAACCTTTTCATGAAGCACTTGCAGACGAGTTGGGCTTCCTTGTGAACTAAGCTTTTACTTTGTCCTCCCTGCCATAAGACGCTGGAGAGGCGTCAGAGCAAGCAATCTGGTCTTTAGCACGCCGAAGGAGCTCAGATTAGGACCCAGAACAGTCGACTCATGGCCTCGGGCTTTTCAGCAACTGGGCTAAATAGTGTCCGATTGCTCTGCTGTTTGAGTCCTAGTGGATTATTGGTAACAGAGGAGAGAACGTGTGCGTAAGACGATCTCGTACTCACTTTCTTGACACTGAGGGCCGGTCCGTCCGGGCGGACAGAGGCAGCAATAGCCGTTGATCTCATCCACACATGTGGCACCGAAGGCACAGGGAGAGGACTGGCACTCGTTAATATCTGAAGGGAAGTACATCAATCACAAACACTTCCTTTAGTTTGCTTTCAAGTTCCCTGGTGTTCTTACAAGCACAAACAAAAAACAAAACCCGAGGGTAATTAGGCTGTTAAGATGGGGGAGGGGGGGGGCGTTCTATGCGAGCAACCAGGCAAGGCCTAATAGCTTTGATCTAAGGCCTAGCCGTGCTCAGCTGATAGTCATTTCATTAGCGCAGACTATATTTACAGATATGCCTGCATCAAACAGTCAAGCCTGAGGTATGTCTCATAATAAGGAGCTAAGTGGCCAGATGAAAGCTTTTAAAGGGGACAAACGAACTCTAATCAGCGCCGAGCGCCAAAGCCGAATGGCTTTCGGATGCCGTAAGCCTCGTCCCTCGAGGGGTTATGAACCCAGAATATGAGGACAGCACGTGTTTGGCACTCGGCCAGAACGGCCTGCTAATTGGCCGGCTAGACCGCGTATTTATGTCCCGGACCCTGGCTTTTAATGGAGGGAATCGGGGCCAGGATCGGCCACCACCGAAGGACTTCATCGCTAATAAGGCTCGCACTCACTTATGCGACAGTCGGGGCCCGCGAAGCCTGGGGCGCACTCGCAGCGGTACCAGTTCTCTCCGTCCACACACGTCCCGCTGTTGTAGCTGCAGAGAGAGAGAGCAACAAAGAAAAGGAGAAAGACAATGACGACCACAATGCCAAAACTCCCCCTCCCCTCCTCCCCCGTCATACATTTCAGTTCTGGGAGA
>JBBIGA010000083.1:84685-98642 GCA_037576975.1 Alestes dentex
TTTACAGTATATATATTTATCTATCATAGGATAAAGGATAGAGGAGTCTTGCTTGAATTCTAGAGACTGGCAGAGACTGACATACATGAAGGTGGTTGTATGTGACTAGTGGAGATCCATGGGATCCATGGTGAGGCTTGACCTTGCCGTCAGCACTCGGAAGGCTTTAGACTAGGTCACATGCTGGAGAAAAGTAATGTGACGCCCCATTTGGCAGACTTCATCACTCTACCCATCCCACCGCTTGACTGTCAAAACAGATGAGTTCCACAGGCCGGCCGAATCATAACAGAGGCTTAGCTGATCTGCAATCCCTGTTCTTACTGAACAGACATCTCACACAGACCTATCTCTCACCAGTCCGGGTGGGTAACAGGGCAAAATGACAGGCTAGGAGCACACTTTCACAAGAGCATACAAAAGCGAAAACAAATGTCCGTCACTACTGTCTTTTCTTGGAAAACCAAAAAAAGGGCGACTTTAAGTCAAAGAGGACGTTTCCAGAACTAGAGTAACACTGAAGTCTTCTGTATTACTGGAGCTTTTCTGTAGGAAAAAGCGATGGTTGCATGAACTCACCCCTCTCACAGTTGACTCCAGAGTAGCCATCAGCACAGGAACACTGGTATTTGTCAGGTCCTGTGTTGCTGCATGTTCCTCCATTCAGACAGGGCTCAAATCTGCCACAGTAGTTCAAGTCTGAGAAAATAAAACAGTGATATAAACACCATGTACATCAACTTACCAGTTTATTACGTGTACCTAGCTTGTACCTATTCTCATCAACACTCAGAGCAGTAAAACATCTACTGGTGTCACTGCCATACTAAGAATCCACCCAAATAATATCTGGTCTGCGGTGGTCCCTTGCTATTAATGGATTGGGGGGGGGGGGGGGGGGCTGCCACATTTTCCCCCGACAAACCGTGCAGCAGCAGATGGGCTACAATTAGTAATACTTAGTAAAACCCTACATAGTGCACCAAGGTATATGGTAGACATTCCTGAGAAAACCACCAATGAATGTACATTCTTAACCCTTAGAACACGGATTCATGCTCGAGGTGTCAGACGTCATGCTGAGCTTTGATTGGTGTTCCTGTGTCACGCAAGAACCTATTCTAATTAAAAAAAAACATGAAATAATAATAACCACTACTGGGGTTTTAAAAACGGCATTTCACACACAAATGCCCAAAAAGAACAAAAATGGAAAAAACAAACGGAAAAAAACACAAGATCTTTGAACCCGGGAGAACTGTCAGGATAGTCTCCGCCCACAAGTGGGCGGGGAAAACCCGCAGAGGGAGGGGCTCCAGAGAGCGGCCGAGCAGCCGAGCGTGTAGGAGAACAAACACCGGTTTTAGACTGTTTTACACTGCTTGTATTAGTTAAAACCAGATTTTACTAAAACAGTAAGTTCTAACGGTTAAAAATAAGGATGTCCAAAATGGTTCTTTGGTGGGAAGCCATAAAAGAACCACTTTTTGTTCCTTAAAGACCTTTACAATTGAATAGATTTCACCATGAACAACCCTAACAATTGTTCAGGGAGCTAAAAGTGAAACTAATATGAATATATTAAGACACAATGAGAAAAAGAGCACCTTTGTTGCAGTATTGTCCTCCCCAGTTGGTTTCGCAGAGGCACTGCCATGGTTCCTCACATGTTCCATGAACACAACCAGGATGAGGGATGCACTTTTCACAATACAGGCCCTGCCAGCCATATAGACATCTATGGAGAAATCACACACACACACACACACACACACACACACACAGTGAGACCTTTCCACATCCACAGATGTGACACTGATGAATGGCTGCTGTGAGCATTCGTGTGGATCTGTCTTTCTTCTTTTCACATTCAGAGAACAATGTCTTCACTAGAAGACAGCGAGGCCTAAAGAGGTCCATATGACGGTCGTATTCACACCACTCTCCGGCTCTCACACCACAGGCCAAGCTGTATTATTTCAAGACATTCATAGAGAGTTTACGGCTGCTCTTATAGACAACAGACTTAAAACACTGCCATGGTTCACTGGGGGGAAACAAAGGACTGACAGCTTCTATTGGTCTCCAAACTATTTAGCGCCAAACCATGCAAACAACAAACACCATCTTTTAAAACTCCTCTGGGCCCTTTAGCTAAGTTAATATTAGCCTGTGGGAAGACACTTTCTTTCAGTCTGAGTGTGGTTTCGTTTCACTGAGGCTGTTCAGACACACTGGGATTATGTGTGAGTGTATGGGCATATATGTATGAGAGGTGGTGAAGGGGGGTGAAGTATATATAGACAGACAGACAGACAGATAGACAGATAGATAGCCAGATAAATAGACGGATAGATAGATCAATAGACAGACAGATATCTAGACGGCTGTATAGACAGACAGATGGACAGACAGAAGACTATCGGTACATGCCTGTCTTATGTAGGGAGGAACCCTTGATACATAACATAAGGCAGGCATGTGCCGATAGTTCAGTCTTTTTGTCTATTAGCACTCCTCCTTCCGAGGAGGTTTATGAATGCAGACCTTATAATAATGTTGAAATACACCAAGTTTTTCTCGGTTTTACAGCTCATAGTTAGTTGCGCTGTGCCCTAAACCACTAACAAGTCTGCTCCACCTTAATGAAAAGCTGGACGCAGTTTCAGTGGGTTGAGGGAAGTTTTTGGGATGCATTTACAGAAAAGATTTGGGTGACAGCTGCGATCTAGTGTTTGGTAGCAATTTTATCCAAGTGGCTCCAGTTCTAAAAGAAGCAAAACATGGTTTGGATAATCGTTAATCTGGTAAACAACTCTTTAAATAAGACCATTACACTGAAAACTAAAATATAGATCTAAAATTCTATCAGTTGATACACTATATGAACAAAAGTATTGGGACAGACCAGTTTTTTTGGGGGGAAGCCCTCTTACTTCCAGTGAAGGACAATTTTAATGCTTCAGCAGACCAAGACATTTTGAACGACACCATGCTTCCAACTTTGTGGACTCAGTGCACGAAGCGAGCTCCATAAAGACATGGCTGGAGGAGTTCAGGGTGGAAGAACTTGACTGGTCCACACAGAGTCCTGACTCCAACACCTTTGGGATGAACAGGACCGGAGATTGCGAGCCAGGCCTTCTTGTCCAACATCAGTGTCTGAACCTTATAAATGCTCTGCAGAATGAATGGGCACAAATTCCCACAGAAACTCTTGTGGAAAGCCTTCTAAGAAGAGTGGAAGCGCTTATAGTTGCGGTTATAGGGGATCAACTCCATATTAAAGTCTGTGTATTTGAATGCAATGTCTTTAAACTCCCTGTTTGTATAATGTTCAGGCAATACTTTAGTTATTATTGGTTACCTCAAATATGGTATCGGTATTGGCCACAGAATACATATATTTGTTGGGCCCTACCACGAACGCAGGCGAATATTTTCTTTCCATACTGAGACATGAGTATGCATAAATGCAACTGTTTAGTTACATATTGCCCATCAGAACCTTCCGCCTTGTTTCTGTGTCGTGTCCCTCCGTCACGGCGAGGCGAGAGAGAGATACTTCAACCGCATTGTGCCTCTAAGCCTGTAATTATACGGCTTCTCCGAAAGCCACAGTGACAGCTTTTCAACGCTGTTCCCCCTTTAAGGCTGAGGCGACTGTAATTAAACAGTACGTCTTTGAGCAATTAAATATGAAAAAAAAAAAAATCGTCCCTTTTACTGAGTGCTCTGATGAGATAGTGCCTCTCTTGAGAAGTATGCAGCGGGGAAAACAGACTGCCCTCTGGGAAAAAAAAGAAAACAATTAGCCTGGAGCAGTGGCTCAGCTGTAAAAATAAACGCGGTGGTTAAGTAAACCTCAGTCTCTGATTAAAGAGGGCTATTCTTAAATGTGAACAAGACCTTCTCCATGAGAAATAAGTGCAAAGACAACCCCCCCCCCCACCCAAAAAAAAAAACAAAAAAAAACGCACACACATTTCCAGTCAGCGGTTCTCTCACTCTTCCTTTTCTCTCACCAGACTCTCAGAGAGTGGGAAGTGTTCGACTGGTATCAGGGCAGGAAAAGGGTTTCGACTCTTAAGGCCCAGAATGACATTTCCAACTCAAAGGCCGATTTGCAGCTGAATAGCTGTGCAAACAACTTTAAACACGGAAACGATCTTGCGATCCAGTGCGTTCATGTTTGTTTTATGCTGTAATAGGACTGCCTACACACCTTCTTTAAAATGTTGTCTTTCCCTGCAGTGTAAGCAATAGTAAAGATCAGAAATGATCTTGAATAAATACAAAAGCGATAAGACTCTCGGTAGGGCTGGACGAGGCTGGTCCGGATAAAGTTCTAACCCTGAAGCTTCATTAGCCTGAGGCCGTTGACCAAGTCAAACAAAAAGGCTTTAAATTTAACCACACGCTTTACTGCAATGAAACATTTGGCACAGGACCATTTCTCATTTCTGGCATTGATATTTTTTTGCTTTAAAAAATATTACGATTACGAAATTGAACTTGACGATAAGTGAACTATTCCGAATCAGCTTAAAAGCAATGATAAAATAAAAACAATGTCTTTTGTGCACCATTTCCAAAATGCAAGCATTTACAATCATAGACTTGAACAGCTATAAGACTTAAACAGCAGCAATAGCAATCTCACTGGCTTCAATGCAACTAGTCAACATTTTCAACCAAAAGCAACAACAACAATCAGACATCGTCCCCCCCAGTTTGTGATGGGAAATTTCACTGGTTCAGTTATGAACTAGTGAGAAGCCACATCTGCCAAATTTTCTGACTGCGGATCATTTGATCATTTGCTGAAATAGGAAAACACTTTAATAAGCCCCTAAGGCTGCACACGCTACCACTGGCAGAGAACACGCAGCTGGAGAGCTGCATAAGGAATACTCAACTTATAAGCTCAGAGTAACTCTTCTCTCCTTGACACAAATGAGTTACTCATGACATTTCTTTATGACTGGGTCATTCACTTTGATAAGTACGCTTTGAGGTTGTGCAGAAATTGCCCTTTGCACACATAATAATAGCTGCCTTCTATCTGAGCCAAAAAGAAAACAAAGCATCTGTCAAAATAATCCAATTCATCATTTTCCTATCACTCTAACTGCTATAGATACGCCAAGGCATGTCGTATTAGGCTTGCTCCTCTAGTTTTGGAGCTAACGGTAGTTTTTACTAAAACTGGAAGGTAATAACTGTTATTAGCTTCCATTTTTAGCAAAATTAGCTTTAGCATCAGAGCAGAGTGGAAGCTAATAACAATTATTACCTTCCAGTTGTTATTAGCACTTAGGGTTAGCACACTATACATTTCCCATGAACTGCATTGAATTGGTAAGTAATGCAACGCAAACCGACTGTGACAGAAATGCATTATATTCACATGAGTCAGTGTACACATGAGACGCCGCCACACACTGGCTCCATCTTGGATGGTGCTTTTGTTGCTAATACCCCTAGACTTTGGAATAATCTGTTGTTCGATATTAAGCAGTCAGGCTCCATTGATATTTTTATAAAGCGACTAAAGACTCATTGTCTTATTTATACTTTGACGTTAAGAGTGTAAAAATGTGTCTCTGTACTTTGGATGTTTTATTTATCTTATATTGTCTGTATTGCACTTTGTAGCTTCACTTTATAAAAACTCTTTACTTAATTGCCAACTTACATGATGACAAAAGTATGCTGTCATAGCTAAAAATAGCAGCCATCTCAAAGCCTACATTTTGTTTTCACATTTTTACAGATAGCTGCGTCCACATCAAGTCTGAGTAAGAATGCTATAGGAGCTTGACACGGTTTGAGGCAAGTGTGTGATGTTTCAGACATGTGATTTCAAGATTAAAGTCTTATCCTACATTAGCCTCATAGTTACATCGCCAAACTGAGGAAGCAAATTTCGGACACTGCATTCGTCTCGGCCGACTACATTTGGGCTAAAGAGAAAAATGTGAGTGTGAATTCAATTTCTCGCTAAAACGTTAGCTTCACTTATCAGGGCAATTTGCGTATTCAATTGCATGCAATCTAGCGCACTGTTATGAGGGAAACTTATTCTGTAATCTGTAGAATCAGCAGCACTAACATGAACGATAAAACACCATCACACTGACTTAAATGACCCAGTTGGTTTATGACTTGTTTTTGTTTCATTTGAAAAAACAAAAAATATGCACAATGCTTTATGCAGAAAAACCCAAACTTAAACTCACATGCACTCAAACACAGAACTTCTACTCAGTTCCCTTAGGGCTCAATTCATAAACCATTAACTGAACAAGCAGTGCGTTTTAAAGGCCAATTAAGAATTCGGCTTGATCTACCGATAAACTTTGCTCGTTCGCCAAAAGGGAAAAAAGAGAATGAAACCAGCAATAAGTGGAGCATTTTTAGTGCTCTCCAGCCCCACTCAACAACACGCTCTCACTGACAGTGCCTCGATCCCCCGAGTGGCATTTTGCTAATGCTAGAATAGAATGTCAACAGGCTGTGCTTTTCATTGTCTTTGGACAGGAAGAGAACTGGAGTTGCTCTCAGAGACTGGCAGAGCAGGCAGGAGACAACATTCTGTTAAGATTTGACCATGACGCACTCACTGGAGCTCTGCAGCCTGGCAGTCAGCTGCAAGAGGAGACTCTGAGCCTGTACTGTTTCTACTCCCACTCTTCAATAAGGCTTAAATTACCCAAAAGCTCAAAATGTCAAGTAGCCAAGCAACACGGCCAAGACGACGAACAAAAAACCATACAGACTGTCTGGGAACTTGCAGACAAGAATTCTTTCAAAATGTTAATTGTATCATAAAGAAGAGGCGGATAAAGTGACTCACTCGCAGTCTCCTGGTTGTTTGCAGGACCCACGCTCCGTGCTGCATCCCTGCCGGCAGATAGCTGGTAAAAAGAAAAGAGGGAAATCGAAAGAAAAGGAAGGAATGGAGCGTGAGTTTGTGGTCCGTAAATCTTCATTGTACCATGTTAGATCATGCTGTTCTTCTTTCACCCATGGGAATGTTTCAGGAATGTAAGGGGGTATCTATCAAATCCCCAATCCACTCGCTGAGCCCATTCAAGCCCGATTCCAATTTGAGGCCTGTCGTCAAGCCTTGAGGCACATTAACCTCGGCTCTCGCCATTGGCTGGAGCTTTACGTAATAGCATCATCAGCCAAACCACCCTCCCCTGCCTGCTTAACGACTCTTTTCAAGAAATAATGCAAGGCCCAAAACTGGACTGTAACTGCTGTGACCTTTTTTGTGGGCTGATGATAAAGGATCAAGAACAGAAAGGAGCTGAGGGGAACTGCTAGCATGCTAGTCATTGTTGACAACCGATTTCCAGACAGATCTAAAGTGAGGGTCTGGAGGAGTACCTGGAGAAATCTCCATTACAAAACTGTTTTTGACATGCCTTTGTTACCTGTTTACAATTAAAGAGTGGAGACCTGCAAGACAGGGAAGGAGGTGGAGTGCAAGAATGTACTAACCTAGACTAGCTTAATTGAGAAAACTGTGAATCTGTTTTGTTCGGCTTGGAC
Organism: Alestes dentex; assembly: GCA_037576975.1. Classification (NCBI taxonomy): domain Eukaryota; kingdom Metazoa; phylum Chordata; class Actinopteri; order Characiformes; family Alestidae; genus Alestes; species Alestes dentex. The sequence continues at coordinate 92,249 of JBBIGA010000083.1, forward strand.
ACTTTTTTCTTTTTGCCAACTGCGTTACACTTGCATATTATATTGCTCTGGCTTATTGACAACATAGTCCATCATTTTTCAAGTTTGAACAGGAAAGGCCACAGTTATGTCTAGGCAGGCTCTACTGTCAAAGTCTAGATTTACTCAGTGCCTCATCGTCCAAACTTTACTCGGGGTAATACACCAATGGAGTGACCCTTAAAATGAGGTAAGGTATTCTCTCAAGAGAAGATAGGGGGGCCAAGCCGAAGTGGGCATGTTCAAAACATTACTGGAACAAGGGCTTGATTCAAACCAGATCTTTACCTGTGATGCAGTCAGGGCCCGTCCATCCTTCCAAGCAGGTCTTGTTGCCGTTCTGGTCGCAGGTGTAATGTCCAAAAAACTCGTCACGTGGCCGGCAGAACTTGTTGCAGCCAAAACCGTAGTAGTGTTCCTCACAGGTTACCCGGATTTGATACTCGAACTGGGCCACAGGGCCGTTGTGTGTCAGCTTTTGCCACTGGTGGTTCGGGTTGATCATCCCAGAGTGGTAGGCCTTCTCGATAAGTCGTCCAGTCGGACCTGCATAGTTGACACATCACTGTAAGACCTCAGCACAACAACATATAGTCATCAGAGTCAAACAGGGTTAACAAAGCCCTCCACTGCCTCTCGACTGTTTACAGGCTGCTCTTATTACCAGTTTCGCATGTCCAAAACTCGAGAAGGAACCACAGCTTTCAAAAATTAAAGCGCACAAATACCAAGAAAGCTCTTGACTGCCAAAAGAACCTTAAAGACCATCACTTTCACTCTCACATATTCACACACACACACACATTTTCATTATCGCTTCCACACTCTCCTCCACTCTAGACATGTCACAACTATTACGCAACTGCCTGGTCGCGAGTATTTGATGATTTTGGTGGCTTTACAATCCTGTGTTTACATCCCAGCAACCATAATGTGAACTGGCTGTGCTTCTTCTGTTGATTGGCAACAAGCCGTCTGTCGGTAAAAGAAAGTAGAAAACATTTTCAATTCGTTCTCAGTCAGGAGACATGGAATATCAGCAGCTAACACATGCAGACAAACAGGAATAAGTGAAGCGACAAGTAGCCTACAATCTATGTTTGACAGTGCAAATGTTTGGGCGATCATGGAGAAATTGCTGTGTTCATGTCCTGACATCCTCTAAAGAGAGTGCACTTCTGTACATTTTAGGGTTTTTTTTTGTTAATGTGCTGTTTATGTGTTGCATTTTCATATTGGAAAATTAGTGCGCACTTGAAGTTTCTGAAAAGTGCCATATTTTTGTTTGCTCTTGTAGTCCTTCTAGAGGACGTGTTAATGAATTTTTACTCAGAAAATCAACAAAATATGCAATCTGACAGTGGGTGTTAAAAGGTTTGCATGCAACTGGACCTTACACCTCTTACTACTGCTACTTCACTCTGCTGGTATATTAGAGACAATGAGATAAGATAAGGTCAGATAATCCCTTTATTAGTCTCACAGGTGGGAAATTTGCTTTGTTACAGTAGCAAAGTGTATGTACTCACGAACAAACATATATATATATTTTTTGTATTATACGGCTTTTATATTATACTGTTATATTGTATAGTTTTTATTTTAGTGGTTATTGCTACTTATACAATGGCTGATCTTTTTTCAATATAAAGTGTGTAATTCATCAGTGGACCAATGTTGGATGGATAGTTTTGGTTGGTCGGTTATTCTCAACCCAGCAGTGACATAGAGGTGTATGAAACTCCAGACCATTGCTGGGCCTGGTAACAGTGCGGTGCACATTAATAGCAGTGGTGTCCACCATGGCTACCACCTGAAAATCTGGTCAGCGGTGGTCCTACAATGGTCTCTTTTCACTGAAATATATATTATACATTATATGCATTTATGCATGTTTATGGTGTCTAATAATAGGGGCAATGAGTTTAAGTAAAAGGTGTCTAAAACTGTAAAACTGTGCATAAGTATTATTAACGGCTTCAACAGCACACACGGATTTCCCCTCCACTTGGTCTCCTCCCAAGTGTATAAACCATACACAGGGTACCAAGAAGCTGCTCATCTGTCTTCCTGTTAAATTCCTGTGACTGAAAAAGACAAACTGCTGACGCAGACACTTACTGGTTGCGGGCAGAATACCAGTTCATCCAGAATACCATCGAAAATTCATTTTTATTTCATTTCATAACTACCTAAATGCCATTTAAGCCACAAACATGCACAGAACTTGCCAGACCGCAGTGTTATTTTGGACGGATAACAAACAGCACTGATGTGGTGCTAACGACGCAAGCAAAACCTCATTATTGCTAATTACAGCTTTGTGAAGAAAAATTAATTTGTATATAGAATGATTATCAAAATGATCCCTAAATGATAGAGACAGCCATCATAAACGAACCACTCCTGTCATCAACTTTCCATTGCTCCAACGTATGCTATGCTATGTGCAAAGTCCGATCCACATTTTCCACCCTATATCAGACTGGTGCCGTCACTAACTGTTCTTCTTCATTTTATTTGTATTCTTTTTATAGCTGAATATGGCATCTCTTCTCCTCCTGCAGTTTTTGAAATACTATATATATAAGGGGCAATTTTTTGATCGGTTGATCATTTAAGAAAACAATTGTTGTGGTTGAGTCGGCTCTGCAATGTGCATGGAGAGAGAGCGCCGATGGTCGAGTTGCTTTCAAAACAAGTGTCTGAGAGAGAGTCTGTGATGTCACGGCTAAGGACAGAAAGGGACAAAACATGGAGAAACACAAACTCATAAACAGACTTTGAGAGACTAAAGCTCAGGTCGGTTGGAAAAACTGTTTGTTGTGGTTTTATTAAGAATAATCAACCCGTGAACGCAGCTACACATTCAGCCATCTTTAATCATTAATGGCTAGGTAAGAGCCATTGAGTTCACTCTTCTCTCTCTCTCTCTCTCTCTCTCTCTCTCTTCCTCTCTCCCTCTCCCTCTCTTTCTCTTTGCCCTTAAAACCAAATGTTTGGGTGTCTCTAAAATCTTCACAGCAACCACACAATCGCACTTCACATTTTAATGTGGAAATGCATCTAGTTATTATCAATATGCAAATGTCATTTACAGTTCTCCCAAGAGAGATGGACAGAGCGTATGGAGGAGCACAGGCAGGTCTATATTTCATAAGGTTCTGGAATGCTGAGAGCCACTGTGGCATTTCGCTAGCAGCCTGCAACTTGTGGCCAGAGCCGGGTGTCATGTCCTTACTACCAGCAGCCTGCTCCACTTCACCCTGAAGTGAGGAAGTAACATTAAACAGACAAAAGAGCGTCTCCTCTTTCAGGACATAGACGGTGAGGGCTGTATGTCAGAAATAAAAACCTCTCTTGTGCACCCATTCGTATATTAGTCCACCTGTTCAGGAAGTTCAGCAATGTCAGATGAACTCCACTAATGTTAGCTTCACGCCTGAGGACTGGCTGTGGGGTGTGTCGGCTCCAGTGTACTTAAGATTTGATGGCACAAAATGCTGTAGAAAATCCAATTTAAATTGTCCAGTGTTTCATAAGCCATTTCTGTGGGTTCTGCAGACAATCATTTAGATGCATTTCCCTGAGCCTAGTGAAGGAACCTAAAACTTGCTAGGAGGGGGAGGGTCATTATAGCTAATATATAACACAGTATGTATCTTTTTGACCTCTGTTAAGTAAACCTAGCTAAACAGGACTAATATTACTAAACATCTTTCAGTGCTGACGACATCCAAAACAGACAGGTTTGAACATTAACCCTTTCACCAGCTTTCCTTGAAAATGTGCTGGCCTAAATATCTCAATTATATATTTATATATCATGGACACCGGGAAGCATTTTTAAAGGGGGGTGGGGGGGTGGGGGGAGTACATCTCGGCCGTTGTCCTGGAGGTAGGGAGTGTGTGGGTTGGGGGTGCATGCAGTTGGGTTGAGGGGGGGAGGTAAACGAATGAATTTGAAATCATATAATGTTACTCAGATATGAATAAGCACACACAATTTCTACAACAATCTCTATAGTGCTATCATCCTTCCATCCATTCTCTGAGCCGCTTATCTTAACTAGGGTCACAGGGATTACTGGGGCCTATCAAAACGTTCATAGGGCAAAAGACAGAAGGCAGCGTAGATACACTGGTATACTTTTATATTTTCGTTGGAAACGCAGAAGGCTGGAAGAGCAGTAATTGGCCGTGTCTGAGAGTGTCATGTGATGTGGGGAAAATTGCATCGCAAAAGAAGGCGACTACGTGTAAAAGTGACGTCATTTCCTTTTGAAATTCTTACTAAACAGAGTTGAAAAGGGGCGGAAACTCTTCGAATGTCCCTCGTATACCGCAATATGTCACAATATGCTTTTTGTCAACTCCAAGTTTCTTAAAGGGAGCATAATTAGGCAAATTTTGAATAAAAGCACAGTGGACTGTTTGGGTAGTATCTGAAGTCATGTTCATAACCTTGTAAACACAGGACCGAATCTGACTCGTCAAGTGTAGCTACGAAGTGGTCATTCGGTGTAAATCTTGTCTGGTGCCTAGGCATTACGTTTCTCCACAGATTTTAGTCTCTTTATAAGCATCAGGGACCCTTAAACATCAAATGCGTGTTTTTTCATTAAGTCAAGCTAGTCATGACCACCCAATAGTCACAATCAGCCAATCGGGGCTGTTACACTGCAGCGACCAATAAGAGCCTCGTCTGTGCCGTTCTAGCAAGGTCGTTCACGTGAGATTTCTGTTTTACAGCCCCAGATTTTGGTGCTGGAAGAAAATCCCCATGAGGCACGAGACTGGATGCCGCGTCCATCCGGTACGTCCATGCATAAAACATTCAACTATCAGCTTTCAACACTGAACTCACATGCAGCCGCAACTCTGAAGTCGAAAACCCTGTGAACTGCAAACTTCTGCAAAAGAGTGCTTCTGCAAACTTTTGTTCCGTGTGGAGGTAGGAGCTGAAAGAGGTCATGGCGAACAAATGAACCCTGTGCTGAAGCTATGCAGCAGTGACAATGAGGCTATGTCACCCTGACTCGAAGCACCTGCCATTGCTCATCAGCTGCATTTAAAAACATTTTCATAAGCATGAGGGCACTTCACCTCACACCCTTGCTGTAAGCCCCTCGCCAGGCACACACACATACACACACACACACACACACACACACACACACACACGCACACACTATTTCCCCTTTTCCTCTTCCGTGTCCAGTCGCACCTGTCAGCACACTTAGTTTAATGGCCGGCGGGCTAAGAGAGGAGGGGGGCTGGAAAAACTAAGCCGCAGTTTCTGGCTTTAACTCTTACGAGGCCGGAGCTATTTCTGTCCTTTTTAAAAACTGTAAGTCGCTTTGGATGAAATGACTGTGACGTCGTGTAAAAATGTTTGGGATATGCCGGGACAGACGAAATAAAACAGTGGCACCACTTTAAAAAAAAAAAAAAAACGAAGAGTACAATATTTGTATTCAAAGCTTGTACTGCACTGTACTTTATCCAACTAACCGCTTCAACCGGGTGCAAAAAGTAGCTATTTCTTTATAATACGTGAGAAATATCTACGTTCTCAGTGAAGTTCATTTATTTGGATCTGGAAAAATGTGACGCCTCTGAAAAATTCACCAAATTTTTATTCAGTCAGTCTCATAAACTGCCTTTTTGACCAAGAAACCGTCCGGGTCGGCTTCAGTGTTACTCTGATTAAACGAGAGTTAAATCATTTACCGATGCGTGCTATGCTCCGAGGAAGTATTTCCTCTATCTTTTATACAGCACTTTCTGCGGCTCAGACAAAGCTCTGATTGTATGCACTGATTGAGGGTGCGCATGTGACACAACTCCTCCGTTGTCAGATTTGACGGAGTAAAACAAGATCCAGTGATAACATTAAGAATTTCTGACCACAAAATAAGAAAAATAATTCATGAAAATGCAATTCTGAACGCTGAGAACAAAATAAAGAAAGAGAGCCTCGTCAAAAGACAGAAGTGCAGAACATAGCAGAACATAACTTGACCTCTATAATCTGTTATCTTCCACAGATTCCAAATCTGACTTCTGCCAGAAAACAAAAGCTCATACATGCAGTTATTGCTACACTGGAAACGCTTTTAGCACCATCTGAACTGCTGTTCAGGATCTTCTTCCAAATCTGTCTGCAATTCAGAATCAGAATCAGAAAACTTTATTTATCCCGGAGGAAATTGTTTATGTGGTGACTGCCACATCACACAGACATATAGAGACACAAGACACCAGAATAATGTAAAATAAAGTAAGATAAAGTAAGATATAATAAATACAAATAAGTCTAGTAAGTCTAAATAGAATCTAATAAATCCAAATAAAATAAAATCTGAATAAAAAA
>JBBIGA010000083.1:99637-122302 GCA_037576975.1 Alestes dentex
CCAGTGCACAAAGCGAGCTCCATAAAGACGTGGCTGGAGGAGTTCAGTGTGGAAGAACTTGACTGGCCGCACAGAGCATTGACCTCAACCCCATCCAGCACCTTTGTGATGAACTGGAACGGAGATTGTGATCCAGACCTTCTCATCCAACATCAGCGTCTGAACCTCATAAATGTTCTACAGAATAAATGAACACAAATTCCCTCAGAAACTCCAAAATCTTGTGGAAAGCCTTCCAAGAAGAGTGGAAGCTGTTCTAGCTGCAAAGGGGGGCCCAACTCCATATTAAAGGATTTGAATCAATGTCAATAAAGTCCCTGTTGGTGTAGTGATCAGGTGTCCCACTACTTTTGTCCATATAGCGTATGTGCTGTTATATACTGTTTACTGCAGTTCAGCTAGTTTAAAACTATTTTCTTGGCAAGACTTGTACTTGCACAGTACTGCATGCTTCTGCTTGCACTTACGTCCGCATATGTAACATGCACACGTCTTTATCAGCACGTGAATTAAGCTGTCCAGAGCTGAGACCTGGTTGGGGGGGGGGGCGGTATCTCTGATGCTGATCCTGGCCAGATGACTCACACTAAAGCCAGCGGTATTTGGGGGAGTGAGAAACAGAGAGAGAGAGAGAGAGTGCTTGGGAACCTGCCTCTGTTCCGAGTTCCTCGTACAAGCTTTTGGAACATTTACTCTTTTTGTTTACGAAACCAGCTTTTACGGAGCATGGCTCAGGCGACCAACACCATCAGCCCTGGAATAAATATTATTCTCCTCTGAGATGTGGTATCTGCGTTGTTATTTTCAACATTTATCTTAAACCTGCCCTTGTGAAATGAATAATGGCTATTTCATTGATGCCGGAGTGTGTGAGGTGATGGCAGCTATGTGTCAGTGTGCATTGTGATATATTCTGTGCGGTAAGAGAGATGGAGGGGGCGGGGGGGAGAAAGCATGATCTAGGTGTAACTTTGCCTCTGGTATGCTTTGTAGGATCTCACAGCTGGATCCTGATATTGAAGTTTCAGGTTCAAACTTTATAAGTCCCAGAAGCGATGAAAGCATGTTGATCATTTGATATTAAAGGGCAACTCCACTGACTTTTCAGTGTCTTTACTGTGGATTCTTAGTTTTAGTCTTGGGCTCTACAATGCAAATATTATATTTACAGTGCAAAACAACTAAGAAGACCACATGTATCTTAAGTACATTTTTTAAATGTCTTAAAATATGTTGGGTTTTTTTTGGTTCTTGCATTCCCTTTCCCAGACTTTTACGTACACACGTTTTAGGCCAAACCCTTCTCTGAGAACTTTCCCAGTGTGAGATAATGGTAAAACATTATCTCACACTGGAGAAAGACAAAACAGAACATACGTTGAAAATAAGCCATTTTCACTCGAGCAGTGTGTGCAAAATAAAAAAATAAGGAAAAAAATATCTAGGTATCTAGTGGACACTTCAGTTTACTCCAATTCGCATATTTTTCTTGTATACCAAAGGTTTTGAGACGAACAGAATGAAAATATGCACATTCTCGGCTTTACCGTGCATTTCTTTCAAATAACATATAAATGCAACAATATTATAACCTGCCTTTTTACGCTTTAGAACAGGTAGTTTGGCAGTTTTAACAAGAAACACTTGAAGGGAAATTTCAGCAATTTGTCCAAACTTCTGCATAATTAAATCATCAAAGGGCCCTTATTATGAAAACTGATTTGAAAGGAAAGAGTTTCTAAAAAGAGTTTCTAAACACTGACCAATCACATTTGTCATGGAGAACAGTACATTAAATGACAGAAATATCACGTTTTTGCATAGTTGAACATTTCAGACGTCTGGTTCCCGTCGACATCAGTGTGAAAAATTCTCATTGATTTAGAACAGAGCATTTCACATCAAACCATTCTGGATGACTGTTTACACCTCGAAGGGCCCATATCTGTACATGTTTCTTGTTGTGATTTTTTTTTTCCAATGAGGTTCTTATGCTTTTACATGGTTTTGTGTACACTAAAAGCGATATTATTTCCAACCTCTCTTTTCCTCTCTTAAACTGCTTTTGTAAGCTGAATACACTTAGATTACATTTAAACTAGTGTTTGTAACGTCACAAAACTCTGGACCCAGAAGTAAGGAGACTGTTAAAAAAGTTGTGTTTAGAAACTCTTTCTTTTCAAATCTGGGTGTTCATGAGAAGGGTCTTTAATGGTGAAATTATACAGAAGTTTGGACTAATTGCTGGAGTTTCTCTCATTTCTTGTTTGAACAGATTTTTAAACTGTCAAACTGCCTGCTCTAAACCATAAAAAGACATACTATTACTACTTATTCTATTGTGTCTCCAAAAATAAATAAATAAATAAATACACACATGCATACGTATATACATACATGCATACAGAATTACATACATACATACATACATACATATATATATATACATACATATTAATACATACATATATACATACATACATACACACATATCCATTCATACACACACATACATACATATATACATACATACATACATACATACATCCATACACACACATATACATACATACATACATACATACATATCCATCCATATACACACATCCATACATACACATATATACATACATACATGCATACATATATATACATGTACATACATACACACACACACACACACGCATAAATATTTATGAGATGATCCAGAGGGTCAGGGCCAAGGCAACAGACTTCTATGGCCCTGTCAGTCTGACCACACACATCATTTCCCTGACCTCCACACCAGCAGACAGAGGGTCACGAGATAACATCATGTAAATGGCCGGACCCTCATCCCTCTGCTAGAGGGGGATCCCAGACACATTCCAACTTTCAGAGTTATGGACTAACCCCCGAGAGGTTAAAGGGGAAGGTTACAATCACAGAGGACAGCGAGAATACCAAGATTAAAGGCACCTCTTCAGTCTGAAAGCTTTATTTGTTTTAACAGGCACCATACAAGTAGCACTCAGATTCAGCAATACTTATAAAAGGAAACCAGCTAACAACAACTGAACGATGATCTCAAAGGTTTTTTTTTTTTTTATCAGAAAAGAGTCAAGCAGAAACCGCGCTGCTGTTATAGCCGTAGTTTCAGTGACAGCAGTCAAGAGAAGGGAAACAAATCTCAGGGTTTAACCCTTGTAAGTCCAAAGTTATGCTATTGATGTATAATTATAAGGGTGAGAATTTTCATTCATAGTCATGCGTTAATATCCATCGATACTGAAAGACTGTTAAATATTAAATGGTGGATCATTACTATTAGACCAGGCTATAAACGTCTAAACTAAATTAACAAACAAAATAATAGGATTTCTAGCATTACATTCAAGCGACAAGGGGAAAAAAATAGATTGGGCAATTTTCTGTAGGCCTGGTTTCAGGTTCTAACCAAACTTAATGAGTATTACTGTAAGATTTAGATACAAGCCTGATAATTCTGTAAAATGGAAATGGGCTACAAACTACTCATGAGTTTTTCCGAGAAAGAATGAGGTCCCAGATATCATAAGGCCTTTTTTTTCTGAGGGGTTAGGAAGCCTGAGGGTTCCCCACTGTTAAATACCATAAGCAAATTCCTAGTCTGTTGTTTCCTCTGTTCCTCAGTCTCTAAATCCAGGGTCATCCTAGATGTGGCTCGCTGTGGTCTGCGACTGTGGTTCCTCCCATACATCCTTGTGGTCTCTGCAAGCATGTTTCACACACAAGGAGCCCTACAAAATACACATTGCCAGAAGGGCGTGGTATGTTTTTTTCCCCTCCTTCTAAACACTGTATCAGTATACACTCAAATGTGTGTCAGACTTAGAATAAAGTGCGCAAGGTTTATCCTTCTTTGTCTGAATGAGTGAAAAGCCCAAAGCCGATGTACTCTTTCGTAGCCGTCAGGCTCTATAATGTCTCTGAATAATATACGTCTGATCCGCATGACTGAAAGGGTGACTAAGCAGCTAAGACCTGTTTTTTCTCCCTGTACGTCAGTGCAATTAGCCCAGGGGGGAGCGGATCAGGGGTCCAGGGCTCAGCGCGGGGATGAAAATGGGTTTGAGTGTCTGTGGGTCGAAGAAAGCGAGAGTGACCCGCTTCCGAACCAGCGCCTGCTGCAGCCTGAGCACGTTTTGATCCTGCTGGAGAAGCAGCAGTAGCGGGGAACTGCGCACTCAGTAAAACTGATCTGATTATCCCCCGCTAATGCTAGCGTAATTACGTTAACACTAAACGCCCTGGCGTCATTTTCCCCCCTGAGCCTGACACCTCACACGATCTGCTTAATATAAATGTACGGTATGTTCTTCGTTGTGTAATTCATGTTTGACTGAGATCATCGAGTGACGTCGAGAAATTATAGTTTAGCGTGATGGCTAAGGTATCATGTGCTCTGATTTAGCTTGTTGTGGCTTTTCAGTGAGGTTAATGTGGTCTTGTGAGCACATCATGTCCAAAGTAGGCCCTGTGAGCATCTTATGTTTACCTGTACTGCATCATAATTATCCCCTAATACTGGGTGGTCCTCACCTTGAGTAAAGCTCTATAAGCTGATGACAAATCACAAGTCTAGCAAGGTTAAGAACCGGGACCAACCACTACACAACAGAATGTGTGCATTCCTGAGATGGAAGAAGAAGCAGTCTAGAAAATACAAATCCATATGTTCATTATGTAGACAAAAGTATTGGGACACACCTGTTTTTCAGGGTTTGAGCTAGACCCCTTACTTCCAGTGAAGGACAATCTTAATGCTTCAGCAGACCAAGACATTTTGGACGACGCCATGCTTCCAAGTTTGTGGACACAGTTTGGGGAAGAACCTTTTCTATTCCAGCATGACTGTGTCCTCAGTGCACAAAGCGAGCTCCATAAAGACACGGCTGGAGGAGTTCAGTGTGGATGAACCTTTGGGATGAACTGGAACGGAGATTGTGATCCAGGCCTTCTCATCCAACATCAGTGTCTGACCTCATAAATGCTCTGCAAAGTGAATGGGAACAAATTCCCACAGAAACTCCAAAATCTAGTGGAAAGCCTTCCAAGAAGAGTGGAAGCTGTTACAGCTGCAAAGGGGGACCAACTCCATATTAAAGTCTATGTGTTTGAATGCAGTGTCATTAAAGTTCCTGTTGGTGTAATGGTCAGGTGTCTCATTACTTTTGTTCATACAGTGTACATTTGAGCCCCCTTCCCCTTTTCCCCTCAGTTTGCCTACCGCCATAACAGTTCAACAGAAGATCAGTTTCAGTTTCAGCTTTATTTGTCATATGCATGTTAGCACAGGGACAACACTGCAACGAACTGTGATCCCATATCTGTTGTGCATGACAAATGAGCTTGCACGGTTATAACATGATCCCATAATAAATCAACTCATGCAGGACCAGATCACAAATGCACCCTATTAGATTTGCACTCAGGTTGATAAGCATCAACAGGGTTCCTGCTTCCACTCTGGTGGAAGGTGCTGAAGTTCAAGAGCACAAGCTCTGTTTGCTGCAAACAGCCTTGCAAACTAGACAAAAAAGCTAACATGAATATAGGTTGCTGTGAAAGTTACACCACCACCCATGTAATCTGGGGATTTTACTGGTAGGTTCCTACATGTTAACTTGAATGTTCATTGTGTCCGTTGTTAAGGTCTACTTAAGTAGCTTAGCAGGTTTGAGTCTCAGTAGGACGACACTCCAGTGTGTTTGGCCGAACCCTATAAAAAGTAAACACCCACTGATTTATCAGATTTTTCTGATCAGCATTTTTAAAGACGTGTTTTATCATAACTTGTGTTACTGTTCTCAACAAGAAACAAAAATATGCCATTACTTTCGCACGAGCCACATTTTATATATATATTATCTTTATGTTCAATTCGGCCAATGAGCAGTCACTGTATTTACAATTATCTAGTAATTGTATAGTAGTCGCAATTACAGACGTACGTTCTCTCTAGGGGGTGCATTCCTACTTTCACTTAGAAAATAACAAAACATCCCGTTTGACCAGAGGTGCCATGTGTGCACATGCCTTGACTTCCACTCTCTTAAGAAGGCGGTGGTGTCACAGCCTAGAAAATGAGGAGAAATGAGGAGACGAAAATGTTAAACTAATCACTGGCCCGAGGGGAAGGAGGTCCGGGGAGTTTAACGAGAAAATGTTTCCTCAGCGACGAGTGGGCCATCTCGAGTCGTGATGAATGTTCTCACTTCATGCGCACAAGTGCCCTCTCTATGTCCGCTTCAAGCCTCTGTGAAGAATTGCATTACCACAGCTGTGTGGGAACACCACGTCATGACTAAGAGCGCTTGTGCCCAGTGTACAAGCTAGTGTTAGCGTTAGCGCTAGCGTGAGAGCCTGTTGACAGCAGTGGGGGGTGGGTGGGGGGGCTGCAGTGGGGGCTGGGAAGAGAAAAAGAGAAACAAGTGTGGAACTGCCGAACACTCTGTATGCAATGTTAGGAATGGAGATCATCGATGTAATGTGGCCATTTGATGAGGAAACAAGAAGAGGGCGATGTATTAGAGGATGTGAAGATGGCTGAGTGTTTGTGTGAGCTCGCTGAAACAACATGAACCCCCCCCCCCCCGGCCCCCTCTTCGGTGGGAACGCTATGAGACCAGGCTTGGGCCTCTTCTTCACTTGCTCAGCGCGCCATGTGACAGGCATCCAGTGAAGTGGAACCGTGTCCTCCTCGGACAGGAAATGGGTCACCGGGGCTCATGAGGCCAATTACCCACATTTCCCATGCACAGGAAAAGAAGGTTTGATAATCCTCCCCTCCCCAAGCCTGTTTTAAACACTTCCTTTCTCTTCTTACATTTTTTCTCTCACCCCCCCGCCCCCCAGCCCGCCTCCATCCCCCAATCCCGATCTCAGAAATGTCTTAAAACGTACACGAAGTAAATCATTTTCATTCATACAAGTTCCCCTTCCCTCATTACACATTTTAGTTTTTTGGGAAGAGCACATTTTCTTTTTTTTGTGTCTAGAAAAATGTAAACGGGCCATAAGGGAAGGGGAACGTTTACAGTTTGTCACAGAAATTTCCCAGTTGTTTTAAATATGAAATTGGGACTGGGGGGTGGAGGTGGGGTGAGAGGGGGCGGGACAAATATAAGTGTTTAAAACGGGCATGGGGAGGGGAGGATTATCAAAACTGTGAAATATCTCAAACCTTACACAAAGTAAATCATTTTTATTGATGAAACGTTTCCTCCTCTCTCATTCCACGTTTTATTTTTTTAAGAAGAGCAAATGGATCTAGAGAAATCTTCTTTGTTTATTCATTAGCTGTCTCAGTCTTGTAATTTAAGTGTGTGGCTTGATTTTTTTTTATTTAGTTTAGGTTACTTGTGTAGAGTATTTCTCATGAAAATGGCAGTGATCAACGTCCAGCCTGATTAACAATTTACAATCAGGATATTAATAATCAAGACTTAACTTGCTGATAATTATCAGCTTCTTTGGGTGGTATCATCATGGAGGACTAGTCCAAATAACATTTTACAGGCTCTGATTACTCATAGAGACTTCTCAACAAGTACTTGCTTTCAGTAATGCTTCAAATATTAATACATTTTACATGTATTAACACACTCGGTATAGAGAGCAACTGCTAACCACTATTTGTGTTTCCAGTAATTCACTTAAAGTTCTTTATCTATAGTACTCATACCCCAGCATTTGTGTATATAGCATAGTGTATTTTGTGGAGAGGGTTTATTGGATGCATTAAGACTTTATATTTTGTATTGTTCTTGTCTCGTCTGTTGTATTGGTCTTGCCTCTGTGTCTCTGCGTGTTTGTGCAGTCGTAACATGAGCAATTTCGTAACATAAGCAAGTTCTGAATCCGATTCTGATTTTTAGTTCTCCAATCAGACAGATATGCTACAATTTTCACTAATGTTTCCGTCCACACTGGCGGTATAAGGTCAACACAACACTTTTTTACATAAGAAATCAATGACAAGAGCAAAACAAGCTAGACTTGAATATGAACTGGTCTTGAAATGTGATTTCAAAAGAAAGTTTACATACTCATTCACTTACTTATAAGGTTTTGGTTCATGTCCCACTCAGTTCGTGTCATGGTTTGGTCCCGCGTTTGGCCCTAAATTTGTCGTTGCTGCCTCCTGTTTAATGAATTAGAAAAGAAAAGGAGAACATTCCGGCCAAAAGTTGATCCCTTGATCAGGGTTCTTTTGGACTGGACTCCTAGCTGTACTTCCATGAGGATCCATGGTACATTAACCACATTTTTCTTACCAGTGCAAAGTGTTTATTTTTTTTACTGTCTAGATAATATTATTTAAGGCTGTCAGCAGCTATAAGTTGCTGTTGTTTATTGGTCAGGCCCTCTTAGCTGCCTCTACTATGGTTTATTCCAGCATAGTTTCAACACAGTGGACATGTAACAGTGTAGCTTTGTGTCTGGACAAAAAAAACCCCACTGTAGGTGCACAGTGTATAATTTGTACTCTGTCAATCTGGCACAAACTGAAAATATCTCTACTTATCTTTTCATATCCCCACTACAATGTCTGTTTATCTTGGTGACAAGATTGGATTGGTGAAAGAAGGCTTTGTGCCTGTGTCAACTCTGACTCTAGACTGCTTGTGTGCTTTCCTCTGATGAGTATATTTACACAGCGATTGGTCCGCACGGTATAAACAATGCACACAATAATTGGCTTTTTCACAGTGGGAAAGAGTCAATGTGTCAACTAACGACGGCAATATTTTCCAGTTGTTTTAAGCTGCTGGTTCGTCGGAGGATGTGTTCAAAGCCTTAGCTGTTACAAGCTCCCCTCATGACTTCTGACACCGCCATCTCCCCCCAACCCTGCCCTCCCTGACCCTCTTTAGCAGCCAGGCCAGGAGGCATGAGAAATGTAAAACAAAACGGCCTTTTGCCATTCCTTAGACATCTGAAGCAGTGCAGCTTGGTGACATGACGTTTTCATGTGTTTTTCTGTGAAACTGGGGCTCCAAGTTAAGAATTTGATGATGCACGTGTCGTCTGTGTAACCGTAATGTGCCATTAGATTATTACTTTGTGCTGAAAATTCACCTTTTAAAGTTGTAGTTCTTTAAACAACTATTCATGGTTTGCATCCTGTCAGAGTTATGAATGTCTCTGTGCTAACTGTGCTGTTTCCTGTCATTGCAGATATTGTGAAGATGCACTGTGTAATCTACTGTTGCACTCTTAACATTGCAAAACATATATGTGAATAAATAAATATATGTAAATACGTAATTTATTTTGAAATCAGCATCTTTATGAGGATGACAACCATTCCATGCCAGTGTCTGTTAAATTCCTACACAAGCACCTCATGCTGCTGTATGAGGTACTGATTAGTGATCACCTGAATCAAAAACACGGCATCATTTCTGTTATTTTGATGTCTTGTCATTTCCTTTAAAATGATGCTTAAAGAACAATATTTTTATTTGGAAATGAGGAGAAATATTGTCAGCAGTTCTGAAAAACTGAGGCAAAGCTGTTCAGTTCAGTACTTGCACCTATAAAAGATAAAACCTGAGAAACAACATGTTTGAAGTGGTCTCGTATTTTTTGTCAGAGCTGATTAAATATATATATATATATATATATATATATATATGCTGTTTAATCAATTTCCACAATAGTCAGAAAATACAATTTCTACCTGTTTTGATGGTCATCTTTTTTATCATTCAATGAGAATGGTGAAATATATTTCAATGAAATGTGTAAGATTTAAAAGTCAAGGCTTTTACATTGACAACTGAGCAAGTCACCATTTTTAATTGCGTTATTGTGTCACAGGCTGTTTGAAATTGTGGTAGGTGTACACAATCTTTTAATATCATGAACACTATTGTCTGCTTTTCTTGTTCTCACCCTTCCTATATTCTCCTCATTGCTCACTAGCAGCTCAACAAAGTTTTACTATACAATGTTTCACACACAGAGGGCCAACAACCAAAATGGTTTGTTTACATTCTTAAAGAATGTCCAAGTCAACTTCCATTCCTCCAGCAGAATAGCCACTAGGTGGCCTGCAAAAAAGTGTCTGCGATACTCTATATTCTCCATTAATAACATGAATTTTCAGTGCTGCTACTTTCATTTTATGTGTTAAGATCCAACAAAGCTGAATATTCCTGAATTTTTGGAACCTCGAAATATTATGTCATAATAGTGGTGCTGCATTGTTACTCTGATTAAACAAATGGTTACTCTGACTAAAAGGTTCATTACCAGTTTTTTTTTCTCCCTAGGAACTTACATCCAAGAAAAAATTAGGAGCCTTCATTTTTAAGAGTGTGCAATACTGGGAAAACATACAGAGACGTTTGGGAAAACAAACATTTCAAGGCGTCTTGGCTCGCAAAGTGTGTCACAGTCATAGAATATCAGATCCGCATATTGCAACTCAGAGTTGCAAGACCGAAAAGAAAATGATGGCTGGACTCAAGCTGTAGTTTCATACAGTCCATCTATGATTTTGTGCAAAATTAGGAACCTATCACAAATCTGTTTGAAGTTCAAGCCTGTACTGTCCAGCTCAGTGCTTGTGGACCACCTTCCCACAGTCTGCAGTCAGTACTAGTAGGCTCAGTTCTAAACTATGATAGACTGAGACTTGCTTGAAGCCATCATGAACACCGCACAAGCAAAAGATATGATGACGATAAACTTTTCATTTTATACATATTGAGAATCAGAGTCTAATGGAGAGCATGTCACTCCAAAGCAATGTTTAATGCAGAACGATTCTATTAATGTGTTTATCTGATTTCCATCATTGCATTCATTCTAATTTATATGATGGGATTTACAGTAGTAATTAGTGCCAAAGGAAACAGCTCTACATGGACATTTAGAGCGTCTAACACTTACAATGGAAGCTTACTTAGCTAAGTAGACATTCAGGTAGGATATTCTTTACTTTGTATATTGCTGAATCGTTTACTAATGATTTAAACTTAGATGTTGTCATGTTCTGTTTATGTTGGAGTTGAAAAGTGTGTGTTGCTGTGAAATACATGAGGATCACTGAGTTAGCTTGCTTTAGATGTTAAGGCAAAAAAACATTTATACATTTAAGTGTTACCAGTTTTGTGTTTACATGACTGAAGCTGGGCTCCCAAATGTAATTCTGCAATGTCTGTTCAGACATTAAGTGCATTCTTTATATGTGGGGGAAAATGGAGATAGGGAGGGATACAGAGAGAGAGAGAGAGAGAGAGAGAGAGGGAGAGAGAGAGACCAACTATGAATGGAAACTGCACCTTGACTACATGTACTACGAGAGAACCTCTGCAACTCGCCCTGAAACTTAAACATGTTGTCAAACGAAACAGTGTTGCTCAGTGAAAATGTTGTTGCTGGCAAGATGGCCAAGTCCATGGCAACCCATGACGTAGCGTTTCTCTTTCCATGACACTTTTGGTGATTGTTTCCAAATGGCCCTGTCAGTATTCATAAATCTAAACCCAGAAGGTCCATTTTGTTTCAAAGTAAACAAAATCCTTTGACCTGCGAGGGCAGACGGCTCATATGAGCACATAAAAGTGAAAGCTTGAAGTGGAACAGGCAACATTGTTGTATGATGTATGCTTTGGTGTGTGAAGGAATGGAACGTATGGGGTGGGGGTGGGGGTGGGGGTGGGAGTGGGAGGATGGGATTAATTGTGTTTTCCCAAACGTTTAAATTGAAACGCATTGCCATATTTCAGAGAAATAACGGGAACATAAGAACATGTAGCTACTGAGCTGATTAATCTCGTTCAGCTGAAAAAGAAACATCATTTACTAAGTGACATCTTTTACTTTGTGGAAGATCAATTAAGGATTTTGTTAATGCAGTTGTATACGTGGTAGGCTTGTAATATGTTCATTTTATATTAGGAGTTTCCAACCTTTCTAACTAATGCAGCTAAATAGCAGCCAGCTACAGTTTTTGAAGGTACAGTAGCTATGTTAACATATGAGTTTTGCAAATGACTTTACTCCTGTTATGACTGAACTATTTGTATTCGTCTTCCACTCAGTAGTCAGATGAAAACAAGCACATCACATGTAATCCTTTTTTAAATTATGTTATTTTTGCCCACCTGTCTTCAGTAGTAGCACTTTAGGAGTTCACTCAATGTGTGTGGAAGCAAGAGTTTGCTATGAGAATACAGTTATGCTTTTATTTGACTATAACAGCAAGATTATATGGCCCCAACCGACCATATCCTAAAGGCCCCTAAACCAGTACTATGCTCTTTTCGACCAATTAATCCTGTCCAAAAGATATCATTGAACTATCAGTCCAGTTATTAGTGTAGCTAGGCGTCATATAAACATAGTGGGCAACTTTTCAACCAAACATCATAAATTGTGGGTTCTGGGTCAGTCTCCCAGAGAAAAAAATATATCTTGAAAATTATGTACATGTTTATACTGAGCAACAAAAATCTTCTATAATATAATAGAAATGTGAAGTAATGCTTTAAACGGCTGGTGGATTTGTCAAAATGTTCTCAAGTTTTTCGGAGTGTACACTCACCTACTGTACATAGAGCAACATTTTATACTTACGTAAGAGATTTTGCATTTCAGTGGCACAAATGAGAAATACAGGACTAACAAGAACGTGAACATTAATAAAACAGTGGAGCTCAGCAGATATGCCGCCCACTCCCGCACCAGTATGAGGTTCCTATACTTTGTCCGTGGCTCGGTGGTTGGGAACCTCTGCATTATTTCTCTGAGTTTCTGTTCACTGGCTGTGAGCAAACAGAGAGCAGTGAAATGGAACTGACCGCATCATCGTGGCACCTCACTGGGGTTAAACAGCCTACAGGAAGCGTTTGTGTTCATGGAGCATGTCAAGAGGCATTTAATGCTAAGCTAATGATCTTGCTTTCCTGCCAAGTGTTAGTGCCCTCGTTCAAACCGTTTCAAATAAGATAGTTTGTCTGCAATACACTCCTTGTCAAGCACTTATTCGACATGTAAAATATCTTATTTCTGATTAGCCTTTTTCTGCTGATCTTTCATGGACTTCTGACATTTTGCTGCTTCTACATGGCAAAACTGTAACAGATTAAACCCCATTTGGACTTTTGCTAAGGTCCATGTTTGGCCTGACTTATTATTCAGTACTAGACAATGTACACCTGCCTCACACAATGCTTAGTGCCTTGCCTCTTCATACTAATGTCCTCGTGACAGTCATGGGTTTCCTTCTCATTTTCATTCTTTTAGTGAACCTCTGAAAGACTGGTTTTAGTTATTAGTTTTGAATGCCTCTGTCTAGTGTATGTGTAAACATAAAGTGTCCATTTGTCATGCATGAACACACCTCAGCACATGGTGTGAACAGCAAGTTCTTCTCTGTATTTAACCCATTCACCAAGTGAAGCAGCGGGCAGCCAGGAACACAGCGCCCGGGGAGCAGCGTGTGGGGATGGTCCCTTGCTCAAGGCTACCTCAGTGGTGCCACTAGAAGTCCTGGGATTCAAGCCCACAACTCTCCGATTACAGGGGCAACTCCCTAACCACCAGGCCAGCAGGATAACTTTGTTTTACATCATTATTTATTACTGTGTATTCATGATGTGTTTCTTTATTTGTTACTGTCATTGCTTTTGTTGTGTTATGGTTCATCGACCAGCAAAGGATGGTCTTGGTTCCTTTCAAGGATTCTTCCTCTTGCTCTTAGGAACGGTCTTCTCACCACTGTCATGCTTGGCTTGCTGGGGGCTCACTGTTCTATTTACTGCTCTGTAATATTCTCTTGCAATGATGTGTCCATTGAAATCGGTCAGTTGGTTCAGCAGTAAGACGCCAGGCAGTGAATCAGAAGATGGCCTTTTCGAATCCACGGTGCGAGCGGATTTTGGGGCAGCTGGTGGTCTGGTGGTTAGGGAGTTGCCCCTGTGATCAGAAGGTTGTGGGTTTTAATCTCAGAACTGCCAGTGGCACCACTGAGGTACCCTTGAGTAAGAGACCGTCCCCACACACTGCTC
This sequence comes from Alestes dentex, assembly GCA_037576975.1. NCBI lineage: Eukaryota > Metazoa > Chordata > Actinopteri > Characiformes > Alestidae > Alestes > Alestes dentex. The sequence goes on from JBBIGA010000083.1 coordinate 113,683, forward strand.
CCCGGGTGCTGCCTCACTGGCTGCCTCCTGCTTCACTTGGTGAATGGGTTAAATGCAGAGAAAGAATTCCACACTGTTCACACTGTGTGCTGTGATGTGGTGTGTTCATGTGTGACAATAAGGGGACACTTGATTTATTCGATATTTGGCATGGCTACATGTAAGTTACAAGTCATAAGTGAACACGCCAGATGATCTACATTCTGATGAGCTGTTTCAGTTCAAAAGAATTCAATATGGCATTTCTCTATTGTGGCATCTCTCTTTGTGTTTTTACAGACATCGGTCTACAGTGAAAATAAATTAAAATTCAAAAATCTGATTTCACAGGGCCCTATTAAATGTGCAATATTTATTTTTTGACTACCTAATGACCTCATAATTCACTAGTACAGTGATGGGGGGGGGGGGGTCGTTGTATGTAGGAGACAACATATTGGCTGTGGAACTTGTTGGTTAACCGTAGAGACAGAGGCATCCTCAGAATAACACATGGATACACAGATGCTGCTGGGTTACATAATAAAGGATGTTACACATGTCATGTCTGCATTGTTCCTTGGCGTTATTCCAGAAGAAGCCAGAGCTTGTTGTCTCTGGCTCGTTGCGAGTCTGAGGACACAGATCAGCGCATTAAAGTATACAAGCCCCTTTCATGGTCACACACAAGAATGCGGATCTCTGGGGGCAACTGTTTTTCCTGGGTGACATTTCAGAAAAGCATTTCCAATCACAAAGTCTAGACTGTGAAAACAAACACAGTGATATATGGGAAACACCAAAAAAGGGCCGCAGATATTTCTAAAACGCGACCGTAGACATCAGCAAGCTGACACTCTCACTCAACACATAGGACTGTAGAACAGTTGTTGTGTAGATTGTCTGCGGGCCAAGTATTCGGGTGCTGTAGCAATGCTGTGCATTGAGGATTGCTGGGTTTATTTTAAAGAAAGGCACAGACAGTTTGAGTTATGCTTCATTCTCAGTCTCATTTGTTATTGAACTAGGAGAGAGAGCCACTGCTCCCAGGGAGGGGCTCAATAAACAGCGCATTGTGGTGATGCAGTGCTTTCGGATGTGGCAAGAATGCAGCGATGTCTGTGAGAAAATAGCCTTTCTCCAAGACAACACAAGTCAGATTCATTATAAGTCAGTCCAAGTCCGTCGGTATCAGGCATTTAAATGTTTTTATTTTATTCCACCCATGTTATATCCGCTTTTATACAACAGTTAGTTCTGACTGCACAATCTGATTGGTTGGTTGAGAAATGTTGAGAAACCCATGCAGTCATTTGTGATAACCTTTATATCAAGTTTTTTAATATTTGTATTTTTTATTCTACCCATGTCATAACTGCTATTATATAACAGTTAGTTTCCGATGGCACAATCCGATTGGTTGAAAAGTGTTTAAATTTACGTTTACATTTACAGCTTTTAGCTGACGCTCTTATCCAGAGCGACGTACATCGGTGCTCAAGTAGTCCACATCTGTTCTTCAAACCTGTGAAGCCATACTTAAATCAAGGAGTTACACACCTAAACAACTCATGTCAAAGAAAAGTCAGAGGTTAAGGCAAAAGTAAGGAAGGCATGGAGATAAGAGTAAGTGTTTTTTTTCTACCTATGCAGTTATTTTATCTTGTATACCTATTTTTTGCACAATAACTTTATTATAATGACTCACTTATACACTGCAGCTAACCACCTTCTATTTTAGCATGAACAACACATAAAACAAATATCGTAAAGAACGTTTAAAAGATTACATTTCTCTTTTCTGACTCTGAAGAAAATTGTGACAATGGTTGCGTATCAAATTCTGAACCTGTCGCTGTGCCAAGTAAACATTTCGGGGGGCAGCTAGGACAGCTAACATTAACATTAAGCAAAGTATTACTCACAACTCAACTCAGACTGGAGACTAAAGACTAGTAAACATTTTTAAGTAGACTGCAAAAAAGGTTCTAACCTTAGATTAGAAAACCTTTAATCTGCTCGGCATAAACACAGTGCTGAATGCAATAACTGCGATATTGAAAGGAACTGACAAACCAAACGTTTTATAAAATACCAAAAAAAAAAAAAGAAAACATGAAGAGTTAGGATGCAATTTGGTAACTTACTAATGTAGCAAGTTTGTAAACCATAAAGATTTTATACAATTTATTTGCTGTTCATGTAGAAGATCATTGGATGTATACAAGTTAAAGTGAAAGGAACAGGACAAGGCCGACTTTTTTTTTGTCCAGGATGGTCACAGACGGAAGGCTATTTGTGGAATCTCAAAGACTCTAGAACCTGACTTGACTCGCACCTCAGAGACTGGTGGCTTGATTTGACTGGCTTGATCTGGCTTGGGCTGGTAGTGGCCTAGTGAGTAAAACACTTCCCTGTAAACCCAGGGACCACAAAGTTGCAGGTTCAAACCCCCCCACTTTCTACCAATGTGTCCTTGAGCAAGACAATTAACCCTCGGTGTCTGCAGGGGGGGACTGTCCCTGTAACTAAGGACTGTAAGTCGCACTGGATAAGAGCATCAGCCAAATGCCCCCTTTACCCATTACTTGCACCTCAGAGATTCTAGACTTTACTCACAAATCAGAGACTCAAGACTTGACTTCGATGTCAAAGACTCAACTCACACCTCTGAGACGTAAGACTTGGCTCATCTCGCACTTCTGCTGTTTGACACTCAAGACTTGACTTGCTTAAATTTACTTGTGAACATCTTTGCATTAGCATATAGACACACAGACAGAACTTGATGCATTTCTGTGAGAAAATGCGAAGTGGGATTACATGGTTGTTGCGTGTGGAGGCACACACACACATCGGTTTTATGGCCAGAAAAAAGGTTTGCGTTAAGGAAAACTCTCATCATGAATGGAGATTTTTAAACAATCAATACTCGGCCCCTGATCAGACGACCCAAATTCTGAGTATAGGTGCCCTGCACTGGCTAGTGACTAAAGTTTTGACATTGGAATTTTGCCAAAATTCCATACAGGCACCAATGAGAAGCAGCTCCAAAAAACAGAAGGACACAAAACTAATATCATGTGAATGCTTTCACACTAATAATGAGACTTTTTGTCTTGTAGACAGAGAATGTATCAGTACCTCTGAACCACTTAAGTGCAGAACTGTATTCTAAACGTTAAGTGGATTTCTGTCAATGAGTAGGATGTCATGTTTTAATAAGTCATAATGACAAGTGCAATACACTGTTTGTGTGTTCTGAAGAAACTCTTGCTGAACTCCTCAGATGTCAACAACTAAAGACCGGTATCACTTCTCTCCTTCCTTTCCAAAGTCTTGGAACATGCTGTGTATAACCAAATCAACTTGTTTCTTTCTCAAAACAGGTTTCAGGACCCTCACCAGTCTGGGTTCAATATGGCACACTCCACTGAAACTGCTCTATTTGCCGTCTCCGAAGAATTTCATGCAGCTAGATCAGTCAACCTGTCTTCTGCCCTGATCCTCCTTGACCTCTCTGCTGCCTTTGACACAGTCAATCATCAGATCCTCCTTGCCACTCTCTCCAACCTTGGGCTCTCAGACACAGCCTGGCAATGGTTTGCTTCCTACCTCGATGACCGGAGGTACCAGTTAGCATAGCAAGGCACCCAGTCTGCTCCACGAAGATTATCCACTGGTGTTCCACAGGGCTCGGTCCTAGGACCGCATCTCTTTTCTCTGTATACTGGTTCTCTTGGGGATGTAATAGCCTCACATGGTTTTTCCTATCACTTTTATGCTGATGACACTCAACTCATTCTCTCTTTTCCTTCCAGTGGCAACCAGGCCTCCTCCCGCATCTCAGACAGTCTGGCTGACATCTCCTCTTGGATGGTGACCCACCACCTCAAGCTGAACCCCAGCAAGACCGAGCTCCTCTTCACCAAAGGGAGTCCTTCACCAAGCCACGATCTCATCATTTCTGTTGGGAACTCCGTTATTGTCCCTTCTAAGAAGGTAAGAAATCTTAGTGTTACTCTTGATGAAGAGACTGTCTTTCTCGCCGCAAGGTGACCAGATCTCCAGAACATGCAGATTCCTTCTCTACAACATCAGAAGAATCCGACTCTTTCTCACCAGTATCCAAGCCATACTCATCCAGTCTCTGGTTATCTCCTAACTGGACTACTGCAACTCTCTACTGGCTGGACTTCCACTGAAGGTAACTGAACCACTTCATCTGATTCAGAGTGCAGCCGCAAGGTTAGTCTTCAATGTCCCTAAATTTACTCACACCCAACCTTTACTAAGGAACCTTCACTGGCTCCCTGTGGCTGCTCACATTAAGTTCAAGTCCTTAACACTCGCTTTCAAGGCCAAGAATGGACTTGCACTCCCATACATAACAGCATTGATCAAATAACGAGTCACTTCACGTCCTCTCAGGGCTTCAAGCACGGCTCGTCTTGAACCTCCACTGCTCAAAAGAAGAGGGAGACATGCGTCAAGACTCTTCTCAGTCTTGGCCCCCCAGTGGTGGAACGAACTCCCTCTTCCGATCAGATCCGCGGAGTCCATCTGTCTTTCAAGTGTCATCTGAAGACCCACCTCTTCAAGGAGCACCTTGATGACTGACTATGCCTCTCATTTCTGCTTGCTTATTTCTCAAAAAAAAAAATCCCCATCCCTTCCTTACTTCTGCCTTAACTTCTGACTTTTCTTTGACAGGTGTTGTTTAGGTGTACCTAGCGTGCAGTATAGCTTCACAGGTTTAGGAACAGATGTGGACTACTTGTGGACTACTTGAGCACTGATGTATGTCACCCTGGATAAGAGCGCCAGCTAAATGTCGTAAATGTAAATGTAAATGTGTCACAGAATGTGCATTAAGCCCTGAAGAGGTGGACCACTTTCCAGGTGCTTTCTGAAAATGAAGAAGCATTTGTAGGCAGTAATAACAGACTTGGTGGATCTTCAGACACCCAAAAACAAGAGTTTTTACAGCCACATGAAAGACAGGCAGTAATGGAAACATGCCACTAGTGGGAATGTCAAATGACGCAGTTTTCCAACTGCCTCTGGGTTTTGATTTTTACTGCAGAGCTTTTCTTATTTGCAGGTAATGTTGAGTAATGCTATGAGTGGTGCCTTGTTTCATCTGCATTTTCAGTATTACATAGGAGTTGAGGCAAAGCACACCTGTTAACACAAGCGTCTTTTATATGACTGTAACTATAGGCTCACCTAGGGGAATGTCCGAGTCTAGTTTTTTGCCTCCCATGCAGTGTTGCTAGTTTAAAAGAATAGCGTGATGAAAAATGTATTTGACCCAGTTTTCACAATTTACAAGTGTAAGAGCCAATTTGAAATAATATTTAACTTAAGAAGGGTTAAAATTGTGAGAAAATTTCAGAGTTCATAGAAGTTATGTTTGTTAAAGATGCATAATTTAGTAATGTATAATTTTAAAAATAATTTCTGTTATTTGAGCTTCCAGTAATACGTCACTTGTACTCGATTGGATATAATCAGTTTGTTTTGAAGCCAGAGGTGCTACAAGCCCCAAGTTATGTATAATTCTATGTTCTTTACGTAAACATTTCTAAAGAAGGATATCTGGTCTGGCTTGCGTTTCAAAAACTTTTTGTTAGACTGCCTTCAGTACAGAGGAATTAAAATGAAACGGAATGCCACTACAACAAGAATCAGTTTTTATAATAGTGACCATCATAAATACAAAGGCGTTTGATCCAATGTCAGTCTTCTTCAACCCAGAGATTGTCTAAAATGACTACCTGTAGCTGTGAAGTTTTGTTCCTTTTTGAAACTCACAGTAAGTCATACTGAGCCCTAAACCACATCAACAAATCTGCTCCACATTAATAATAAAAGTCTTGTACTTTTACAGGAAGCAGTAAGGATGACTATTGACTGCTAATGGCTGTTAGCAATATTAGCCTTGTAGTTCCAGGGCTAAACTTAAAAACAAAGACTTCAAACATGTATTGAGATAAATGTAAAATTTAGGGCTGGGCAAGATAACCACCTCACCTCATTCTAACAGGGACACTCAATACTGAACACAGACTGTTTCTGCTGCTCCCTGATGAAAGAAGAATGTTTCTGCTGGTACCTGTTCAGAAAAAAAAGGAAAATAGATTTATAAACGTTAACTTGCTGTTGCTTGGAAGGTGCCTGTTATAATGTTATGATTGTGGCTCTGGACTCTGGGGGTAACTTGTTTTTCTATAACAAACTGGATAAAACGTGAATGCCCTGCAGTGGCAAATAGCTTTGGCTTCATTTTCGATTTGAATACATTAATGTTTAAGTTGAGATTTACAGAAATAATTGAACTGTCACTGTGTAACAGTGGAACACTGCTGTTAAAAAGCTCCTTGTTTGTTTAAAGTGTTTGCAAACCAAATGTTATTGCACTCTTGTTCATAAAGCAGTACTTTAAAAATAAAAGTGCACAATACACTACTTTTGAATTCATTATTGAATTTTGCATGTAACAGTGCACTTAATAAAAATTTAATTCATGCCCAGCACTACTAATACTGCATGAACTACATTTTCTTCACCAAATCATTCATTAATGCCTTAGAAGTTAATATTATTACTGTTGTTTTGCCATAGCATGTAATGGTGATTTCGAAGGTGTCGGATACAACAAGTCGAACATTGTTGTCCCAGTGTCCAAACATTGTCTGATCATTGCTAATACAACATAGATTTTTATTAATACAAACATATATGGTTCATTTTCAATATGTGGTTTTGCAAGCGGCTCCGATTTTGTTTTTTTTGCGGTGTGCAGACCTGTCAGCCCTGATCAAAACAACTGAAATCCATTGGAATTGTTTGTTCTCTTTCTTGGAACTAAATGGCCCAAAGCAATGATGAACGAGAAAGTGAGTCACCATGAAAAACCAACAGGAAAATAAAGATGGAAAATTGATAAGAAACTTGATAAGAAACTTGACTTTAAAATATGAAGCCTAGGAGTGGAGAAATTAGAGCGACCTGCATGAGTTTGTGAAAGTGTTAGTAGAAGAGCAGCAGACAGTACAGGGCGCTAAAGTGAAATGGACTGAAGCTGAAAAGGAGGGCTGCATTCATTCAGGGCTGATGCTACATTCAGTTAAAATAATATAACGCTTAATATATCAAATGAAACGTCATTCATCAAATCTCTAATAATACCCTACATTTTACTGAATCAAGCATCTCAAGCATGCTGTGACAAAGATTTAACACCAAAAAGTAATGCACTGATAAATGAACATCCATACACTACAAAACACAGTGTACTTAAAATGTGCTTAACTCTACCTTACTTTACCCCTGAAAATACACCAAACCCCTTCATTTGAATTAAGTGCCCATTAATTTGTGAAACCGACCCCTTAATTTTATCTTAAAATTAGATTTAACTGTGAAACCCTTTAATCTTAAATTTAACACGTTAATGCAGTAGGGTCTATAATTTAAGGGGCAAATTTGAAAAAGTAACAGGGTAAATTCAGTAGTTTTACCCCATAATCTGTGCACCTTTTCCCTTAATTTTCCTTCATTTCCTGTATGGGAAATTAAGGTCAAAATTAAGGTAGTTTTAAGGGGTAAAATTAAGGCATTTGGTTTCATAGTGAAAGGAGCATTAATAATCATATTCTCATACCAATAGTAGCAGACCTCATTCAAGTAGGAAAACTAGAGACAATGTACTGAAAACGCAAAAGAAAATCATCTAATGAGGTAAGCAATTTACTTAGCAAGATTTCTTGAAATAAGAAAAAATAATACACAAATGACCCAGATATCTAGTTTACCCTGCAATTCCAGTTTCTTAATTCTCCAAATAAGTTGTATTGTTAAAGTAGAGCAAGAACAAAATTATTGTTGCAGTTTATATTATAGGTAACGCCATAATAGAAGTTAAATCTTTGTTTTTGGGAATGAACGGAAAATAGGTTTTTAACCCCTTGAACTGAAATTCAGCATGGTATTAAATACAGAGTTCACGGCCTCAGTCGTTCACTGATTTTTTTCTTAGAACCGAACAAATAATTGTTTGCGGAAACCCCCGCAAATTTTTTTCGTGGCAATATATAATTTTTCATGCTTTTTAGTGCCTAATAATTAATGAAAATATAATTTACTAATTTTGTAACATAAATATTAACGTAAATTCCGCTACATTTCCTCATAAAATATAACTGTATACATTTTTTAGAATTGTTGAGAGAACACAATCAAACGTTTATTGGCCGCTGCCCTGTGACGCGTCTCTGGCAGCTGCAGTCCAGAATTCCCGCATCAGAACAGTTTCCCGCGTGGAGCATCTCGAGTGTTTCTCTGAGTGTTTTTTGTTTTGTTTTTCTTAAAGCCCTGTATTTTTGCTACTGTAAATTAAATTAAATTATTACTGTATTTACCTGCATATACCAAAGAAAACGCGCTGCATGAATTACAGTACAGTCTGTACAGGCATGGGCGTCGTCGCCATTCAATCAGAGGGGGACGTGTCCCCCTCACATTTCATAATTATTCGTTTGGAACCCCCCCCACATTTCACATAAATAATTAGTTCACCCAACGCTGTTGAATCTTGAATCTTTCGCGAAAGAATCCACTCCACTTAATCGATAGA
>JBBIGA010000083.1:150922-162846 GCA_037576975.1 Alestes dentex
GTGTACCAACCCGACCATCACAACTGATGATCCCAAACACATTAAGAAGGCAAGAAACTCCACTAATGAACTCTTGAGGAAGAAACACCTGTTAATTAAATACCATTCCAGGTCGATTCCTCACGAATCTGATTGAAAAAATGCCAAGAGTGTGCAAAGCTGTCATCAGAGCAATAAGTGATGTTTTCAATGTTAATCTACAGTGTAGCCAATAATAAAAACAGGAAATCATTGAATAAGAAGGTGTGTCCAAACTTTTGACTGGTAGTGCAAGTTAGGAGGTTTTCAAAGAAACTTAAAAATCAAAATACAGCAAATAAATGGGTGTGTCTACTGGTGAGCTAACAAAAGAGAGATCAATGTACTGAAAGAATCTACAGCTTTCTCTCAGAGATCTGCCATCTGCCTAGGCAGCAGCCACTTGGAAGGTCCCCTGAGATATATCACCATTAAGCGCTCAATATCTGCCCAGCTGGCTCTGGTCTTTAAATCTCATCTGCTGTCTGCGGAGGATATGCGCTTCTTCCCTCACATCAATTCAAATGCAGTTAATTTAGCTTCTGTGACAATGACTATAAGAATTACTGACCTGTGCGCAAGAAACCGCACACCGCTGTGACCTGCTTAACCTGATCAAGGCAGGAAAAGAGTGAGATTGACGATGCCTGCGTGTGTCTGTGTGTGTGTGTGTGTGTGTGTTTGCATATGATTGCCTGAGAGTTCTCACCAAGTTCTTCCTTTTCTCTACCCCCTCAGTGACAAATATTTAGAAACAAAATCTTTATGGCAAAATATTTACAAACATCGTTTAGCTGTGCCGAGATTTCTCAGGCAGTAAGTGTCCCACGATCAGCCCAGGTAAAGGAGCCCCAGTGCTATGCCTAGCACGGACTGTGGGAAGGCAAACAGTAGATGACTTATTTCCTCATGCTTTTATCTGCAATCGCAGCAAAGAAAAGGTCTTAAGATAGAGGTTTGTGCCAGTTATCTATTCTGACTATGCAAAGAAGCCACAATGACTCGACTAAATTTTAGTTGCGTGACTAGAAAGCCTCCTGCAGCTCACCTGACACTTGTTCAATGCAACAGCTGAATGAACAAATATATTCACATATATCTACAAATCTGCTCTATCTTAATGAAGGGCTGGATGTGAGTTGAGACAAGGTTTTTATTTACAGAAAGGTCGCCCGTTGACTTGTAGCATTTGATAGCGACATTAGCTCCAAACTCCAATTGAAGAAGCAAAGCTTGGAAAGTCTTTAGAATTTCGTCAGCATTAAGTGGAAATTGGAGTCAATTTGATGTTCCTTTACCTAGCTTGGATAGCCTGCTAACTTTAACATGACAACTGCTTGTGCCACTATTCTTTCCACTTTGTTAGCTTGTTGTATAGCGTGGAATGAATGATGCATTTATAGCTAGAATGATCTTGCGAACTAGCAGAACAATCAAATATGTTGCATGAATTTTGGACTATAACGTCATTGTATTGCATAAATACCATGTTCATATTTTATACAGCTTGCAATTTGCCACTTCTTGCATGAACATTTCACCATATAAATCTAACCTTGATTTAAATCACTAGGTTTGTGGAAAAAGTATTGGCACCAGCAGAACATCTTTGTCACATTTTAAGAGATTTTTATCATTTTGCTGGGGGTTAGAAACTAGAATCATCTACTACGCTGTTTTCTTTCCCTGTTCTCTTTCCCCCCCATTCTCGTACTTGAGGAGTCTAGTCCTAATTGTGTAGTTGTTTGCTAAATAACTGGCCATACTTTCCAAACATCCAAATCCGATAGAGGCTGAAGTCTTTATGGAACACAGATGGGTTCACCTTCCAGCCATGATCTAAACAGAAAGACCTAGAGTACCAGTGATAGCCACTCAACATTATGACTCAACAAGTCAAGTTGCACTTGACTCTAAATATATTTACTTACTGGTTCTCTTTTGGCTTGCAACGACTGTCGCTTGTGATTTTACCACGATCTCTAGGTTTTCTTTATACGGCAGTTCAGAAAAGGTTATATTTTTGACATCAGCACGTTTTCTTTCTTTTTTTTTCATCTCACTTGTATCTTTCCACTGGTGACAGCAATGATCTCTGTACTGCAGTTTCTCCTGGAACTACTTTTCGGGTTGTCTCGCGGGCCCAGATGTATCTCGTAATGAGAATACACGTCAGGGCACGATTCGTTAAACTTTTGGTGCTTGCTTGTGGCGAAATCCGCCACAAACAAGGTTATGGCCGCTCTAAAACCTGCCCCAAGCATGTGTTTTTTAAACCAGATTTTCCAGAGTACATTTGTTTAGCTCAAACGCAAATCTGACAGCTCTGCTTTTCCCGAAGAAAGCTGCCAATGCTTTCCACATCACATTTACTCCAGCTGTGTGGGCCCAACTGTGTATGGCAGAGGCACATACAGCCACTGGTAACCTATCGTCACCGTCATCACTTGCCCAGTGATTCTGAAGATAAAGTATAATCTGGTTTAATGCTGTTTTTCTTTTGCAAGAAGTAATGTTGACTCACATGACATGCCTACACACGATGTGTGTCGACATGATTCATTGGAATTTTTAGGAGGGGACTTTTTAGCCATGTTAACGTTTTATCACGTTTTATTTCAAGAAATCTATACCAGCGTCAAACTAATTGAGCTTGATGTTTTTGCTGTTTTTCCTGCAATGCTGTCTATGTGTTATAGCTGTTCTGTCTGTCGCGTGGCAATGTGCTTCCTGTCCGGTATGTCGTAGCCTTCAAATGGCTGCAGTGCACTTTCAATATTTTTTGGTTTGTGCGACACAGGTATGAAACTCTGACCGAAACACAAAACACAGGCTCTACATTGCCCTCTGGTGGAGCATAGAGTTCAGAATCTGTACCTCATAAATAGCTCTTTAAATGAGATTAGATATAAAGCGGAGATGAGCTGAATAGTTTATCAAGAAATTCTAATTAACTATTCATTAAGGGGATTGCGTCAGCACTATATGAACACTACTGTTCTTATTATGTTTTAAATTTTATCATTTTTTTATATAGCTGAATTTGAACCAAAGTAAAGCCAAAGTTTGGGTGTCTCCAAACACTGGTTTTATAGAAACCATGTAATTACACTTCACATTTTCTCACAGAAATGCATCTAAATCTATATCTCATCTCATCTATAATGTAGCTTCATTCTGTTGTTTTTGCTGCTCTTAACTTTGCACTTTCTGCCGTAACAACGTAAAGTTCCCACTTGTGGGACTAACAAAGGTTTATCTTATCTTATCTCGTCTCGCCTCATCTCGTCTCATCCTATCTTATCTTATCTTATCTTATCTTATCTTATCACTGAAGGCTGTCCCCTTTTTGTTTGTGAGAAACTGAAAGATTTGTACTTCAAGAATTTCAGTCATCGCAACCTTTACATGCAGCACAAAACCACTTGAAAAACAGTGGAAACAGCTGTAAGTGGTGAGAAATTCGAGTTTCTAATGACACATACATTTTCATGTCATGTTTTTGAAAATACATTTTAAATGTGACGTTGTATATGACTAGGCTGCTTGTATAGGCTGCTGAAATGTATGAAATCAGTGCCTTCATTTTCAGACATGTCTTTCATCTCATGTTCTGTTGCCTAAATGCTTGATTACATGACACTGTGATAAAAAGCACAGAATATCTGTACCAGGGTGGGAAATTAATGCCTGCCACCAACTGAAATGTGGGTGTTGACAGGAATAGCAAGCGAACTTGCAGAACCTACTGTATTTTAGCATTTGTGTAATGTTCCTGTAGCAGTTTTAAATACATCTGTGATACAATGTGCTTAACTATATTAATTACACACAATTGAATAGTATTTTAAATTCTTATTTTAAAGATTTTTTTGTAGAGTTGTTTTGTTCTTTTTCCATTATGGAGGATGGCCTAAACTCTTTACTGAGGCGTCATTAAGCTTGATGCAAACTGCCAGATAAGATTTTGCGACTGATTAGTCCAGAGTTTAGAAAGGTTGTAAACTAGTATTTTCCTGATTATCCTGTGTCTTTAACATGAAGCATTGTGTGAAAGTGTGAAAGACTGTTCATCAGTGCGAGCATAGCTAAATGAAAGAATAAAAGTCATTTTATTCAAATCCACAGTATAAAAGAAACTCAGAGGATGTATTTTCTTTCCCTTTTAAACTGCTAGGCACTTTACACATATTGTCACGGGCTAGTTAATTTTGGCAAGGTCCTTGCAAATAAATTCTGTGCAATATAATACTACAACAGTCCTGAAGTGATTCATGGTGTTGTGAAGTTTTGCTGGGAAACGCAACATGCCTGACAAGCACAAGTGGGTAAACAATCTGTAACTGAACTGCACAGTTCAGTCCTTAACGTGGACTAATAATGATGAAAAAAATTCCTCAATTGGTTCCCCACTGATAATTCATTTCCTTGGTATAAAGACAATAACTGGGACCAAACGTACAGCCCTGTGGTACACCACAGACCCCACTGCAGACCATAAATTTCCCTTACTCTAATACAATAGTTTAACCAGAGAACGGTCTGGAAGTCAGTCAGTGATTTGAACAAAGTGTTACAAATGGGTCCTCTACACTGGAGTGAGAATGCTATTAAGGTAAAAATGTTGCTGTCCAGTTTTAAGGACAATACTAAAAAGCGATTATATTTGATTATTATTGGCGGTTAGAGAAGTTTTAAATTTGAACATTAAGTGTACATATTGAGTGTCTGCTAATTATGGGATGTGTGGCAAGGAAGAATTCAACTGCACCTTGGATTATATTGCTTACAAATTGGGAAAAATACACACTTGGGGAAGAAAAAAAAAATGGAGAATCGCATTTTCTCATCAAGAGCTTGTGGCGCTCCGCGTGTGTTTTGAATAAGAAAAGAGAACAAACAAGAAAGTATGAAATGGACCATCATCACCAATGGAATGTTTTAATTACAGTAATTAGTGTTTGGATGTGTAATTATGCCCTTTACATTCTTTATATGAGCATTGTATGTCTTGTATGCCTAGGCTGTCATTAAGTTGAGTGGGACTGCTCCAACTGAAGATACAGACTCAGACAAAGAACTGCTTCTAGCTAAACTAATAAATATCAACACCACAGAGAAAGACCGCAGGTTTATCAAAGGAACAGTTCAAACTCGATTCGCTGCCACTTTGCCGCTGTTGTCTTACAGCCTCAGCAGAGCTGTGTTTAAGAATCCGACCCTTTTGGCTATTCTTTGGTTTCCTTTGTTTTAGTGTATAACAGAGTCTGACCTATTAGTATCTGTGACAGCACAACACTGTAATGCGCTACGTATTTACATGCAAACCTATGACAACGTCTTCTACTGAGATGCTGGATTGTAGAAGCCTTTTCCACTATAAATAGGCCTACAATCTCACACACACACCGTTAATAGAAAGCAAAGGATAACACCACCACTAGTCAGACAGCTGAAGAAGGGGAAAGAAAGATATACAGAGACAGGGGGGGAAAAAAGAGTGAAACGAGGGAGGGCTGGAGTCGTGGGCCCAGACATGCAAGAACAAGAAAGTAAAGAAAATATCTAATTGGAATCAAGTGTGTGGGTGACTGAATTCCACAAAGCACACTGCTTTTCCTTTGGGGGAAAATCGAGAGTGATGGAGTATTAGAAAATCCCCTCCATAACAAGTCTTTATTTCGGGGTGGTGTGCAAAAAGTGGAATGACAGAATGCCAGGGGTGTGGGCCTGAACACAACTACGGATTTCGAGAAACACCCTTGTTTGATTACTTCAACCTCAGACATGAGCGAGAGAGAAAGAGACGGACAGACAGAGAGTGAGAGAGAGAGAGAGAGAGAGAGAGAGAGAGAAAATGTATGTGTTAGCTATGAAAAGACTGGTTTTTTTTAAGTGCCTGCTACATAACACTGGTTAAGCCTTTTGTGTCAAGGCAAAAAAGTGCCTCTTTCTTTTATAGGAGCACACTTTTCACCTTCATATAAATCGGTAATAACTTTTTTCTTTTGTGATCGTGTGCACACAGTTGCGCTGCATTCGACTGCGACGGTGCTTCTTTTATATAGCGATTAGGAACACTAAACCTGTAAACACTGAATAGGGTTTGTAGACAGGCTTGTTATTATTTTAAGTATGCATGCTACACTGCTAGGTTTTGTCACTAGACATAACATGATCATCGACAAAATGCTGCTACCACAAAAGCAGACCCGCCTGAATAAAAGGGTGTGCAATGGCTCAAAAACCACCGGAAAATTTCAGGTTGGCAACAACAAAGAAAAAAGTTGTAAAGACTAGAAACGGTGAGTTTTTTTTGTTTTTACAACTGATTGGGAAGCTGACACTGCTGGGCCTGAACATCTCCCTCTGCAACTGGATGCTGGACCTCCTGACTGGGAGACCTCCAGTACCACCAGTACCATGAAGGGTGACCCCCAGGGCTGTGTGACCAGCCGTCTGCTGTTCACTCTGCTGACTCATGACTGTGCAGCAATTCACAGCCCAAACCACGTCGTCAAGTTTGCCAGTGACACAACCGTGGTGGGTTTGATCAGTTGGAACGATGAGGTGGTGTACAGAGAGGAGGTGCAGCAGCTAATGGCCTAGTCCAGAGCCAACACCCTGTCTCTGAATGTGGATAAAATAAAAGAGATGCTTGTTGACGTCAAGAGGGCAAGACGTGAACACGCACCGCTGAACATCAACAGCTTCTCAGCTGAGACTGTCCAGAGCGCCAAGTTCCTTCATGTTCACATCGCGGAGGACCTCAACCTCACCAAGAATGCCTAGCAACATCTCTACTTCCTGTGGAGACTGATGAAAGCACACCTCTCAGTCCTAGGATTTTCTACCGAGGGACTATCGAGAGCATTCTCCGTAGCTGCATCATGGCTTGGTACACGAGTTGTTCCGTTTCGGATGGCAAGACCCTACAGAGGATAGTGAGGACAGCTAAGAAGAACATCAAGGTCTCTCTTCACTTTGTCATGGACATTTTCATCACACGCTGCATCCACAAAGCTTCCAGTATTGTGGATGACACTACACACCCCTCGTACACCCTCTTCTCCCTTCAACAGCATATGGGCCTCCACTGTCAGAATGGGAGACACTTTCTTCCCTCAGACTCCTCAATCAGATCTGAAACATAAACTCTACACACACACACACCTGAACTGCACTTCTTCCTTCTCCTTACACAATTCATATACACACAGATCTGCCTTAAACAACTTACACCCCACCTGCAACTGTAAATACCCCTCTATGTGTTATATACTGCACGTTCTCTTTCCTGCTGCTGCTATTATTTGCACAGTTATGATTAAGTTTTACTACCTCTATTCTGCACTTTTGCACTCCTAAAAAAAGTTTGTTTCAGATAGAGGATCTTTGTGCAATGTTTTATAACTGCAAGACAACTTGTAAAACATTTAAATGCAGAGGATAATTAAAAAAAAAAACACAATTAACTCCCATGGAAACAGAAACACTTTAGACCCAAGACGTGTCCCCATACTAATGGTGAGCTATAAAATGACGACACAGCCTCAGAGGTCTGTGTATTCTGGGTTTTTTTTTTCCCAACTTTTTTTTTGGTGTACAGAGAGGAGTTGCAATGGCTCTTTTTTTTTTCTTATCTCCTAACAAGCGTCTGTTTCCCAGATGCGGGAGTGAGGGGTGGTCGTCCAAAACTAATGGAGCTGCTTACACGCTGTGGGGCCACCTACCTACATGACAGGAGCAGTGTGACAGAGCAGGGGTCTCGTTTCGGTCTTGTAGAGCAGCTCAGTCTTGACTTGTCGGTAAATGAACTGGTGCCGTAGCCTGCGGCAAGTTGACCCTGATTCATGTCGGCAGTACGTAGCGAAACTAACGGTCGGGCCAAAAGTAAAATTGCATTCTTTATGGTTTCCTTTCAAGGATGGCATAAACTAACTTGCGAGTTTCGGTTTAGTGTTGTTTGATCTACAGTCCCTCGAGTTACCTTGTAAAGGTACGGACTCTCTCTCTGCCTCACACGCTCGTACACATGCCTTTTAAAATATTGCAGGGTAAATTCCTCCTGCAGTCATTTGTTTCAGTGAGTGTTGGGTTCTAATTCATAGCACATGTATGGGAGCAGTGTAATGAGGTGGCTGCGGGTACTGTCTGGGTGTGCGACTCTACTGCTGTCACATCTGGGGACCCTTTTTACAACTCATCTATCTGAAGGTGACATTTCCCACCACATGACCCCCTCAAACTCCCACAGCAACCCACCCGGACAATAAGAACAATGACCCATGCTATTAAAACTAAAGGCGCCAGAAGCGTTCGTTTGAGAGATGCCATAATAGAATCACTTTTGGTTCTCTAAAGCAAACTGTGCTGCACAGTGTGAGGACAAGGAATGTTTTTTTTTTCCCTAATAGCACTGCTAATTAAACAAAATAAATTAGGCAAGGTGGTCTTTCATACTGGCCAAACATGGCAAGCATGGTCATCGACTCTTGCACAAATGGTGACAGAAGTGACACACTGTTACAGTGCTTAAAACTTTGAGTCTATTTTTTGCCACTTGCTGTGAATCCCATGTTAATAGATGCATGTACAACATACCTCAGTTACAACTGGTGTAAAAACACAGGCGCCGCAGTCCCTCTTAGGTAGTGGTCTTCTGGAATAAACCTGCTTGTAACTAATTTGTGCTATTGTCATTTTATGCCTAAGTGCTGTAGTGCAGTATGTTAGCAACTCTCCTAATTACTGAGTTCACATGTTTTGGTATATAACATAAAGGTAATAGCCATGCAGTCTCTATAGACAAGCAATGGCAGTAGAATGGGTCCAACTGAAGGGCTCAGTAGCAAATGTTCTCCATTATCGCTTACTTCATGGGTGTTATTACAAATTACCAGAAGAGTTACATGAAAAAGAACTACAGACTAGTAGCAGTAAGCAGCTGTGTGAATTAGGTACAAATTAAATGTGTGTTCTAATTACCTTCTGAAAATATGACTCTTTTGTGTATTTAGGACAGTGTATTTAACTAACTGGATAGACCTATGTATGTTTCATTCTTTTATCATGGTATATAATTGAGGTTGTTGATTATATATATAATTGTATGCTGATTAAAAATCGACTGAAAGCTTAACAATTTTTTTTGACAAGTCTTATGAATTACATCACTTCACAAAATCTTAAGTGAGCTTTAGGACATGTGGTTCACCATCTCAAAATCTGGATCCTGGCATAAAAGGTCCAGGTTCTTTGACAGGAATACTCTTGCGTTTTCAACCTAATCTTTCTTTCCTGCATTTGGACTCTCACCACAGACAAGAAGTCTGAAAATTCCTGGTAGGAGTCCCGGTAAGTCCTTCTAATTTATTGTGGTGACCCTCACGACCGACACAGCAGATAAAGATTAGTTTAAAACCACTGGAGTACTTCTTTAAAGAACCTCGCTCCAAAAGGTTCTTTAGGGAACCAAAAGTGGTTCTCCTATGGCATCACTGCAAAGGACCCATTGGGTCTTTCTAACAGTGTTTAGTTAGCCTCAGTTATTCCAGAGTCCAGTGATTAGTCAGACGCTAAAACAGCATGGCAGCCTAAAGCAGAAGACAACACAGCATGAGTGTTTAAAGAGAATGGGGGAAATGCAAAGCTTGCGTGTGTTTAAACACTTCTCGTAACCAGAGCCTTGAGAAACACCCTTGCTTTCAATAAAGAGAAAAAAAAAACAAGTTGTGGGGAAAACCGATGAAATCACTGGGTTGAATGTGATGACAATATCTGTTCTGAGGGATTTAAAGGTTATTTGCAGCCACTGTGGTGTTGTGAAAAACAAAGCTGTTTGTGCGAGGAGTCTCAAGTGCTAAAACTGCTGTGCTCTGCTACGAGCCAGTGTGTGCCACAGCAGAAAGCTAAGAATGCTTTTGTTGGTGTGAATCTATTTTCAGCTTGAAAAAAAAGAACTCCATGCCTAATTGTATGATCGAATTCCTCAACAGAAACGTTGAAGTCGTACCAAGGCTATTACGCTGGCAGGAAATTTTCAAATTAACACTTTGTCCAAGGCAATTAAATCAGTTCCTTATGAGCACTAATTATGTGACACATGTGAAAATTACATGGTCAATATCCTTATATAGCGAAATAAATCCCTTCACTGGTTGCTTGTAGGTGAAGAGTGCCGCAGACTTCCAATTGGAAGCCTTTGGGAAGGAAAAAAGAAGAATTTAGAGGTGATTTTTCTTAAAGCTTACATTATATAAATCTGTGTTTAATTGTTATTATTATTATTATTATTATTATTATTATTATTATTATTATTTAGTAGCAGCAGCTGAAACTCACTCTCAGATGGTTTCTTCAGACTACAGGTGTCTGATTCAAGCCCGGAGTGAATCTGTGTGAAAATTAAATTAGCCACCTTGCGCATGATGTCATTTAAACAGCATGTTGTGGTAAATTGGGCGCACAGTAAAGCCTGGATTTTGTGTGTAAATCTGGCCCTGTGGTTGGTAATCTTTTCCCCCGATGCTTCTGTCGTCCCCCGATGCTACGGTTAGTTTTTGAACGTACACTTTTTTCTTTCT
Organism: Alestes dentex; assembly: GCA_037576975.1. Taxonomy (NCBI): domain Eukaryota; kingdom Metazoa; phylum Chordata; class Actinopteri; order Characiformes; family Alestidae; genus Alestes; species Alestes dentex. The sequence goes on from JBBIGA010000083.1 coordinate 161,527, forward strand.
AGCTTTTCTTTTTTTTCTTTGGAATGAACCTGTTGGAATTCCTCCCGAAGGTTGAGGTGTCAACGCCACACTTTTGAGTCCTTTTAGAATAAATCATTTCTTTTTTTGTGAACTTTTTATCTTGCTATTATTATATATATATATATATGATTTGCATTACCACACCTTTCCTGCTGCTGCTATTATTTGCACAGTTCTTATTAAGGGTAGATCTAGAGTTATTTGTCTTAGCCTAATCATGCAAAATATTTAAAAAAATACTTCTACAGGTTAGGGAACATTATGATAACAGACCACGAAAGGGTTAAAAACAAGGCATGGGTTGAATGGTTCAGTGACTTGCTTGGTGAGATTAACTCCAATAATGATCTAGTAACATGGTTGAAAACCATTATTTTTAATAGTGACACAGCTAGGGTTGTTTTCTAGAATGTCTTGGTTTCCTATTGGTTATACAGAGTATAGCAGGATAACACTGTGGATTGAGACATTTGGTTTTCAGAGCCTTTTCATGGGGCATCCTTATACAGCAAGGACTCCAGTTAATAAATACCTAATTATCATAATTGTGCTAATTAGGGCTTCACTTACTTACAAAATCCCACTGGACATAATTGACAATTTGTATCACACACACACACACACACACACACACACACACACACTCACACACTCACACATACCCCTACCCATAGCAGGGAGAGAAGGGTGCCCCTAACTTTGACCAGATGTTGTACCACTTCGGCTTTGGAAAAAGGCTCAAGATGCTGCTAAGGCTACACTTCGCTGCTTACAGTTTACAAATACGAACAAAAATAGCACCCAGTTTCCTACAGAGTAACGGACCCCCCGGCGCCCCAAGATTTCAGGATGGATCTCCAGCAACTGCAAAAAAGAGTAACAATAATAAGATGAAGCTAGTATCTTTTTACAGTTCCTCTGTTGATCACTCTGGGTGTAAATTTGAGGAAAGCAGAGCTATAGACTGTTCCTGTGTTCTAATATCTGAAAATATCTACAGCTCTGGAAAAAATTAGTCCACTGCAATTTATTTTTAAATCAGCATCTCTATGAGTGTGACGACCATTCCATGCCAGTGTCTGTTAAATTCCTCCACAAGCACCTCATTCTACTTTATGAGGGACTGATTACTGATCACCTGAATCAAATCTTATTTAAGGAGGAAAAGTATCAAAACACTGCTGTAATCAACACTCTCCTCTCACAATGAGACCAGTTGGATGGTAAAACACTACTGGAAGTCCGTCAAAGGTCATTATTGCCATTTTGTTTAAGAGCGAACAAGAGATTTGTTTTCTT
>JBBIGA010000083.1:175184-187942 GCA_037576975.1 Alestes dentex
ACACACACACTCACAGACACACTCACACACACACACACACACACACACACACTCACAGACACACTCACACACACACAAGACATACAACTGTCAGCATCAGGAAAACCCATTTTCCTGACCACCAAAAGACTGTTTAAAACACTTTTTAAAATTTGCTGCAATAAATGAAAATCGACTGGAATGTCCCTATATTGTCTTTGTTAATTAACTGACTATAAAAGTGTATGTTGTGTCTTTTCTCAGACATTAGCTCATTGCTAAAGGTTATAATTATTCAAATTGCAATCCAGCTCATGAACTGATTATGTAAATTAGTTCATGTGTGTCAAAAGAATAGTAAAGGTGGCAATTTCCAATGTTTTGAACCTAGAGAGCTTAACTCACAACTTATGAACTTCTTATTTTCGTTATTTACTTGTATTCTACACTCATTGGACGATGAACCATGCTCAAGTCATACAGCAACTTGCAGAAGCAATAATGTTAACCCAAAAAGGATCTCTAACAGTGGCTCTGGCAAAAGTTATCTATAATACCTGTGCAAGCATTGCTCTGTAATGCAACTATGCATTTTGCACATTTTCTGTAATGCAGTCTGTAATGCAGTATTCTGTAGTTTGTAATCATTAGCATTTGAATGTATTATAAGTACTTAAAAAAAAATGTGCATCATGCTTGTGACACTTCAGCAGCAACGAAAGAAGCTCATAAAAGTCCTGCTATGACTCATATGATAAACAGGCCCTTTTGTTTTGTTCCACACTTACATTAGAAAATAATGTTCTCATCTTGTGCCTCACTGTAAGTGGGTTTCTGTGGAGACATGGTGGTGTACTGTAAAAAGTTTTAGTGGTGTGACATGGCATGGTCTTTGCTTTGCTTCCATTATAAAAGGTTGTGCCAAGCTGCAGCGGCTTTAAAACGGCCGTTCATTAATTGGCTCATTCATTCTTTTGCATGAAAAAGGAGTAAACCAATCACCAAACAGACAATAGTAAATAAGCAAACTGCACTTTGTAACCTTAAGCGAGAAGGAGGAGAAGCCGAAAAATGTCTAACACCAAACCAAGTAGGTCCCACTGCGTTTTCCTGGAACCACTAATACTCACTCGGCTTCCAACCCAGCCCAGAGAATGCAGCCAAAACCCCACTCTGCAGCAGAGAGGCCACCAATATACACTGTAACTGTTGTGTTTTCTTTTTCTACTTTTACGGGGCAAATATGTAATTCAGCCGCTGAGGCCCTTGTGAGGAACAGAACGCGTCATGGAGGGGAAAATGAAAGTGTTCTCAAGTTTTTTTTTTTTGCTGCATTAGATGACTTAAGACGAACTGATGCAACACTGCTCTATTTATACAGCTCAAACTAATAAATGCATAGTAATTAATAAAAGTCCCGAGAAGGAAACCTCAGACACCCAACGTCTCTTGGCCAACTACATTGGTGGTGGGGGGGGGGGGGGCGTTGGAGAATCCCACCTTTTCTCTTTTAAAGAAGTATACTTCTTTTTTTTTTTTTTTAAATCAACTCATTTCACAGAACACCCTTCCTTCATGCCTTCTACCAATTTTTGGACAGTCAGAGAAGAAATGCAAGGCAAAAGGATTCGAACCTCATCATAACAATGAAATCCCCATTAAATGAATACACATTATGTAGTTTTCCATTCAAGCCCATGTCTTAACTTTAAAAATAGCTGGTTTCTTTGGACATAAAAAAAAACACAAAGAAATGTAATAAGAAATGTGTGAAATTTGAGATAATGTTAAGCTGATTCATGCAAGTATGTGTGTGTATATATATATATATATATATATAGAGAGAGAGAGAGAGAGAGAGAGAGAGAGAGAGAAAGAGAGAGAGAGCGAGAGTAAGAGAGAGATACACATATAAATTATTGTTTGGAATACATTTGACTTGAGTTCCCATTTCAGAAATCAAACACATCAGTGGTCATCAACTTTGCTGTCAATCGTCTACTTTCTTCCGAAATCAGCTCCAGCCACCTGGTCCAACTCAAACAACATGACAAAAACGTGAATGTTTTTCTTTCCGCAGACTGTAGGCACGACATGATATCTTCTAATTGCAAACACAAATGCGGTGTTCATTTAAAGCTCCGAATTTTCATTTCTGGCAGAATCTGACTTACGGGTGAGAAATAACATTTTACACATTACACCATGCTTTTGTTACCGCTGACGAGGTTCAGGAGGCTGGGAGGTTCATTTAGGGCTGATGAACCCTGAAGTCTGGGGTCAATTTGGCTGTTCAAATTCCAATCCTCAGATTGGAAATACTCCCAACTCTGCAGAACATTCTGACACAACATTTGAACATGTTGAAAGGACTGTGGCGCGGGAGAGCAGAGCAGACTGATAAGAGACAGTCCTGAGGGGAGCAGCAGGGTTTGTGTTAGGGAATGTTAGGGAATGGGTGGGCCTCTGATTTCGGTTCCATGTTCTGCTGTAAGACAGTGCCCCTGACGGCTGCATACCAAGCCCCACGGTCATGGCAGAGAGAAGAATTGAGTCTGGAGTGTGTCAGTAACCAAACCTGCTTATTCATCTGAGAGAGAGAGAGAGAGAGAGAGAGAGAGAGATAGAGTCTGTACTGTAGAAAGTACTATATTTACTCAGGTGTCTTTCTATGCTTGGCAGCTGGGTTATAATAATACTGGAAGCAGGCCGTGCCGCTTCAGGAACAACCTGTGCAGGAAGATGGTGTTTCAGTTTTTGGAATGTCGAATGGGAGCTCCTTCTAATCAACCAAACCACAATGCGCAATGCAAATTATGTCGCCTCTGTCCATGTTGTAATTGCCTCGTGATTACCTCATAACTAGAAATGGCACAGATCCAGCACTGGGGATCAGCAGAAGTTTGTTGGATCGGATCCTGGAGGGAAAAAAGAACACTGTGACTAATCCAGCCTGAGACCGTTTGAGCGAGAATGGGTGGCTTCCATCAATCCGCCACAACATTAAAACCACAGACAGGTTCATACAGAACTAACTTCTATTTGTTTTTCATCTTGTCCATCATTCTGTCCTCTCTGATGCAAACCATTCTGTACGCGAAGGCCTCTTTTTGTTAGTTATCTCCATGGGGTCATCTCTTTTATTTCTTCCTCGCTCTCTGATGTCGACCTTGGGAGACTGCGCTTCCCCTTTTTTAGTTTTGGTTCCTCCTGAGGTTTCTTCCACCAGTTTTAGAAAGTCACTTGCCTCCATCACCTTTGGCTTGTTCACTAGGGGCTTGGACCCAGATTCTGTAGAGTGCTATATACATAAAACTGAAAGTGAATAACACCGACCATCTTGTTAAAAGGGCACCTGTCATGGGGTGAAATATATTAGGCAGTAAGTGAAAGTGAAAGCTTGATGCATTGGAAGCAGAAAAATTGGTAAACGTAATACTCTGAGTGACTTGAAAATGGCCCAAATTGTAGCGTCTCTAAAACTGGGTGTTTCTGCTATGCAGTGGTTAGTACCTTCCAAGAAAGGACAAATGGTGACATTGTGATGGCCACCCAAATCTCAGTGATACATGTCGGGAGCTAAGACTAACATGTTCTGTAGCACAAATTAGTAAGAAAGATTTCAGAACATACAGAGCATCACCACAGACCAGTCAGAGCACCCATGCTGATTTCTGTCCACTGCCAAAGGGCACCTGGGAGATAGCAGCAGGATATACGGGACCAAAGCAAGCTGCTGGAGGCAGTGTGATTCTCTGGACAACGTTCTGCTGGACAACCTTGAGTCCTGGTATACATGTGGATATGACCATCTACCTAAACATTGCTGTAGAACAAATACATCTCTCCTGGCAACAGTATTCCCAGTGGCCTTTTTCAGCCAGATCCATTGGTGCTCTTATGGCATGCCTACTGAGAACGTTTATTTATTTATTTAACAGCTAAATAGAATAAGTAATATCTTGAAATACATTCATTTATGTGACGTCTCATATTTTAGGATTGTCCACCACATAAAACAAATAACTTAATAAAAAGAGTAACATGCATATAAATGGCCAGTTGGTTCAATCTAAAATTCAGGACCATTCAAAGTGCCACCCTAAATAGCATGACAAAACCACCAATTAAATCACAATAATCAACACTCATAAAAAATACATTCAATAGCCAAGTTATTCAGTAAAGTGTCGAACCTGTAAAAGTTGCATCATTGTCCGCTACATAAAACAGATAGGCCTGATTTAATTCAAAATAACACACATACAAATGACCTATTTGTGTTCAATCTTATATTCAGGCCCTTAATAGTGTGACAAAAACTACCAACATTGATAACACATGACAAAACATTCAAACCGTTATAGTAATTGTAATTGTAGTCAATAGTAATTGACTGTTCAATGCAATTCGTTTAATTCAGTATTCAAGTGTCAAACGTGGTAAAGTAGGACCATGGTCCGTCTTTTCACAATAACATACATAGGATTCAACATGGAATTTGCCTATTGTTTAATTTCTCTTCAAGGCGCCACCATGCTGGATAGTTTAGAACGCCGACCGAACACTGAATGGTCGAGAGGAGATGTCGCATCTAACCAACAGGTATAGCGCTTATCACAGTTTGGAAAAGAGCTCCAATTTGCGCTACATTTTAAACAAGAAAATACAGCGATTTGGCATGAAATGTTGATGGAGCAGCGAGTAGGTTCAGGTAAACAGCAGAATGGCATTGCAAGGTCGTCATTTGGCGTTTATCGCGTTTTGGAAAAGGGCTCTTCAAGTCTTCGTCATGCCGGTTCCTATGGGACTGTAAGTCTGACATTAGGGAGGATATTCCTCATCTGCTGGCGATACTGGGAGCCAAATTACATCAACAGGAGTCATAGACAGCCTCCGTCGCCATCCCTTTTCCAATGATGGCACATCATGGCACTCCCAAAGTGACGATCATGCGTGGAGCCTAAATGGTTATGGTTTTTAACCCAAATCCAACAAAAGCCGACAAAGAGCCACAAGGCGACATGGAAATGGAGAGTAAAACAGAGATTATGAGTTGATGCATTTAGTGCAGAAGTTGAGTTGTATACTATGAGCAACACTTCCCAAAGCAGTTCACAGTATGTGAGTCAGCCAATCAAGGTTGAACTTGCTAGCCCTGTGGCTGAGAAGCTTTACACCACCATTAGCAGGGGGGAAAATGTATTCCACATTCATGGCAGGTCCTGCGCAGTGTATCAACAGCTTTTTTGCTAACCACAGACAGAGCTTTGGTGGACACAGGCCTTCATGTTTGGAAACTTTGGGCGTGTTGATTTGTTCACTGAGCAAAACTGTCCATGACTGATGGAGAGCGGTTTTTACTGAATACAGCTATAGCTAGCGAAATAGGTAAAGAACCCAGTTTACAATGAAATGTTTTACTACAGAAAGAGCCTGTTTAATTGGATTTAGAGCAGCGCAATGTGTGAAAGGGGACTGAGGGAGTGTTAAAGGAGAACTCCACTGTTTTAAAAAAACTTTTTGCATGATTCAACAACTGTGTGGAGTGGTTTCTTTACAGCGGTGGTGGTAGGAGTATGGCTTGTGGTTGCAATTTTATTTACCATCCAACATCACCAATGATCCATCACAATTTTGGAATTTTTATATGTATTGTAAATAAGGCCATAAGAATGGTAAACAGTAAATCTTTGAAAATATGTTTTTTAGGAGAGTTTTTTTTTTAACTTTTGAGTTGTTTAAGTTTTTTTGACAGTGCCATACAGCACAGTACAATACAATACAATACAATACAACACAATACAATACAATAAATGAACATTAAAGCTTTGATGCCTTGGAGAAAGAAATCCGATAGAATGTCCTACAGGGGTAATGCAAATGTGTTATCTATACATATATGTTCCTGTTTGTATGTAGAATGGTGCATGAACAAAATCCCATGAAGAAAATGCTGCTGAGCAGTCAAGAAACAGACTGTCTACAGTTTGTCCAAGTAGAAGCACGCTCATTTGAATATGCGTCATGGGCTCATTGAGAGACTACACCTGCCATTACAGAGAAGTTTAGGTTATGTAATGCTCTGAACCCTTTACTTGACTTTCAAAGTCATCAGATCGCTGTACTCTTCAACTTGCTAAACTGTGATCGGAAATCTTAAAGTCACAAAAACCCACGCAAGAGATGAAACAGGGGAATGACTTAATATCTTGTCCGAGACATTCATCCAGAAGTGAAAGTCTGCAAGGTGTCCTGTAAAAAAGTCTTACCTGTAAAAAGTCCCACTTTTTACCATCTGATGGAACCCTACTGGTTAGGCGAACACTCACAATGTCATATCTAGGACATATAGAGGGCCAAGATTAATAATTGTTCCTAACCAGTTTATGTGACTGGTCAGTTCCACTCTCATTCCTAACTGTATTGTTAATCCAGCACCTGAGGTCCTAATCAATGGGAAAACTTGCCTGGTTGTATCTGCAGAGGTACTTTTACAATAAATAAATTGGATATTTTAGGGTAAGACTGGGGGTCTTTATTGGCTCCAACCTAGATAACAATAGAATAATAGTATTGAATAAGTAAAATGAACAGTAAAGTACAGATGGTATATTTCAGGTCCCAGAAAACATTTGTACTCCTCTAAAGACCTAGAAGGCCCTGAGGGTTCCTCTCTGCTCCGCTGCCAGTTTATGATCCTGCTTTGTTTTTTAAAGACTTTAAACTTCATCTCACCAAGTGTATGTCTTTGTTAACAGGTTTGCTATTGCTGTCATTTACAACCTTAAAATACAAGGAGTATCATAAACTGGCAATAGAGTGGTGCTCCAAGCTGTCTGGCAGCCCGAGGCAACTGCTTGTTCAACCCAGCCCAAACATTTGCAACAGTTATATAGTAGGAAGAAAACTGATATGAAGAAATAAAGATGGGTTCTTTGCAGGAAGCCAAAGAAGAACCCATTCTGGTTCCCCCAAAGAATATTTCAGTGGATGGATCCACGGAGAGCAATTTAAGTAAACATTTTAACATTTAAAGAAATCTTTTCATAGTTAGAAATTTTACAAATGTACATATTTGCATATTGCACGTTTTCAAGGAGGACGCTCACATTATGTAAAGGTTCTTTAAACAAAAAAGTTTCAAAATCACAAGCTTTTTTAAGCGGAACCAAGGTAGTTTCTCTATAGAATTGCTCCAGAGAACTTTTAATACCTTCAGGAGTGCTTGATCAAAGTGCTGTACAGGTACCATTGAGAAATGACATGATTTCCGGTGCTAAGATTTTTTTTTTTTGCAATGATTAATTACGTGAAATATTGCAAGTATTCACGTTCCTGGTAAAGAGGGATGGTCTGTTGTTTACTCTTTTAATAACAGCTGCACTAATAACTGGTTACTATTAGATTTGCTATTTCTGACCGCATCAAGTCAAGTCAAGTCAAGTCAAGTCAAGTGGGTGTGAAAGGAAACAACATTCCTCCAGGACCATGGAGCAACACAAGAACAAAAACCGAACACAAGACTATAGAAGTGCAGGCAGGACAGGACTACACAGAGTGCAAAGAGAGCAGGAGAGAGAATGCAAGACAAGACAACATTCAGTGCAGTTGACGGCTATAGAAATACAATATTATAACAGATACTGTATTCCAGCGGCGGTGGTGTTCGTTCTGCAAAAATCCAGGACAAAGGTAGACAGCAGTAAATAATAATTGTGGAAATATTAGCAGCAGCAGGACAGAGGATGTGCAGTATATAATAATTAGAGGGGTATTGTGGTGTAACTGACATTTTCCTTTTTAACTCTTTCCCTGTCTAGATCCCTATTTGTTATCCCTGTTTGCTACTGGGAAGAATAAACCTCAAAGAAGTGTGGTGAGTGTTTGTGTGTGTGTTTATGTGTGTGTTTACCCCCCTCAGACAACAGAGGTTATTACTTCTGTTAACTAGTGTCTGTATAATGGCTTGAAGGTGGGGGGGGGGCTGGGGGTAAAGGCTTTTTGTTGTTAATTAGAGGGCAGTTATTTTGGCCCTGTGGAGCAGCAGCCCACCAGTGAGTTCACTTCCCTTAATCTTCACACCAGCATGCTCTGTTGCTCTGCAGCTATGAGTCAAACCCTGCCCGCATCGCCATAGCCAGACAGGAAGCCCCCTTAACACATTTACACACAAACACACACATCTGCCCCATGCCCAGACTCATCTATTGCCAACTCAGAGTGCCATGATTACAGGAGAAACCAAATAACAAAGGAGCCTACACCCCCCACCTTGACAAATCCTTACTCTTTCTATCTCTAACTCTCACTGGCTTACACTTCACACTCTCATCCTCTGCAAAATAAAAATGCAAACACTTGTATTTATGCAGCATCATGGCATAGAATCATATATCTATATATATATATACACACACGCGCACACACACACACACACACACACACACACACACACACTATTTGGACAAAAGTATTGGGACATAACTGTTTGCAGGGTTTGGGCTAGACCCCTTGCTTCCAATGAAGGGCAATGGACACAAATTCCCACAGAAACTCCAAAATCTTGCGGGAAAACCTTCTAAGAAGAGTGAAAGCTGTTACAGCTGCAAAGAGGGGACCAAGTGCATATTAAAGTCTATGTATGTTAATGGACTGTTGTTAACTGCTGGTGTGATGGTCAGGCGTCCCAATACTTTTGTCATATATATATATAACATGCCACTGCTATGTCAATACTATTGCTGTGCTGCTACCCAAATAATACCTTGTCACTGATGAACGGGGTAACAGCTAGCAAAAGATGTGGAGAAACGGATTACCGTCTGTAATTGCAAACTATTAGATGCATCTGTATGGTAAGTAGAGCTGATAAAATGGATCAAATGGGGGAAAAAAACGGAATGGAAAAGGTTTCGTTCACAGTTTGGACTATTTCCATCAGTAATATCCATTTACATTTGTAAATGTAAAATGCAGCTGACCTTCTCAAATTGTCAAACAAGCAGAAAAATCAGAATACTTTTGTGATAAGGTCATAAATATGTGCGTATGTACACATACACACACACACACACACACACACACCGCTTAATCACAACATGACAAACTGACAGGCAAAATGAGTTAATTATCTTGTGACAGTGGTACCTGTTGAGGGTGGGATATATTAGGACATCATTTCTTGAAACTGGTAAAGTCAAGGTGTTCATTTCAACCTTGTACAAGACCATAACTTTTGGAACTACAGTTTATGGTAGAGTGTAGTGTAACGCTGAATCAAACTCTAACATCAGTAACTAAAATAAATGTTTTTTTTCCTCGGATTTTCCAGCAAACTCGGAACACCCGCGCACACCGAGCGATTAATAACATCCTTATTGAACACAGGTGCTTCACGCAATTACGCCTGGGCCAGCTGCATCAAGATAAGATACAAAGGAACATGAGATGATTCACTGCTTTTTTTCCATGACTTGGGTTTAATCATTGTTATTTGGTTTAGGGCTTCCATGTGTGAGTTCTGGATACCTGTACCTTCACCCCTTTCTGTCCCTCTTTTTTAATGGCTGCAGAGACAAACCTGATTACAGTGCTCTGACTAATCTCCATGACCTCCATTTTACTACAGAAGTCACTTTTAAAGGATTTTCCCTGAGCCATAGGATGCAGATGCTTTTGAAAGATCAAAGAGTCGAATGTAACCTGGTTACAAATAGCCTGGTCTGATTCACACGGACCCACAGTAAAACTACCTTCAATATCCTCTGAGAAGTGCTTTAAGACTGAGATATGGGACCCATATGACACCCCAACACACTATATGGACAAACGTATTAGGACACCTGACCTTTACACCAACAGGGACTTTAATGGCATTGCATTCAAATACATAGACTTTCATTTCAAGTCGGCCCCCCTTTGGAGCTATAACAGCTTCCACTCTTCTTGGAAGGCTTTCCATGAGATTTTGGAGTTTCTGTGGGAATTTGTGCCCGTTCATTCTGTAGAGCATTTATGAGGTCAGACACTGATGCTGGATGAGAAGGTCTGGATCACAATCTCCGTTCCAGTTCATCCCAAAGGTGTTGGATGGGGTTGAGGTCAGGGCTCTGTGTGGACCAGTCAAGTTCTTAGACACTGAACTCATCCAGCCACGTCTTTATGGAGCTCGCTTTGTGCACTGGGACACAGTCATGCTGGAATAGAAAAGCTTCTTCAATGTCCAAAATGTCTTGGTGTGCTGAAGTATTAAGATTGTCCTTCACTGGAAGCAAGGGGCCTAGACCAAACCCTGAAAAACATAACAATAATAATACTAAATAATACTACATAATAACAATAATGCCAAAGTCTAAAACATGTTTAGGCCTTAGGATGTGTAGGATTTCTGAAATGAGTTTTTCTCTGACATGATACATTGATGAGTCACTTCACGAGGTACACCTACCTTGTATCTACACTCATTGTCCACTTTATCAGCTCCACTTACCATACAAGTGTTCTTTGTAGCTTATAATTACAGACTGTAGTCCGTCTCTTTCTCTGCAGTCATTCTGATCCCCCTTTAACCTGTTAGGACCCCCACAGGACCACCACTGAGCAAGTATACAGTACTGAAGCAACACTGACACGTTAGGAACTGACTGTTCACTTGCTGCTTAATATATTTACCATCCGTGGTTGTACTGTTTAAAGCTTGTGTGTGTGTGTGTGTGTGAGTGTGTGTGTGTACACATCGATCCATCATCAGCTGACACACCTGTAGAATAGATTTTTTGGACAGTTGCACTCAAACTGGTTTATAAACAACATAAAATACATGATGTGTGATCAATTATTTAAGTAAAGTAAAAGCCAAATACTGAAAAGAAAATAATGAGAATCAAGTTATTCAGCAGCAGGTGAATCAACTAGTGCAGCAGAGATGAGAACAGCACAACATTATTAGTGATTACAACCTGTAAATGTATTTGTGACTAATAATAGAGTTTAAATGAAGCAGTGTCTATGGTTGTTGAAAAGATTCATAAATACAGTAACAGTGTCTTTTCAACCCCTTAAGCTGTGCTCAACTGTGTCCTGATAAACATCAGAACACTGACAGAATGTAGTGGTATTTTTAAACTTTATCTCTAGTTTTGGCCTCTCAGAGGTGGTCTTCCTTGTCATGACATATCCTGGCTTCTGACTGATTATGTTTGCAAGAATTCATTTGTAAAGTAGGCCAAAAAGTCATCCAGCACCTTTGGGATGAACTGGAACGGAGATTGTGATCCAGACCTTCTCGTCCAGCATCAGTGCCTGACCTCGTAAGTGCTCTACAGAATGAATGGGCACAAATTCCCACAGAAACTCCGAAATGGAAAGCCTTCCAAGAAGAGTGAAAGCTGTTATAGCTGCAAAGTGGGGACCAACTCCATATTAAAGTCTATGTATTTAAAACACACCATCATTAAAATCCCTGTTGGTGTAATGGTAAGATGTCCCAATACTTTTGTCCATATAGTGTATGTTCTTGCAGGAATTTTGAAAAGTCATCAGGGCTGCCCTTTAAAACTTTGCTTTAATAAAGGGCCAGCGGTGGAAAGAAGCATTCACATGTATCCATCAGCCCCACCAAAACGTTGCTGCAAAGTTGCTTCAAAGGCTCTGATCCACTGAGTAAACACATTAGACTTTTTGACTCAGTGGTGGACCCCATTTCCATGGTTACTCCATTTTTTTTCATTCAATAAACCCAATTCAATCATATCCGATGGTCAGCACAGTGCGCGCCATGTAGAACCAGAGAAGCTGGAGAGAAGAACTTGGAGTTTTCCGTTCCTTGGCATCTTCCAGGGCATCTGGTGCCAGCCAAGAAGTCGTCACACCCTTACCGAATGACTCCCTAACTGGGACTTAGCACTCCAACGTTGATGTCAGTGTTTGGACACTGTTAGGATAACATATTCCTTAAGTGCATGCAAGTTCTTTGTGGACCTTCAGTGATGAGAAACAGACCTCCCAGAAATCGCTATGGTCGTGACCTTTCTGAGTGAATCCATTTAGCTCTAAATCCCTTGTTGAGAAAGAGCCAAGACTGGATGAACTCGAGTCTTAGTACACAATGATGTGGCCAATCCTATAATCTTTGGTAGGTGTAAGAATGCATGATCACTTAAACTATTACCAGGGGAGCGCTGGATAATTATTATTTGTACCATGATAGACATGTTAGCGCAGAAGAAAGGAGGATTTGATTTCTCCAGTTTCCTCTCAGTATCGGCCAAGCCCTCGGTGTTCTTCTTCATAACGGAGCTGTAGGAAGGAGATTTAACCCCTTTCTGCAGGCCTCCTAGTGGCCAAATCTCATTGGCAGAATGGAAATGGTCTGATATTCTTTGATAAATATAGCTCATGTAATGTGATAGAATATTTTCAATTCAAAACAAAATTGGTATTTAAAGAGTTTGAATAGTTCTAAAATTCAAGACTAAACTGAAACATCCAAAGTATCCCTACCTCCTGCAGGCTACTTTGCAAAGGCTTTGCAAATTTATGGTTACTTTCAACCATAGGTGAGGGTGCACACTTATGTCAGCATTTTCAGAAGCTCCCATTTCAAAGAGTTTGGTGAATAAAGTAATTCCCATTGGTAAATAACTGTTCCTGTACATCTATCCTATGAGTATGGCAACCATTCCATTCCAGTGTCTGTTCAATTCCTACACAAGCACCTCATTCTGCTTCATGAGGTACTGATTAGTGATCACCTGAATCACATCTTATTTAATGAG
>JBBIGA010000083.1:264321-291048 GCA_037576975.1 Alestes dentex
GACCCTCTCCTATATCTTGTGTCTGTGATTTTACTGATGCCAATGGATTATTGTATTGCTCTGTTCATCTTAAACTGGCATCTGAACCTTTATTAACATGATCCCTTATGGCCTCTATTATGATATTTTTGCACACATTCACAACGAAAAAGGTTTATTTGCCAATATGATGTAAGAGTATGAGAGAGAGAAAGAGGTCACTTCCAATATATTGTGGCTGAAAGAGAAAGAGAAAGAGAAAGAGATCCCTGCGAGAGACCCCTGCGGCCCATTGGTTCTTTCTTTACTGAAACGGGGCTGGGCCAATCATATCTTTAACTCCACCCCATTTTGGTTCTGTGCCACCGTGCAGTGTCAGCGAATGAGATGGAGAGAGACAACGTAAAGGGGGCACAGAGAAACTGCAAGAGAGAGAAAAAAATTGGCACTTCAGGTAGATGCTGCCAAATGTGCCACTTTTTTGCCGCCGGGCCTTCATAAGCTGATGATGGTGGCAGTGGCGGCAGTGAACCTGCGGTTAGCTGGACTGCGTTCAGTGACGAGTAAAGGAACCCATGAACCACCCTTGGTTGGTGGTGGTATATAAACTAGCTGTTTGCAAAGTTATGGTGAGAACACACCAATAAATCAATTGTTTTACGACCGCGCTAATTTGTTGTGTTATGTTTATGAACGCCGGTGAAATAAGCTAATCATGTCGTCAGTGTTATCGCTAGGAGAACAGCTATTTTATCACACATAGTGTACACTTGCTAAAACAGAAAAACAATAGGGGGCATGGTGTTAGAGGCAGCTTTTCTGTAGGTATTTATGAACAACATACAGACACGGAAGACATCCACGCTTTTTAAAATCTCTCTCTCTCTGTCACATGAGTACACATACAGAATGCCACCCCCCCCCCAATATGAATTAAAAGATTCAGCTGCATCATTTTTGACTGGGTAAGTTCACAATTTATTAAACACTACTTTGTTGGTATACGCATTAATGGGAGCGCAAAGATGGGTGGTGTGCGATGGTCTAGTGGGTTAGATACATGTCTCTAGACCAAAAGGTAATTAGTTCGAATCCTACCTTTAGCACACCACCACTGGGTTCCTGAACAAGACCCTCATCCTCAAGTTGCTCCAGGGAGACTGCCCCTTGTAGTTAGGGAACGAAAGTCGCTTTGGATAAAAGCGTCTGCTAAATACTGTAAATTGTATGTGGGCCGTTATACGCCAGGGCCGTTCTTTTTGTCCCAGTCCGCCCCATTTTTGTACACATTTACAAAAAAAAAGCTAGATTTCCCGACATGACGTGTGTTCTGTATCTAAGCTTTCAAACATTTTTTGGAAAATCAGTTGCCTTATAAAAAGACTACGTTCCCCATGATGCATCTCGGCTACGTATTGGCAAAATAAGGTGCACCCTGAGGAAGGGAGTTAGACCGGGCTGACTGGAGCTGGACCTGGAGCACAAGAGATAACTCAAGCATGAATGGATTTGATTTAGCTCAGCACACCCAGCTCAGACACGGATTTCCTTGGACGTGAAACACGGTGGCTCAAGGTAAATAATCTGGAGGAGACCCAAGAAAAACCTGAACTTTTTATTCATACGCGTATAAGCCTGACTGACAGCAGCTGTCACGAATATTGGCCAGTTGAGCTAACTCTGTACGTTCTCACAGAAGTAAAGATTTTGTACCAACACCAGAAAAACCTCAAACGGTTGTTTGTGCTCGTAGCTTAGTTGAAACTGCAGGCTGTCAGGGTCGTTTACAGTATTTTTTGGCGCTAGCCTGCAGATCATCCGCAATGCTGGCGCAGTGAACTTTGTTCTCACTGGAAATTTCTCTCACTGGTACCTCGGCTCTGTTGGTACCTCTGCCCCACGAACCACGTTTCCAAGTCCCACTCGCCGGCTACGATAAAACAGACAGGGGCTCGAGTGACCGGTCGGATCCAGAAATCCTAATTGGCTTAATATGGATGCTAGCGGTGCTAGCTGTGTGATGCTAGCCTTCAGCAGCTGGCAGCATCCACACGCCTTCCATATAACGGATCCTGCAGCTAAAAACGAGTGTTTTAAACGTTTAAGCGTATAACCTTGTCAGCCTTTTCAAGTCTTTGTTGTTCGCCATGAAGCCCAGAAAGTGCGAGAAGCTCTCCAAAGGAGCCCGTTTTCATTTCATTTTCACGTTATAACCCTTTTAACCAGTTTGGAACCGGTTTAATCCTTGTTTTGCGACTTGGCACACCCTAAAATTGAGAACCGGCACTATTTTTGAAGGAAAAACCAGCGTAAATGTCGTGTCTTTAGCTCAAGCCAGTCTGTCACCGACAGCCCGAACCGATAATACCAGCCCGGCTCCTTGTTCCCAACCGGTTTGAACCGCCTTTGTGTGACGGTCACTTCAGACCTGGACCGGCCACCTCAGGTTCTGTTAGCTGTACCATCAGTTCAGCTGCAGGGAGTCACTTTTGGAAATTTGTGTCACTACAGACTGTTTTTAATTACATGTACCTCGTTTTTCATTTACTCACCTAAAAACGACCCGTCCTCCTTTTAAAAGAGAGCTCCCTTCACCTCCTTCTTATGATTTTCTTAAATACGTATATTACACTATATGGACAAAAGTATTGGAACACTGTTTTCCAGGGTCTTACTCCCAGTGAAGGGCATCATCTTAATGCCTAATTGCCTAGTGCTTAAGGAGTTGCCCCTGTGTTCAGAAGGTTGTGGGTTCGAATCCCAGCACTCCTAGTGTCACCATTGAGGTAACCTTGGGGTACACTGAAGTACCCGGGTGCTGTGTTGCTAGCAGCCCACTGCTTCACTTGGCGAATGGGTTAAATGCAGAGAAAGAATTTCACACTGTTTACACCGTGGTGTGTTCACGCGTGACTATAACGCCGTTTTACCTAGAGATTTTGAACAACACCATGGTTCCAACTTTGGGGAAGGCCATTTTTCCCAGCATGACTGTGCCCCAGTGCACAAAGCAAGCTCCATAAAGACACGGTTGGATGAGTTCGTGGTGGAAGAACTTGACTGGCCCACACAGAGCCCTGACCTCAACCCCATCCAGCATCTTTGGGATAACCTGGAATGGAGATTGCGAGCCAGGCCTTTTCGTCCAACATGACCTCATACATACATGCCCTATAGAATGAATGGGCACAAATTCCTACAGCAACTACAAAATTGTTTGTAAAGCCTTCCAAAGAGAGTGGAAGCTGTTCTAGCTGTGGAGGGGGGGACCAGTTCCGTATTAAAGTCTATGTATTGGAATGCGATGTCACTAAAGTTCCTGATGCTGGAATGGCCAGGCGTCCCAATACTGTTGTCCATGTAGTGTATATTATCTTTTTATTATCTTTATTGTTATAGCTTTGTTCCATATGGCCTTACTTACTGTGTTCACTTTTCTGTCTGTCCCCATTTTGTGTTTTCATGCACCTTTTGTCACTGCAGCCATTTCCATTCCCTGTCATTTGTATTAATAAGAGCACTTTAAATGTACATCACAGAGTGAGCCCATATTTAGTTTGCTCAGCTTGTAGAGGGGTGCCCAACGGCATTGTCAGCATCTCCTTTAACAGTCAGGACCAGAAAAGTAATGACCTGGTCCATGAATACTTAATGAAAGCCATTTTTTCTGACATTCTCTATTTTTCCACTAGAAGACTACCTTGTGAATGTATAGAGCACTTTACTGAGATCATTTCTACCTCAGACTAGAGCCCAGTCTCAAGTACAATTTGTTGTTGATACAGGGTCAAATTGGACTTTCCCAGTTCAGTAAACTAGAATACCTTCAGAATTAATTGGTGTCCTATACCTCTTTTGAAACTAGCTGACACGTTGGATAATTTCTCAGCAGTTTAGTGAGTCTTAGATCTTTTTAGGCTCATTAGCTATATCACATTGAAGCTGTAGCATTCATCCACCAATAAGGAAACAGAGCAGGACATCCAGGAGACAGTCTTGATCACTTTCAATGGGGACGCGCCCGCCTGGACCCATACCTGCCTGCACCGTTAGCTGAGAGTGGACGGGTTGTCCCAGTGGTCAAACTGGCAGAATCTCAGCAGCCCCGGGAAGCCATGGCGTCCTCGGTCCGCTTCACGGTCACACCTACCAAAGCCGAGGACGTCCCAGGCCTGTCCGACACTTCACCCGACCTCAGCTTGCGATCCACCGGACGGGTTCGCTTTGGGTCACGCGAGAGTGTCAACCGCAGCGAGCCGCCCAGCGAAGTGTCCGGAGCGCTGACCACCACGGCTGGGGTGGAGACACCAGACCGCAGCCATACTGAACACAGTAAGAATTATTTTGATATTCTCTGTGCTGTATGTGAAGCTCATGTTTGCTGGTAACTATCTTTTGCTCTTTGTGTCTGGATGTTGTTCCTGAAGTTCTTCAAGTGTGCTTGTTCTGTAAGAAAAGGAAAGAAATATAATTTTACCAGGTAAAAGCTGGGTTGAAACATGTAGTCAGTGTTACGTGAAGTGTCCGATACTCAACAGTTTACTTCAGAATCAGAATCTTGATTGCCATTGTTCAAGTACATCGAGCTTTGATGCGGTCCCCTTCAGTGCAAAGTAAACAATTAGAATAGAAGCTATGTACAAGATAAAATGGAATAGGTTAAAAAAAGAAATGTATATGTGTTAAAATAAAATATACGTACATCAGACTGCAGATGTGACATTGGACTGTGGTCCATATTGCACCTGAACTTAAAGTATGTAATTGCACTGCATTATATATTATAGATGCACTGCAAGATCTTTAATTATATATGCAAGAAGATCTTATGTAAGTTATCCTGCAGCAATCACATTTTGAAGAAAATTGCACTCCATATTGCACATAGAGTTGAAGTATGGCACTAAACAACAGAATTTCACATTGCATAACCTAATATAGCATTATTGATGAAGGCCAGAGTGAACAAAAGGCTCTGGTGATCCATGTTTTGCGGAGCTGATGCTGTAGCCCAAATAGTTGCAGACAGCGTGTTAAAGTGACCTGACAGTGTTCACTGCACGTGTTGCAGTGGGCTGAAAGCAGTTTTTAAATCTGTTTGTAGTTGGGCTGGCAAATATGGTAAAAATATATCAGAATACTTCACAACATTATCACAGTACATGACTTGGAGTTGCAAAACTACACATTGCATTAGTTATCAGTTAATCAATGGTTATCACAAAAACTACAACTCAGTTCAGGCTGCATAGGGCTGTAGATGTAGCATTAACATGTTACTGTTTGTTACAACTATGTAATAAAGGCCTTTTGTTAATAAACTGTAACATGGACGTAAGTAAGACAGCACATGTGGGTACATGTTGCACTCAGGTGTACAGCACTAGTAACGTAGGTGCAGACTGCGTAACCTGATTACTTTGGAAACGCTGATTGAATTCAGCATATTTAAACAATTGGGGGAAATTTGTAATTAATACTGACAATAGCTGGCTTGTTTACCTTTTGGAATGACTTTAAAACGCCCTTCCCACGTTTTCTCCCAGTTCCTCTGGGCAATTTGAAGTGCAGCCGGTCTCCACCCTTTTGACAATCAGATGGGACAAATCCCAAGAATTATGAATCTTCACACCACTGATAGCACAGCTTGTATTCAAACAGTTTTAGGTCTTTAGGACAGAACTCTTGCTAGGCTATTTTTAGGAGCAATGGCTTGTTGCTGCAGTTCTTGAAATCCGTCATAGTTTGGCAGAAAATTGACGTTTTTTTATTTTTCCCCCCAAAAGCAAGCGTTTGTTATGTGTCTTAAGTTTGTTTCTTTTGTTTTAGCATCTATCCCATAAAGTAACACTCTGATATCTGCATGCCATTTAGTTGATTTTATATGACATGCTCTCGTCTGAAAGTAGGGCTTTTACGATTGCAGTTACGATTTTGGCTCTGGCTATTATGAAAACAAGGTGATAAAATAATTACTGTGCCGTGTTCCATTTTTCTTTTAAACACAAGAGGCTTTTAAAAACAAGGACGTCGGGCCATAACTGCGGTAATTCATCGACACCCACACACATTTATGCCTCCACAGCCAAATACCTCCAGTCCCACCCAAATGTAGATTAAGAGTATGAATGAAAGAAAATGTCAGGGGGAGAAACAGAGGGGGAGGAAGAACTGGAGAAATGAATGCTGTTTGCAGAGGTGCTTGGTCTTTTGTTTCGTCTGCGTTATTTCAGTTCTGCTGAATAAATAGATTTTGAAATACCTCAGTAGGCTCATTCAGCTGAGCTAGTGAATGTACCCAGATACGCACACAAACACATTCTGATGGACCTCATATTTTCCACACTGTTCCTAGAAATGAACACCCTGGAAAAGTAAGGCATTGAATTTCCCTTGATTCACATGACCGTTTTCCCATAAATAAGACAAACACAGTTAAGAAATGAACCCAGAGAGTAAATTGTATTAATGCAGTATGTTTTAGTCATGTGGACATAAATAGATTGTAGTTGAGTAAATTCTCTGCAGGAGTATTTACATATGTGCACACACCAATCCCATGACTGTGTTTGTTTTTACATGCATGATCACACACTAGGGTACAGGGTGTGAGCCAGTTGTTTGGAGAAAGAGGAACTTCCACAAAAGACGTTGCCTCGTAGATTTATGCGCACTTATGAGCGGAAGTGAGAGTAGTTCTGCTGACACGGTTGCTGAGACGGTTGAAACTGAAGTGTGATGGTGAAGCCACTGTCTCTCTCTCTCTCTCACACACTCTCTCTTTCGCACATACACACCCAAAATCACGCTTTGTAGATGTCGGGTGTAACCCAGCTGAGAGATTGCCTCATATTTGTTAATAGTTCCGGTTGTAGCCAATTAAAAATATTTCAAATAATAAATGAACACTGAATGAAGCGTATTGAAATGTAAAACTCTCGCCAGTACACCCCTCTGTCTTTTCTAAGGGTCTTTTGTTTTACCGTCTTTCGTGTAAGCCATAGACAGTGATTCAGACGAGGCATCTGGATGCATCCTATCAGAGTGAAGTGGGTTGAAACGGTTGGGCTTAGTTGGATTTGTTTTCGTCATGTTTCAATACATTCTTCTTAAAAGTCAGCAATAATTGAATACAAATTTAACCTATTCTCTGTTTCTTTCTCATTCACTCTCAGGTGATGGCAATGCCAAGATCTCCAGTGTTTATATTAATAACAGTCATGCTGCTGACGATGACGATGATTTCTATGACAGAAATCTGGCTCTGTTTGAGGTGCGTGCAAGACCACATAATGCAACCAATTACACCAAATACAGGAACCCTTGGTTATAGGATTAAATACTATGTTGTTCCATGCCAGAGTGCCTATAGTGCAGTGCAACTGCATGTACAGTATTAAGAAGATATAAACATGTTAAAAATAAAGTAATACACTTATATCTGCAATCTATAGGTTTTCGACCTGTGGAAAACTGTTATTTCCTGAATAGATACTGTTTTCTTTTCGTTTTAAAAATGTTCTTCATTTAGAGTAACATAGATGTTAGCACCTAAGAACGCAATGTACTACGGTTATTATGGTTATTACTTCTATTTGTTTTTGTTAGTGCCTGTTTGCTTGTTGATTTAAAAACTGTGAGCCAACATTTGAGATAAGCTAATGGGGTAGCTGTCAGCCATAACGTTAGAACCAGCTGCCTGATATTGTGCAAGTCCCCTTCATGCCACCAAAACTGAAAAGCTTTAACTGTCAAAGCATGGACTCCACAAAACCTCTGAAGGTGTGGTGTTGTATCTGGCACCAAGACAGTAGAAGGAGATCATTCAAGTCCTAACAGCTGCAAAGCGAAAGTCCATGGATCAGACTGGTTTGCCGAGCAGATTGCGCAGATGCTTGATTGAACTGAGATCTGGGGAATTTGGAGGCAACACCCTGTCATGTTCCTCAAACCATTCCTGAACAGCATTTGCAGAGTGGCAGGTCTTATTATCCTGGTCACTGCCATTAGGGAACATTGTTGCCTATAGGGGTTCACTTGTTCTGCAACAATGCTTTAGGTAGGAGGTCTGTGTAAAAGTAACACATGAATTCCAGGACCCCAGATTGCCCAGCATCATGCCGCCTCATCTGCCCTGCATTCTTCCCATAGTGCATCCTAGTGCCATCTTTTCTCCTGGTTAATGATGCACACACACACGACCTTCCATGTAAAAGATAATCTGATGAACCAGGCCCCCTCCTTCTACTTCTCCATGGTCCAGTTCTGATGCTCATGTGCCCATTAGGCACTTTTGGCAGTGGACAGGGTTCAGCATGGGCATTCTGACCAGTCTGCAGCTACACAGCCCAGTATGCAACCAGCTACAGTGCTCTGTGTTCTGATACCTTTCTGGCATAGCCAGGAGTAACTTTTCAACAGTTAGTGTTAACCGCAGTGTAATCGAAACACCCCACAAGATCTGTCGTTTTGGAGATGCTCTGACTCAGTCATGTTGCCATCATAATTTGGCCCTTTTCAGAGTCACTCAGATCATTAAACTCATTTTCCTGCTTCCAACACTTTGTCTTCCTAATATGAGCTGCCTAATATAATCAGTGTTATTCACTTGTCAGTAATTGGGTTGTGGCTGATTGGTGTATATGTCACATATAATCCCTGTAAAAATGTACTTTCTCAGTTGATCATTTTAGTGATTGTTTTAAATGATAAACTGGGCATCTGTAGGTCATTGTAAATCTCAGTTTAGCAGATTTTCAACAAGTGGGAGCCGCTAATGCTCAAGTTTTATGCACATCACGGAAAGAGTGAAAACCAACACCGGCAAGATATCAGAAATGCTCGTCTGTTTGCACTTGTTATGTATTTAAATTAACGTTTGCTGTTATAAATTACATGAAAATGGACACTCAATTAATTGTCAAAATGACTGCTAGGTTACTAATATAATTGATAATGTCAGACCAAGTTTAATTGTAAATTAATTTTATACCTAAAGAATAACTGGTGTGCAGCATAAACATTCCTACTAATAAATAGGACATGGGGGGGGGGGGTCTTTGAAAGTAGTATATCAAATAAACATAATTGTTCATGCAACCTCCATTTAGAAATTTAACAGCATTCATTATTGCTGGACAGTTATTGAGCTCACAGTGTTACTTTGTAACAGATGGTTGCTTTGGTTAATTCAGGGTCTAGTAAATGAGTTCAGTCTTGAGAGGCTGAGCTGATCCACAGGAGATGGACTTAGCAAGACATTCTGTCTGTCTTTGTCCCACTTAAGACAGTTCAATTATAGTACAGTTCAATTATAGGTAGAGCGATCTATTCATTCTCTCTCTCGCTCGCTCTCACTCTCTCTCTCTTCCCCCGTCCGTCTCTGTCTCTCTTTGTAGGAAGAGATGGACACTCGTCCAAAAGTTTCCTCACTTCTTTCCCGTCTGGCCAACTATACGAACCTCACACAGGGAGCCCGAGAACATGAGGAGGCAGAGAGCATTGGCGAGAAACGCAAACCCCACAAGGTGTCTCTCTCACACACACACACACACACACACACACACACACATACACACACACAGAGTCTCCAAATGTTACGTTGTGCGAGTAAGCACACCAAAATGAGTCGTAACGTATTTGAAGTATGATCATGAAATTCCGACCACGACTGTTCTATATACATACATACATAAATACATACATATCCAAAATTTCTATTACCGCTGCTGTGAACTGTTCTTCTAATGCACACCTCAGAAGTAGAGGTTTGCATTTTCTCCTAATTTTATAATTATCAGGTGGTGCAATATCCACTTTTTTCATACACTTCTTTAAAAGTACTCCTTGGGGAAGGGGATAAGGTGTTTTTAGTTTGAAAATTGTTTGTAACAAAATCAATTGTAGTATGACAAAATGTCATATTGATAAAAGAAAAACTTTTCTTAGTTTTTTTTTTCTTCATTTTTAATGCTGAATGCATTTTCCTCTGTCATAGCATTCTCTGATCTATCTATCAGCGTCTGAGAGTGGACCCACAGCACTTCAGGCAGGACAGGGCTTTACCTCAAAGATGGCAGACAGCCAGCATAATTTATTAGTGAGTTAACAGATGAGCCGAGCAAAAACGAAAGCATTAGCTCCCAGTGTAACCATAAGAAAACAAGAAATAAATAGCTGACAGAAGCATTTGGGTGGAGAATGTTGAACTCGATTGAACCTGTCCCAGTTAACACAGGTTAACCTTTAGTAGTTGTATTTAAATTAATACAATTTAAATTAAATTGTATTTAAATTAACCATTGTTTTACTTGTTTATGTTGAAATGACACCCTTTATCTGACAGTTTATTACCTCATGATAGTATGTTATGCACATTTGTAATTACTGTATATACACACTGCTATAATACTTGACCATAGTTGCCTTGAATTTCTCTCTGTTGTGTGTTTTGTCCCACAGTCTCCCCAGATGGGCACTTTCATGGGTGTATATCTGCCATGTCTCCAGAACATCTTTGGTGTTATTCTGTTCCTCAGGCTCACCTGGGTTGTTGGAACTGCAGGAATTTTGCAGGCACTGTGTATCGTCTTTATCTGCTGCTGCTGTGTGAGTTACACAAGCAAACACACACACACACACACACACACACACACACACACACACACACACACACATACACACACACACACACACACACACACTCTAACAAAGATTTCATTCTTTTAGTGGCATGAGATATTCAGTTCTTAATAACAGTTTGTGTTCTGTTTTGTACATTCATTTACAAACACAGCCGGTGCTCTTAATTGTTTATTTGGTTTCGTAGCAAGGACTGGTTTCGCAACAGTCCTTGTATATACACCACTGTGTCCAAGGGAAAGAGCAAAAGTAATTTATTAACTCACTTGGCCCCTTTTTCTCTCTCTCTAATAGACCATGTTGACTGCTATCTCAATGAGCGCTATTGCCACTAATGGAGTGGTACCAGGTATTTCTCTTTGTTCTCTTTTTTTCTTTCTCCATCTTTCCCATACCTCTGTTCCTTTGGACTTACAACTCAGTTCAGGCTGCATAGGGTTTTAGTTGTAGCAAATATAGTTGGCAAATACTTGAACATTAAAAAGGCCCATATTTATCTAGAGTTCTAAAGTAAGTTTGTTGACTTGAGATCAGGGTCTTTTAATTCGTAATGAGGACAATTATATAAAAAGGGTGGGCACCTACAAGAGTTGGGTGTATTAAAGATGACACTTAGTGTATTTATTCCATTCCATTCCACCCGTTCCTTCAGTCACATTTATGGGTTCCGTGTAAATAGTTCTGAATACGTTCACATTAGCAGAGTTAATGCTTATTTTTTAATTTTGGCCCGGTTCTGGTCTTCCTTCCTCAACAGTTTTCATTTGCATTTGTGACGAATATTGAACATATTTGCTAGATAATGAGCATTATATCCATGATATGATCCATGAGATGAAGTGCTGGCGTTCCTGTTGCCATGTAGGTTATTTTTAGTTTTTCAATTTTATATTGCTCGCTTTACACAAAATATCTAGAACCTGAAAGCTGCACACACACATGCGAGGCTGCTCCAGGTTGTTTTGAAATAACATTTCAAAAAACATAAGTTAAGTAAATATTCATTGTCTTTTTGGTTCATATGGAATGTCCCTTGGTTTCAAGAGAAGAACTTCATAAATTAAGACATAAATATCATCTTATACCGTGATGTATTCAGAAAATATTGCGATATTAAAATATTCTTTCATGTCTAATACTACTTCAGCCTGGTAATGTGAATGTAGCATTATCCATAGAATTGTTATTGTTATACTATTATACTATTGTCTATTCTATACTGAATAGAATTGTTATACTAAAGACACATACAGTGGGAATGCAGTGTCCATAACTTCACTGTAAAAAAAAAAAATTCACTGTAAAACTGAATGGAAGAGGAATCGTTGTTGTAGCTGCAAAGTCGACATTTTCTCTTCTCAAAATGTGATGGGATTATGTTCGGATCGATCAAGCAATTCAGTTTAATAGTCAGAGATGGATCTTTGACCTTCAATACAAGTGTTAATGATATTCAATTTCTGGATCTGCTGAATGCTGACTCAGCTAAAGCAAAGAGCAAAAGTAAAATGATATCTCCCCTGGTCACACTGGGGAAGCATTTTTTGTGAGGAGTGTGAAGGAAACCAGACCAAAGTCCATGCAGATATGATTGAAGCGCAAAACGCATGTTAATGCAAGGTGCGAACAGCCTCAAGGTGTTCAACATCTTCCTAACATTCTTTGACATCCTTTCTAACTTTTTCTTTGACAGAATGCATTTGTAGTGTTGTA
Organism: Alestes dentex; assembly: GCA_037576975.1. Classification (NCBI taxonomy): domain Eukaryota; kingdom Metazoa; phylum Chordata; class Actinopteri; order Characiformes; family Alestidae; genus Alestes; species Alestes dentex. The sequence continues at coordinate 276,655 of JBBIGA010000083.1, forward strand.
GAAGTCTAACCTAGAGACAATAATACTCTTTTTTTCTCTCTCTCTCTCCTCTCTCTCCCCATCTCTGTCTTCTGTAGCCGGGGGCTCGTATTTTATGATCTCACGTTCGTTGGGCCCAGAGTTTGGGGGTGCGGTCGGTTTGTGTTTTTATCTGGGCACCACCTTTGCTGGGTCCATGTACATCCTTGGAGCCATCGAGATCCTGTTGGTGCGAGAGCCTTCCTCACACTCTTCATCATTGAACATCATCTTTTACTTCCTGTAGAATCATGATAACTTTCATATAGTATTTCTGAATCATGAGTATAATTGATAATTACATCAGTATTGATCACATAACTTTTATAGTGTACTTTCTGCTTTTCTGCTATCACCTATTACAGTTTCCCACACCTCACAATGAATGGAACAGTTGAATAATTGTATTTCATGCATGAATAATTGACCTGTTCATATATGCTCTTTTGTAACTACTGTTGCTGGGTTTGACAAGCTTTAAGGAACAATGGCCTAACGAAAATTGAAAAAAAAAAACAAAAAAAAAAACAAAAACCATTCTTCGTGCAATTTTAAGCAAAGTATTGTGGTCACTACAAGAATCTATGATTGGATCATTTTCAAAATTTATAAAGATGGTCCTTTTTTGTTGGAAGCAGAATATTTCCACTTCTGTATCTCTTTCTGTTGCTGTATCTGAGCTTGACTTTATTGGTACGGCAACATAATGTCTGTTCTATTGCTGTATGTTAGTATACATCATTAATGTGACAAGGAAATATCAGCAAATCCCTTAATGTAAGCCATGCTGCAGCAGCTTGTGTTGTATGATTAGATGCTAACTAGGTAGCACAAAAGGTGTAACTTTCCCTCACATAAACCCAGTCCTCGCTGACAGCAGTAACACAATGTTTAGGTAAACTAAAGTGGCCCTTAAGAATCACGCGTGAACAGAGCACAGCTCAGCACACAGTGTGAAATTCTTTACATTTAACCCTTTCACCAGAGAGAAGCGCTGGGCGGTCAGCGACACAGTGTGTGGGGACGGTGTCTTGCTCAAGGGTACCTCAGTGGTGCCACTGGCAGTCCTGGGATTTGAACCCACAACCTTCCGCTCACAGGGGCAGCTCCCTAACCAACAGCCCACCAGCTGGCCCAATTGGACAAAGTAGTTTGACTGAAGTCATGTGCTTCCACTACTCATTAGCCTAAACGAGTTTTTTGTTAACAATGTATAAAGCTTGTCCAGTCTTGCAACAGTTTCTACGAAAGATGGAAAAGTCAAATAAACATTTTATTGGAGTTCTTTGTTTTATTTGCTTAGGTGACTTGCATCTCTTCCTGATCTTATGTCTGTCATCCTTTTTTGTCTTTACTCAGATGTACGTAGCTCCAAGAGCCCAAATCTTTGTTTCCCCGCAACCTGAGGGCGAGGCAGCCGCAATGTTGAACAACATGCGTGTCTATGGCTCCATTTTCTTGCTGCTGATGTCACTTCTGGTCTTTGTGGGGGTCAAATACGTCAACAAGTTGGCGTCTGTTTTTCTGGCTTGCGTCATCGTCTCGATCCTCTCCATCTACACCGGGGCTCTGGTGTCCGCCTTCAGTCCGCCTGCTTTCCCGTGAGTTAAGCTTGATTCCAGGTAGTTCTGAGCAGAATTAGCTGTGGCTGTCAGTTGTGATTTGATTGTATGATTTGTATGCCATGCCACACTCAGCCTTAACAGTTAATATATGCTTTTGGAAGCAGTTTGTCTGTGTTTACAAATGCGCTTTAAAGGGTTGTCTCCTGCTAAGAATTTTCTTGGTCGACTGAACGGCCAGATTTTCAACTAATTGTAGTATTAAATAAATGAACATTATAGAACGTAACTAGTTTGCTCCATTTGACCATTTATGAAAACGTTTGTGTCACACTTTACATTTCTCAATGAACAAATAAGGTCAACAAAGTAAGCACTACACTGCTGATAAACTGTTGGTATAAATGGTTGCCTGGGCGTTAGCGAACAATCAGTCTACTGCCTCTCCTCAGGGTGTGTATGCTGGGGAACCGGACCCTCTCTCGTCATGAACTTCAGGATGGTCATTGTGCCAAGACTGTGCAGGTGGAAGCTAATTTTAGCGGTACCCCAGACATTAACGGCACAGACACTCCTGTTCCACCATCGATGAAGACAACAATGTTGTGGTCACGTTTTTGTAACTCTTCAGAACTAAACGCGGTGTGTGACGAGTATTTTGCTCACAACAATGTCACACAGATCAAGGGGATACCGGGACTGGCAAGTGGCATTATTACAGGTGTGACCCGTTTCTGGCTACAGCTAACTGAGAAAATACTGATGTTTGACAGTGGAGTTATAAAGCAATTCATGTTAGAGAATAAATAGAATATGGCTCTGAATTAGGAGTACAAGATCAGAATATGCAGATTTTACTTAAAACATTTTGCTCAAAATGGACAATTTGCATAACGGACAGCTCAAATTTATTTATTTTAGACATTACTGCACACTAATACATTTAACTTGAATGTTTTCTTGGTGAAATTTTGACCACTTCATGCCATTCCACAACATTTTAGGGGGGAAAAGTAAACTTATTGACTAGCTGTATGAAGCTGTCCTGCAGGTCGATACTTTGAGACCTAAAGGCGCCCAAACTTTTCCAATAAAATATGCATTATCATTTAATTCATTGCTGAATTATTTAAGAAGGTATATAACATTTTTAGTGCTTATGTCTGAACAGCATTATGTGTGGTTGTCATTATTTAAATAACCAGTTTATTGTTTGGTTTCCGACTGATCATCAGCCTAATTGCTAGATTACTAAGATAATTAGTGGAGGCAACCCTAGAGTGTATTTCTATGTGAATGATCTGTATTCTCTCCCTCCAGAGAATCTTTGGAGTTCATATCTTAGCAAGGGTGACCTCCTGGAGCGAAGTTCTCATTCCACCCCCAGCCCAGCCCACCCAAACCACAGCCAACCCTATGTCTTCGCTGACATCACCACCTCCTTTACGTTGCTGGTGGGAATCTTCTTCCCGTCTGTGACAGGTGTGCATTCCTTATTTTTCTGTAATGCCACTCCAAAGCTACACATGTTAGATAGTATAGACACTCAGTGGGCATTTTGTGAGAAACTTGTGCTTCATAGCTCCCCGCTGCTTGAGTAGTTAGAGGCTGCTGTTTTTGTCTGTAGATTTGAGGTGGTGGACCATTCTCAACCTAGCAGAGACGGTGATGTGTTCAAAACCTCAGTAATACAGCTGTGCCTGGTACTTTCATACCAGTGTAACACACACTAAAATCCCAAAGCCATGTCAGTGTCACTGAGAATGGAACATTGTGTAACAACTTGTAGCAGAACTTTACATTTCTTATAAAGGGGTCAGCTAATGGAAGATAGAAGTCTATCACAAAGTGAATGTCCACTTCCTCTCACTCTCTTGTTTTTCTGTGACAGGTATTATGGCAGGCTCTAACCGGTCCGGCGATCTAAAGGATGCTCAGCGCTCTATTCCTATTGGGACTATTCTAGCCATCCTTACCACTTCCATTGTCTGTATCCTCCCAACAGTCACGTAATATTCATGCTCAAATGTAATGGTAAATGTGATTAACTACGTGAATAAAAGTATGTGAAACATGTTTAAAGTACTTTGATGACTGTATTTACATAGTATAGTTCTCCAACTTCCAAGGGTTAACTTTATTAGGGTGAGAAACATAAATTAATCGAAAACTGCACTAACAGCAGCCGTGTGCTACCAGTGGAATCCAATAGTTAGCTGGAAAAACTGAAGCATCATTCTCTATTTCTCTCACAGTATGTCTTCATTAGTATGTGGATCATTTACTGCTGCAAAGTTTTCCTGAGTGTGAGTAATAGATTTAAGCAGCGTGGTGCTGTTTGGAGCCTGTGTGGAAGGAGTTCTACTCAGAGACAAGTGGGTTACTTTCTTTTTTTCTTTTCTTTCTTTCTTTCGCTCTTTCTCATACTCACTCCTTGTATTTCCTGTGCAGGTTTGGAGACTCTGTAAATGGAAACTTGGTTGTAGGCACACTCTCCTGGCCCTCGCCTTTGGTCATTGTGTTTGGCTCTTTTTTCTCAACTTGCGGCGCTGGTCTTCAGTCACTGACTGGTGCCCCGCGACTCCTGCAGGCCATCGCGAAAGACAACATCGTTCCCTTCTTGAGAGTAAGAACGCTAGTCAAGCATGTGGTGTGCCATCTGATACAGTATTGCCCTTTACAATTTGACCATAGTGATGGTGTTAGTTGCTCTCATTTTAATAATATTTAGTAAGTGTTCATTGCCTCTGTAGATCGTTTATACATTTATTTTTGTTTGTTCTCGCTGTAGGTGTTTGGTCATGGTAAGGCTAATGGAGAACCTACGTGGGCTTTACTGCTAACCGCCTTCATTGCTGAGCTGGGCATTCTCATTGCCTCCCTGGACCTGGTTGCCCCCATTCTCTCCATGTATGTGTGTATTAGTGTTGTGCAATGTAAACAAGATACCAGCTGTGATTGTTTCTTCATGTAGTGAATGTGATACTTTGCAGTATTTTAAAAAATGCATTGGAGGATTCTTGATGGTACATTATACGTGTATCCCTCTGGAACATCTGGATGTTGTTGTGGATGTTCTCAGAACCCATTAAAAAATGTTGTGATTACTTAATGGGCCCATCTGCCTATTTCAGTATCAGTTTTTTTAAAAAGTCAGTACTGCAATGACTATTAAGAAATTTTGTATTATGTAACTTCATTAATTGCATTTTTATATTTCTGTACATTAAACACAGACTACTAGAGATTAATAGAGACCCCCTCTATTTTTTTTCCCTCTCTCTCTCTCTCTCTGCAGGTTTTTCCTAATGTGTTATCTCTTTGTAAACCTGGCCTGTGCCCTTCAGACACTGCTGAGAACCCCCAACTGGAGACCTCGTTTCTCCTACTACCACTGGTAAACAGACATTCACACACTTGCATTCAGCTCACACACACACACACACACACACACACACACACACTAACACACACACACACTACTGTGTCAGTTTAATTTTTGCACCTTAAGCTATGAAAAATTCTCCTACGTGCATATTCATGCCAGACAACTTCTTCCCTCTCTCAGGACTCTTTCGTTTTTGGGGATGATTATTTGTCTGGCCTTGATGTTCATTTCGTCCTGGTACTATGCAATCGTTGCCATGGCGATCGCCGGCATGATTTATAAGTACATAGAGTATCATGGGTAAGTTACCATGGGAACCTAGATCCTGAACCTTTGCCTGTGCTCATGTCTGTGGAACGTGTTGATTGGGAAATTAACAGAAAGAAAAACGTGTTACATTAAAAATATATTCTGTGCTATTTTTTTAAAAAGATTGACTATATATTTTTGTTTGTGTGTGTTACAGAGCAGAGAAAGAGTGGGGAGATGGCATTAGAGGTCTTTCACTCAGTGCAGCTCGATACGCCTTGCTGAGACTGGAGGAAGGCCCACCACACACCAAGAACTGGAGGTACGCAGACACACATACAGACCTCCACCTTTTTAGGCCCTTTTCAATTTCCCCACTAAATACATACACTTTCTGATATGTCCAAAAACGTTATGGATGTTATCATTATGATTTCAGGGTGTCATTTGATGATTAAAATAATTGAAACATGCATTGCACATGTTTACATCACAGGAGAGTAAAACATCATAAAGCAATACAACCGAATTTCCATTGTGTGTTCCATCACGCCTTTCCAAATGCTCTGCTTTACATACGAATAGTGTTTGTATCCCTGAGGAAAATGAAAGCCATTTGATTTACAAAAACAGAACCAGTTTCACACTGCAGAGCAAGTGTGACTTTTTTTTTTCTCCTGTTTTTCCGAGGCTCTTGTACTCACTGCCTTATGTATTCTCTGTAATTTGACATTAGCTCTTTAATCAACCCTCCAAACTGTCCAATATTTTTGGACCATTTTTTTTGACCAACACTTTTCAGACGCCGCGGTTGCTCTTCATCTGGCTGTTGCTCTTCAAACTGTATTGAATACAGTAATCTCTAAAAATGTCCTTTTATTATTTTCTCAAGTTAAATTCAGACTTCTACAAAGAAGCGTTACATTTAATATGCAAACATGAAACGATCTGACTCGTGAGTTTCATGGCTCTCCTCTAGATAGATAAGCACGAGGTCATACTAAGGTCTAAAACCATAAAACGTCTTTAGGGGTTATACAAAAGGTCAAGAAGCATAAAACATTTTAGGGGTCTTACAAAGGTCAAGAAGTGTAAAACATCTGAAGCACTAATTATCCATTACACTGCCAAGCAAGTAAATGGCACACATCTGCACCTAGTTGTCCTGAAGTAGCAGGGTTTGCCTTTGCTGCCAATATTGAATTAAGAAGGAGAATGGTGAAATCATTCATTAGGAAATACCTCAAATGCATATTATCAAACAAAAACCATTGAGTTTATGTAATCATTGCAATTGTTTTGCTGCTCAGGCCTCTCTTGCTCACTCTCTCTTGTTCTGTGTTTGCATACGTTTAGGCCTCAGCTGCTGGTGTTGTTGAAGCTGGATGAGGACGCTCATGTCAAGTCCCCGCGCCTGCTGACATTTGCCTCTCAGTTGAAGGCAGGGAAAGGGTTAACTATTGTGGGCACCGTAATTTCCGGCAACTTTCTTCACAGCTATGGAGAGTCTCTTGCTGCTGAGCAGGTCTGTCTTATCCTGTCTGTCCTTTTTGTCAAGCCATCCATTCTACCTTCCTTCTTTTTGGTCAGCATGTTTGAAGTTAATTTTCTGTTTACATTTGTCCAGTATGGTGGAGTATTATACTTGTGTTGTTGTAAGAACATGGTAAAAGAAAGGTGATTTTTAGGACTTTATCTTTTTATATGTGTGTGATAAGTTTGGTTTTCAGAAATGGTTGATTATTCCATTAATTCTAGTGGTTCACAATTAGAAACTAGATTTTCTCTGCTTCCACTGAAAGGTGTGTGTTTCCTCTCCTCCTTCTTTCCCTCTTCTCTTCCTCAGACACTGAAGCACCTGATGGAGAAGGAGCGGGTGAAAGGCTTTGTGCAGTGCATCGTGGCTCAGAAGCCCCGTGAGGGCATCAGTCACATGATCCAGTCCAGTGGCCTTGGCGGCATGCGGCCTAACACTGTCGTGATGGGCTGGCCACATGCCTGGAGACAGAGCGAAGACCCACAGAGCTGGAAGACCTTCATCAGTGAGTGAAGTAGAGGACAGAAAGAGGGAGCAGGATTATTCTCCAGCTTGCTGGAGAATATGGCTAGAGAGAAAGAGAGATGTTATTATTATAGAGCCTAACAAAGCAGTAGTTAATCAAGAAATCCCATTTACTTTATAACTTTCTTCTTACTCCAAATGTAGCTGGTTAGCCAAGGTACCTGAAACATGTCAGTCTTTTGTTTCATGCACATTCTTTTCATCAGTGCAAACCTGTGAAATGCAGACAAAATACAATGTCATCCAAGTGCTAGCTGAAACAAATAAATAATTGCAAATACTCCAAATTGCTTTTTCTAAAAGTATTATCTTTTTATAGTTTTAATTTTAGCCACTAGTTTGGCATCATGCAAGCAGCATGCCTAAACGATCACACATTTGCCTCAAAGCATTTTATGTTGGTAAATAATGTTAAACTTTACCTAACTTGTTTTGACATCCTGTTATCTTGTTTTGTATGTGACAATTCAGACATGACCATGTCTGCTATTGTCGTCTTTAGCCAATTTTTGAGCTACTTTTAACACACACATTACGCTCACATTCATTTGGCAGATGTTTTTATCCAAAGCAACGTATGATTTGAGGTAACACTTAAGTTTCAGTACAGTTTGAGAACCAGATGAGAGTACTAATTGCTAATTTGTTTTTAAGTAGGAGTAGTGCAAGAAGTTGATGTTGGCTTAATCAGAAGGGTGATTTAGGATAGATGGTGCTGGAGGTGGTCTAATTCCCAAGGAGCAGTTCCATCTTCTATCAACCAGCCCCTACAAAGCAGTGTACCCACACACTGTGGGCAGCCACAGCACCCACAGAGGAAGGGGGAGGTGCTGTTCAGTCACTCCCCTGTCTACATTTTCCCAGTCCAGTGAATTGAACTGGCGACTTTCAGGTCCCAAATTCACTTCTCAAACCTTTAGGCCAGGCCTAAATTAGATAACATTATCTCTATTTGTATGACATTTGGGGCAAAGAGGAAAATTGTGCAATTATTTTTTTAGTTGCCAGACTTTGTCCTTAAATTCTGAAACATCGGCTCCCCCTGTCTGCAGGTGGGATTCATGTGTTTGTAAACATATATATGTAATACACTACATCTGTTTTACAGACACAGTGCGTGTGACCACAGCAGCTCACCTTGCCTTGCTGGTGCCCAAGAACATCTCTCTGTTCCCAACGAACAGCGAGCCCTGCACGGACGGCTACATCGATGTGTGGTGGATTGTACATGACGGAGGCATGCTGATGCTTCTGCCCTTTCTACTGCGCCAACACAAAGTGAGAACAACACGATAGATTTGGAATCTTAAGTTTTATTTTCTGTTTTGATAAATAGCTATTTAGTAACACAAATACGCATAAATGTAATAATTTGAGTGTATATTTCAGGTATGGCGGAAGTGCGGGATGCGTATCTTCACTGTGGCTCAGATGGAGGATAACTCGATTCAGATGAAGAAGGATCTGGCCACCTTCCTCTACCACCTGCGCATAGAAGCGGAAGTGGAAGTGGTGGAGATGGTATGAATGTGTTATTCACATTACTCTTAATGTTTACGATTTACACAATTTTCCACCTAACCCAGACGTGGTTAGTCAGTGAAGACAAGTCATATTTTGCTTCTTTTTCTCTCATACCGCTTCCAGCTGTTCACTAAAGTCCAGGCTAGGTTCTGCTGTTTTTGCCAGACCACTGTGTTGTCAGCAGAAATTCAAATGTAGATTGATTAGGAGTGGATGATGCAGAGCACAAGCTGCTGTAAAGCCACATGAAGCACAAAATGCCTAAAAGCTGTTCAGTTTGTATCTGTGAGTTCAACAATCTGGGATTTTACCATTTTCCTGTTATTAAAAGCAAAAAGCGCAAAGACATCGATGGATTCAGAAGCTGAAATATGTGCTGCTAGACATTCAGTTTAAAACACATTAAACCACTCTGTGCGATGCCTAACCCATAACCTACTTAGCTTGACATTTTAAAATCTGTTACTGCAAACGTAAGTGCATAACCTACTTAGCTTGACATTCTGCTTCTCTGGGTTTTTCAGTGCATCGCACAAAAACTACTGCTGTGCAAGTAGCACCCCCTTGTGGAGAATCTGAATAGTTGAGGATTAATTAATTATTTGTACAATTCACAGAATGAATTAAATTCTGAATGTTTACATTGTCTCTGGCATTTTCATGCAACCCTCCATGTACCTGTTCTTTCTTTCCCTGCTTTTCAGCACAACAGTGATATCAGTGCATACACATATGAAAGAACTCTGATGATGGAACAGCGGTCACAGATGCTCCGGCAGATGCGTCTCTCCAAATCTGACCGGGAGAAAGAGGTATGTTTGTGGATGTGTATTGACAGGACAGAGTTAGTACCATGTCCGTTTTATTGTACTAAGCCTTGTGTTATTTTTTTACTGTGTTTTGACTGTGTTTGACTTGACTTTTTTGTATGAGCTTTGTCTTAAGCGAGTTCGGTGGAGTTTTGATGATGTAAGTTCCTAACTTCAGCAGATATTGAGTAGTGATATCCCAGCAGTAGTAGTTTATCCTCTCTTTTAGGCGTGTGAATGTGATTGTACCTTTGCAAGTAGTTAGTGTGTGCCTGTTTTAGGTGCTATTGTCTTACAGCAAGAAGACAATAACAATCATCAGCAAGCCCAGAAATACTGTTCAGCAGGGGTCTCAAACTACCAGTCTCCCAGAGAGCTTCATGCAGAATTAACTTTGTCTAAACTTCACTCACAATAACTTCACTCACTTTCAGCAGAAATGCCAATGTCCTATATGATTCTACTTTTTAATTTTATTTATGTAGGTTTACTTGATTGACATGATCAATATTTATAATAATAATAATATTGCTAAATAGTAGCAGTTATGGTTTGTGGGGACAGAAAAAATTGCCAATAAACATTGAGTAAGACTAAGTCTAATCAGCCATCGCATTAAAACCATCTGCCTAGTATTGTTCAAGTCCCCATTATGCCAGCATTGACCCAGGCTCCACAAGACCTCTGAAGGTTTGCTGTGGTATATGGCAGCAAGACGTTAGCAGCAGATCATTTAAGTCCTATGGAGTAAGGACTCAACGGATTGGACTTCTTTGTCCAGCACATCCCACAAATGCTCGATCACATTGAAATCTTGGAAACTTGGAGGCCAGGTCAGCACCTTGAACTCATTATGTTCCTCAAACCATTTCTGAACAATATTTGCAGTGAGGCAGGATGCATGAAAATGAAATATATTAATCTTCTTAATCTCCATGGAGCAACTTGGGGTTACCTTTTGTTTTGGAGATGCTCTGACCCCGGTGTCTCGCAATCGCTGTTTGGCCCTTATCAAAGTCACTTAGATGCATCACACCAACATCAAGGACTGTCTGTTCACTTGCTGAATAATGTTTTCCATCCCTTGGCAAGTGACTGCAAGGATGGCAGTTTTGTTCGGTCAGTGGTTATAATGTTTATGTGTGATGTATAAAACAAAAATAATATTTTTGGCCTCCTGGTAATTTGAGTTTGAGACCCCTTCTGTTGACAAAGACAAACAGAGAATGTGAAATAATAGTGACAGAAATGGGAGGAAGTGAAAGGGGGCTTGCTGGGGCTTGCCATCCATGTGTTTGTAAACTTACGTGAAAAAAAAAAAGGGAAAGGTGTAATAACACCAGGGAGCAAAAGAATAAAAATAAGAATAACAGTTCATCCAGTTGTTTTTATGACTTGTGTGTGTTTGCTGATAAATGCAGGCACAACTGGTGAAGGACAGGAACTCCATGCTGCGCTTGACCAGCATTGGCTCTGACGATGACGATGACACAGATGGTGTGGGCGCGGCTGACAAAGTTGGTGGAGTTTCAGAACATCGGCGCGTCCATATGACCTGGACTAAAGACAAAGCCCTTGAACTCCGTGCACAAGCGCACATACCGTCCGGCTGCAGCACCCCTGAGGGCTTCAGGGACATGCTCAGCATCCGGCCGTGCGTAACATTCACTTACAATCATGTGGGCTCATATGGGGTTATTTGTGATCACAGTTAATATATTATTATGCCTTTATAAGAATTTCTTAGTAAGCACAAAGTTTTTTGCTCTTTCAGTTTGGGGGGAAAAAAATTTGTAGAAAAATGAGAACACACACACACACACACACACACACACACACACACACACACACACACACACATATATATACTCTTCCAAATACTCTGCACCTTGTATGATTGGTCTTTATATTCTCTTGCAGGGACCATTCCAACGTGCGGCGCATGCACACAGCTGTGAAACTGAACGAGGTCATTGTAAACAAATCCCATGACGCTCGACTGGTCCTCCTCAACATGCCAGGACCACCCAAGAACCCAGAGGGAGATGAAAATTGTATCCTTTCTTTTATGGCTTCTGCATTGTCCCTTAGAGGTCCGTATGAACAAAAATGATTATCTAACCATCATAACAAATTATCTTCTCTTTTACTTCCAAAATACATGTATGGAAGTAAAAGAGAAGGTAATTTGTTATGGTGATAAAGAATATGTGTTATCAACTGTAGAATCAAGTTCTCCACACTTTCGATAGAATTTCTTCATTTGCTTCTACAAGGGAGTTTGGTTTATAAAAAACAGGCATCCTAGGGGCTATATGCCATTGAAGTCCATTTAAGATCAGTCTAAAAAAAGTAATGTGAATATCATTAGGGCAGTGTTGATTAACCTTGACTGAGACTCAGATATGGAGTTTTTAGAGGTATTAACGGAGGGCCTGGAGCGTGTCCTCCTGGTCAGGGGCGGAGGAAGTGAGGTCATCACCATTTATTCTTGATGGTGTAAACGAACCGGCTGCAGGGTGGCAGCCAACAGCACGGAAGAGGATACAAAGGGAAGCATGACTGAGTGGGCGCTGTGGGGTTTATTAAATAGAACTGGATGATTCGTCATTGGCTGTATCTGAAAAAGTGCTCCGCCCGGTCCATCCAGCCCCTCCCACCATCTGCTATTTTTACATCAGCCTGCGTTCACCGACACCACCCACGATTTTGTTTTAACAGCTGTCACTGTTTTACGAAAGTACACGTGTTCGAATGACAAGACTGGATGATCCATATGTGTATGTTTATGCGTGCTGGAGCGTATGGTTGTGGAAATGCAAAAAGAAAGCTTTTGGAACTCGGGAGTGCCATGATGGACCATTTGATAAGAAACTATTCACAAAAGTGGACACGCACACGTAGATGTCACGCAGTGGGACGGTGAGTTTGTTCCATGAACTGCCTCAGGGTTTGTTATGGTCGATGCTGGATCTTGAATATGTGCGCGTTATTGTTAGGGCTAGTCATTTATGTATGAAAAGATGTGTTGCGGATTGAATGAAGGGTCACTGTTGGCAAAATTTCAGCCAACGTTGACGTCACTTCTTTTGTGTTTGATTTGTGCGTGTGTGTCGTACATGGAAGGCTTCAGAGTGTGGCTCCATGGAGGAAAGGTAACAGTTTCGTAGCAATATTGAAGCAGGCATTGAAGCAGGCATTGTTGCACATTCAAACAATCTTTTTAGAGACCAGTACGTTCAGCATGCCATTTTAGTGTCGTTCAGATATACATGGTCTAGGCTGACAGCATACTTGCATGTTTGAGCGTGTGTCTGAGTCGGTATGAATGTGAGAACGAGAGAAGCGCTTACGTGTCTGCCTGTTAAAGGAATACTCCGGCGTGTGTTGACAAATCTCCTTTCTGCATCATGTGTACCATATAGTCAAGTACCATATATCAAGTTTCCTCAAAGAACAAAAAACTTGTCTCCATAGCTTGAATAGAAGCTAAATGCCAGGCGCTTCAACCTGTTTGGCATTTAAATCGTTTTTCGAAAGGATGCACTGATATTGCTGACCAATTCAGATATCTCATATTTTTTATGTAAGTATCAGCAGATGCCAGTGTTGATACTAGAGACTATTATAACAATTGTGATTAATTGCATTAGTTCTTGTAACTAATCACAATTCATAACGTTTGTCTTACTTGCACAAATTTGATCTTAAAGAAATCTTCTATTTAAAATAAAAAAATACATTTCATCTGAATTAATGTATTGCTTTCAGTAATTCAAAGTTTGTCTTCCTGTAAGCGCAGGGCTCACATAAGTTAAGCATGAAAATGACTTAAATGTATGGCGAACATGTGAATGCAGGGAACGTACTTTCAATTCAGAAGTCACAGATATCCAGTGAAAGCAACAGTGGCGGCATTAGTTAGTGTTTACTAACTAATGGAAAATGAATGAGTGTGTGTGTGTCTTACATACATTCAGTGTTTCCACTTCCTCTGGGACTGCAGCCCTCATCTACAAACTGCTACATTAGATCTTTGTTGTTGCTTTGTTTGTCTGCTGCTTGTTGATTTCTCCATACTTCCGTCCATGGCCATTTAAAAGCAGCTTTTGAACAAGATGGCTGCAGTCCCAGAGACACATAATAAATAAGCAATATATGTGAGCAGCTGGAATTATGGGTGGTTTGAAGGGTTAAACAAGGAAAATGGCAATTAATAAAATAACTTGTGATAACAATGGTAATTTATTGCACTAATGTGTTAACTTGCTGACTTAGTTGATACATGAACATTTATAAAGAGTGGGAATAAGTGGGGAACATTTACTTCTGTCGAGAAACAAATGCAGTAAAATGAAGTAGCCCAGTGTCACGTACACATTCTGCAATTCTGAAGGACAGTCAACATCTGACCATTTTTTCCTGGACCTGATACTGATATCTAACATGATTCAGGTACCATTGTAAATCTCTATTTTTCTGTTTTCTAGGTTCAAGGAAACATTGTGTAGGTGGTAATGTGGTATTTGACTATGCTACAGATACATGGCTCCAACATGCGGAGTATTCCTTTACCCAGTTGCTAAGATTTTTTTTAATGTCACGCAACCACTATGTGCTGTCAGCCTTTGCACTGTAATTCCTGCGCTCCTTAAATGATTGTATTTGTGGTTCCTGCTCTTTTATAGGTGTGAGTGTCCTTATATGTGTGTGTGTGTGTGTGTGTGTGTGTATATGTATGTATGTATGTATGTATGTACGTACGTACGTATGTATATGTGT
>JBBIGA010000083.1:305578-316838 GCA_037576975.1 Alestes dentex
TTTCCATGCAAATTTGCTGATCTAATCTGCTCTAAAAAAATACATTCCGTTTTAGGCTCTTAGACAGAATTTTATTCCAAGTGAATCAAAGCGAGAATGGCCGAGTGTACCATGCGTTCGTAAGGGTCGTCTGTTTCGGCTGCTTTGTCCAGCAGCTCTGTGTACTCCAGTTCCTCGCACATGTGCTGCAGAGTGTTTAGAGGCTCGTTCAGCTCCACGGGCATCGACACTTTGGACAGGTCTTTACCAATATTGTTCCTCAGGATGTTCCACAGGTTAATGTTGGATGTGTCTGGGGAAGGGGCCGGTAAACACGTCCGTCGCCCGTTACGAAATGCACCACCGGCCAGATCTCCATTTGGCACTGTGGAGGTGACATATGGAGTGTGTTATTGCTGGCTTTAGCATCCTAAGCATGGCAGTTGTGTAAAATAGCGTCTGTGTAAGAAAGACTGCAGAGAGGGGCTTAGAGAATCTGTATCAGTAGCACAGTGTCATAGGCTTGGCTAGAGAGAGTAGACATGGTATTACATCTAAAAGTCAAGTATCTGGGACAGCTTACCCTCTGCACTTTGAGCTCGCCGGACTAACTTGATTTTTCTGCTGCATTTGCATGCCGCATTGGCTTAGAGGGGAATCGGGCTGCTCCAGAAGCAGCGAAATGTGAATATAAACGACTTTATCAAAGAGAGGCTGAGCTTATGCTGCCATGCCAGTGGAACTGATGCGCACCCCATATATCATTATGATAGCTAGATATTTCTCAGTTTTTAACCCTTGGTTGTCTAGAGGAGTTGTTGTTTTGCTATTCCTTTTTTATTTGATATTATATAATTTGTGTTTATTCACATAGTTACATAATTACATTTACATATGATTTACATTTTATATCTACATGTGTCCAGATTTTTATGTTCATTTTTATTGTCAAAAAAAGCAATGGGTGCTTTGGCTGCTGGCAAAGCAATACAGTCTTCATGACAATAGCTGCAATGGATTTCAGTAGTAAAACATGTCTTCTACTTACAAACAAAAATGTAGTATCTATTGAAATTTTAAGATCCATACTACTGAAAGAATTCTCTGTTTGTTTCAAAGAGCTAGAAGAGGAAAATAATTAAACATAATGCAAGAAGAAGCAGGGAACCTCAGAGGGAAACAGTTAGACAGTGCTGCTTATACTCCTAAAAATAATTCCCATCAGATTTCAATTAAAAAGAGCGAAGAGGATGGTGCTGACAGGACCACCATAACTAGATTTCATTCCACTTACCTGGATGCTCTTAGGACTGGCCTAATAACAGGTAAGCGATTCTATATTCTCAATAACCAGAGAGTGATTACAGTAATGGACTTATAAATGATTCATCTGTGAGGCACATTTCTAGATTGGATTAGCTTTAGGAAAGGGCCTTGACAGCTCACTTTAAATATCATGACATTCATTTGGTAAGAACTGAGTTGGAGTTGAAGTGAACCCCTCAAACTTACAGTTAAACCTTAAGAAGAGCGGGCAGTTAACACTGTAATAAATGTAAATAACCAGCCAGTGTCCGTTGCCTCTTCTAAATTTGTGGGAGAATGCAGCACAAAACCTTTCAATCACATTAGCTACCTTCTCTAATGGACATGAATGCTCAGGGTCAAGGATGAAAGAGAGATAGACAGAGAGGAAAAGAGGAAGACATGAGAGAATGAAGCTTACTTTGTCGGGAAATGTTATCAGTGACGCTGGCGTTGTCCTCTGAAATGTTATCACTCACATCACTGACGTAAGACTCATCATCAGAAGCCTGGGGATGGGGGGGGACGGGGGACGACACGTGTGCGACAGAGAGAGCGAGAGAGAGAGAGAGAGACAGAGAGAGAAATTGAGAGAGAGAGAGAGACAGAGAGAGAAATTGAGAGAGAGAGAGAGAGAGAGAGAGAGACAGAGAGAAAGAGAGAGAAATCTCGAGAGAGAGAGATAATGGAAAAAAAAAAGAGTTAAAGAAAAAAAGAGATTAGGCACAGGAGAGAAAAGCAGGGGGAAGAAGGAGAGAACGACTTGTTTAAGTTTCTTGGAGTGCTGAATACTGAATATTTACTCACTCACTGTCTTTCTCTGCCTCTCTGCAGTGCTGACTAATTGAGTACGCTGTGTGTGTTTGTGCGTGTACTGACTGTTGTACTAATGCTCTGCAGTACAGAATAACCCACTGCAGCATTTTGCAAGCCCCTGATACGGTGTCCTAATCAATACAGACAGAGCACTTACAGAGCACTACATTACCACTACAGCACATACACAGCAAATACACTTCACTTCTTAAACTAATACAAAAGTGTTCCCCTCCCAAATATTAGAGACTAAAAGACATTATTAAGCCACCAATAACCTTTTCTACATTAAAATAGCACGGCATTTTTTATTTTAGTGCCTAAGAATAAGGACAATTACTTGTTATCCACAAAACCAAGAGTAAAAATCTTAGCACTCACCTCAGAACTAACTTATAGTGCACACTGTATGTGAGATAATAGGCCAGGGGTGTTCAGTCTTATTCAAAAATGGGTGGGGCAAAGCAAAAGCTGACCTGATTCCACTTGTTTTATCATTTGTTCTCAACTTTCAGATCATTCATGTTCTTAGTTAGAAATGAAAATCTTTAACACACACAAACACACACACACACACACACACACACACACACACACACACACACGCACACGCACACGCACACAAACTACCCATGTTCTGACCTCATTCTCTGATGAACTGGCTGACAGAAGCACTTCCTGAGCGTCAAAGAACTCAGAGACCGATTCTGACATGGAGAGTCTGCTTTCATTGGACGCCTGCTGTGTGAGAGGGATGCCCACATGGATCTGTTCACTTGCCTGTCAAACACACGCACGCAAGTATGCGCGTGCACACACACACACGCATACACACACAGTTCCATGATTTGGAAAAGTAGTCTGAAACTGTTGCCTTCAGTTCTAATCAAAAATATGACTATTCTAAGCAGGAGGGTAAACTGTAGGCTAATTATTCTGTAGCTACCA
Organism: Alestes dentex; assembly: GCA_037576975.1. Taxonomy (NCBI): domain Eukaryota; kingdom Metazoa; phylum Chordata; class Actinopteri; order Characiformes; family Alestidae; genus Alestes; species Alestes dentex. The sequence goes on from JBBIGA010000083.1 coordinate 308,627, forward strand.
TTAAATATTGTATCGCTACTATGAAACAAATGTTTAAGTTGTGGAGAGGGGATGTACCTCATCAGGACTGCTGATGATGTTTACGCTGACCACTTGGTCTGACAGCACGGACTCTGAGTGGATCCGATTCAGCCGGGTCTTCAACTCCGCGTTCTGAGACAGTGCCTAAACCATCAGCATACAACAAACCAAATACAAATTTAACTGAAAGTGGATCCATGGACTCCGTCAAAAGACATATTGATATTTGGCACTCTGTTGTGTTGCTCTTTTTCTAAATGAAAACCTGCTGCATAATTTATGACCTTCTACTGAATTCTCCATATGTGATCAGGGACTGAATGAACTACAGTCAAAAGTGCTACAGCCTCTAGCACAGCACAGACACACCTTTACAGTACATCTTAAAACAGATAGTGGAACTGAAATACGTTGTAATATTTACAAATTAGTAGTAGGATATTACGCGGTATGTTGACATGTCAATAAAAATAAAGTTCAAATGATCTTATGCTCCCCTTCTATGTAATACTTATGTAATACATAATTTAATTCTCAATTACGCTCACAAAGATAAAGAGAGCCTTTTTGAGAAAGATGTCCTTGTCTGCATCTTGTTAAACTCTTATCAAGTCAAAGTAATAACACATGTAAGTTTGAGGCTTCACACTTTCCTCACTCAGTCATTTCATTTATGAAGTACTGTTGAGCTTCGTTTTGTTTTTGTATAATCATATTGTAAAGCTTCACTTCCAGGTTCATCAGTCAATCTGAGGTGTATGGTTGCCATAGAGAGCATAACTGTGGCAGCAGTGTGAGGTCAGGACTGACCTGTGATAGGGAGTGGCGCAGGGTCACGATCTGTGCTGATTGGCTGGACTGTTCATGCTCTGATAGCACCTGCTTGATCTTCTCCTTCTCTATGGCCACCGTGTTAAAGGCAGACTTCAGCAGCGAGTGTACTATAACAGGCAAAATGGTACAAAAAAGAAAAAAAATCTATAATTCTGTGTGATCAGCTTTATTAAAATGAATGATGTTCAATCTCGCAGAGACATACTGAAACAGTGAAAACAGCTGTCTAAATGAGGCCTCCTGATGTAGTTAGTAATTTCATTTAATGACAACCTTTCTGAGCAATGATGCAGAAATCCTCCTGCAGTTTGATGTAATCGCTGGCACCCTCAATGCCATCAGTTAGACGGGTAACAGGGGTCTGGTAATCAGCGAGCTCCGCACATAGATTTGGGTTTGAGGAATGGAGACGCACTGCAGATCGTGTAGCACTCAGAGGAACCTGCAAAACACACACACAAACACACACACACACACACACACACACACACTCTACACCTACTTTGTACCAACTCATTAGCCAGTCAGCCTTTCCTTAGGTGCATATTGCTGACTAGTTCATCTGTTAACGCACACAATTTACCAGCTCCCCCCGTCCATCAGAGGAAAGGGAGAATCACTGACCAGTTATCAATCGAGTTCCTAAGCAGAGCGTTGTTAATGGTAGCGGCGTGTTTGTGGATGTTGTACTGTTATGAGTGCATCAGGTGCAACAGCATTTCTAGGTTTCTTAGTCAGTGACATTGACTGGGGCTTTAATAGGCATTAAACCAAAAAATATGAAGAGGCTGTGAAATTGGAAGGTGTTTTGTTGACGTGAAAAGTGTGGAATGTTTGATAGAATCACATCATAAATATTTTCCGACTTGAATCTTTGTGTGCCTTTTTCAGACTACAGTGCATCTCTGGGCAGTGAAGAGGAGAGTGGCAAAGACTGGGACGAACTGGAGGAAGAGGCCCGGAAAGGTGAGTTTGGAGGGTTAGTCCTTGGGCTTTGCTTTACAATCTTGTTTCAGTTGTCTGAAACCGAAACGTTCTTGATCTCACTCGGTGCTTTCTGCAGCTGACAGAGAGAGTCACTATGAAGACGAGGAGACTACAAACAAAAAGCGGAAGGGCCGATCATCAGCCCCTCCCTCCAGCAGCAAGAAGCGGCGGCGGCATTGAATCTTTCACGTACTTACATGCACATACTCACCCACACTGCCAAATCATGGTTTCTTTCTTTCTTTTTTTTGTTTTTAAACCCTTCTTCCTCTTCTCTCTTGCTCTCTGGCTCTCTCTCTTTGTCTCATTCATACACACTGTAAATAAAGGATTTGCCCCTTTAATTGTTAGATGGTGAGTGTCATCATTAAAGTCATGTACCAGAGAGCTCAGCCCAACCTCAGCATCTTTCATTCCTGTTTGGCACTGTGTGCGCGTGTGAGTGTGTTTGAGCTCATGGACAAGGGGTTTTCTTGTAAATTTCATCAAGCATTTTTAAGCCTTTAGAGCTTTAAGCTTTTTTTTCTTTTCTTTTTCCTCACATTTCTTTTTAATTTCTGTCACATGCTTTATTAGGACCTTCCTTTCTCTTCATTGTGCCCTTTCATCTCAGCTCTTGTTCCCTTGTGTTCCACATATTTTTTTTTTTTTTTCTTTCAGCGCTTAAGGAACAGATTGACCATAGATTTGTGAATAGGTTCATTTTGATTCCCTTTTTTTTTTTTTTTGGTTCCTATTTTTGGGGCTAAGGGGAGAATCCCCTAAGGGTGGGATATGGGGACATGGACATGGATGAGCAATTTACAGATGTGATGTACACATACACTGTCTTTTGTTATGACTTTTTCTTCATCCTGTATTGGTAGTCTTGTATTGTTGAATAAAAAAGACCTTTTTTCCCTTTTTTTAATAAAATTTACATGAAACAAGAAAGTCATACATTTGAGTTACCGTGTTGTCAGTGGGTTTTTAAATGACCTCTAGGGTTGAGGTGCAATTAATAAACCACAGCCAGCTTGAGAGGGGAGTTTTCTGTCCCTCCTCCTTCAATACAAGTGGTTAAATTGCTTTGCAGCTGAAGGCATTAGCTTAAGTAGCACTTGACAAGATTTATTTTTTTTTTTGCCTCTTTAGCACCTGTTCTGCTCAAAGGATAACTTAAATTGGTCATCCCCTATGTAGGGTGGTATATCCCAATGCCAAAGCCGTGGCTTCTTTTTTTCCTTTTTCTGTTAGAAGGATGTTTTAATGGAGCACTTTTATCCCAAATATCAGAGGAACTTTAATCCTTTTATGTATTTTTAAGTTACATTTTTTCATATAATTAAGGTTTTCATAAGCATTTAAAACTATTTGTCACTTGTATAATTTGAACACTAATATTTTAATGTACTTGTTCATCTGTTTAAATGCTGTTTGTGTCCCGGGGCACCGGGGGGGTGTGTAAAAGCTAGGTGCCGCCTTGTTTTTCAGATATTACTTTGCTCTTCAGGTGGCAACCCCTTGCTTTTCGCATGTTACACTTTGGAAACTCATTGCAAGATCTCTTAAAATAGGTGTGTAGTTGTAATTAATAATCATTGATTGTAATGAAATGAATACGGAGAATTCTCATTTTGTCGGTAGTGGTGGGTCGGTACCTGTGACCTGAACACAAACAAGAATGCACCAGCAGCCCCAATCCATAGCTAAAGGTGTTTAAAAGGGGGGGTGGTGGTGGTAGAGGTTGGTGGCTTAGTGGTTAGGGAGTTGCCCCTGCAATCAGAAGGTTCTGGGTTCAAATCCCAGGACCACTAATGTCACCTCTGAGGCAATCTTGAGCAAGGTACCGTTCCTGACTACCTGTGGCTTCACTTGGGTGAATGGGTTAAATGCAAAGGTTAAATCACTTCGCTTCAAATCAGCAGGCCCTCCTTGTGTGGTACAGTGTGACTTGCTGATTGTCCACACAAGTCATGATTATTCTGCTCTGTGGGCTCGTTTATTGACACGACACTTAAGTTTTAATATTATTCTTAAAAGTGAATTTTGAGGACTATTCTCCTACCAGTTTTTGAACTATGGACATGTTTCCAACATCAAAACGTTGCCTCGTACATCAATACTACCGTAGCGGGAATCAGCAACATTCTATTGATTCTAACTGCACTCGACAAGAATGTGTGTTTAAGCAAGATTCATCTTGTGCTTTCACATCTTGTGCAACTGCTTGCTAAAGAATAGTTAAAGAGATGAAGATTCTGCCGGGTGGGTTTTCTTTATTTGGGGACGAGTAACAAATTAACTAAAACAACAGAGACAACAAAACGTGCATTTATTAGCCAAGAGCAGTGAAAAACGCTCACATGCCCTTACACTGAAGGCAGCGTGTAGGCCCCAAAAAGGAAAGTGTGTACAAGTCGAAAGTAACAAAAGACTTTATCCCCAACGCAAGGTAGCACATATTTTTGAGTGGTAATTAAATGTTATATTTGAAAAAATATATGTATTAAGAGGACTTTCCTAGATTTTGACTGAACTTCCACATCAGTTGAATGACTCCGAAGCCTTATCACGGTTTATACTATTGCAAAGCTTCTAAAAACATAGTGATGCGCAGTTTTGATTTCGGAGCAATGTACGTTATGAAACACAATGTACTTAAAATGTGCTTAACCCTACCTTAATTTACCCCTGAAAATACACCAAATCCCTTCATTTGGTTTCATAGTGGTAGTAGGAACCATAGGAACTGCAGAACCAGACAAATTACCACACGCTTAAAAATGTGCTACATATTTATTTGAAATTATGACACAACCCCCATGTGTTATGGAGGTCTTATCCTAGCATATAGGTGACAGAAGGGAGGCTTCAGGGCGAGGTTTCACTATGAATATTTTGCTGTATATTTCTCACTGCGGCAAAAGATTGTGGTCTGAGCAGTGGCATTGTGTATCCACCTAACATTCAGATACACTTTTTCCATGGTTAAATGCAACATATTTAAACTTTTCTTTCTGCATCTGGAAACTTATGTCTTTTCTTTAAAATACATAATTTACAAAACAAAACAAAAAACTTTCAAGACCTCATGGTTCATGACCACAAGTCAAAGATCCTATAGATAATTTTTAATCATGGTCTCGGGGTAGCTGGTGGCCTAGTGGTGTTGCCCCTGCAATCAGAAGGTTGTGGGTTCAAATCCCAATACTTTAAATCAGGTCCCATCCACACACTGCTCCCTGTTGGAGGCAGCCCACTGCCTCACATGGTGAATGGGTTAAATACAGAGCAAGAAGTTCACAGTGTGTGGTGGTGTGTTTGTGCATGACTATAAGGGGCCACTTTACTTTAGAGAGTGCCATTTTAACATTTCTCTGGTGGTGTGTAACTTTTAGCAGTCTGTGAACTGTTAATGCCATGCAGGACTGCTGTACTGGACTGTTTGAGTTGGTAGACTATACATTTTAGGTCAGCTGAAATGTGAATTGTGATGTCCAGATGTTTTTTTTTTATTTGACTGATGCTACACTTCAGAATGTGAAAACATTAAAGAGCTGAAGTAAATACAGCTGGTAGTTTGTTACAACTATGGCAAAAGTCAAATCTATGGACAGATTTTATGGTGGTGACCTTTTTGACCTTGTGCATTTTGACCTTGTGCATTATTCAATGTGCATTCAAATAAATAATAAATACACACATATAAATTGATAAATAGATTTTTTTTCCCCTGAAGTGTGCATGTCTGTAGAATGTAGTCTTTTGCGTTATAATTTATGTGCAATGACTTTAGTAATGTAGTTCTAGTCCTGCATCAGTAATCCTGATTATTGACACGATTCTCAAATGTAATTGTTCAGGATTATGATGAGAACTGAGTATGACTGAACATGATAAACAGTCTAGTGTGTAGTGTAAGATGATGAAGTAAAAGTAAAATAAAGAGTCAATTTTGTCATATGTGAACACACCACAGCGCACACTGTGAATAGTGTGAAATTCTTTCTCTGTATTTAACCCATTCACCATTTAAAGCAGTGAGCAACCAGGAACACAGTGCCTGGGGAGCAGTGCGTGGGGACTGTACCTTGCTCAAGGGTACATCAGCGGTGCCACTAGCAGTCCTGAGATTCGAACCCACGACTTTCCACTAAACACTACTTCATACAATCTTATAAAGAAGCAACACTTACTGCTACAAAACAAACACATGGGCAAAAATACTCCCCATCATGTAAAAATCTCAAAGTTTACTGATCAGTTAAAAGTTTTCTAACAGAAGTATTTAAACTCAGTCAGCATCGTAACTTTGCAGAAACAGCGCGAGCAAAGATTGTTCACACACAGGCACTCAGATCAGTCTCTTAAAATGTAATTTACAGAGTTATAGTATTATAATACATAAAACATATAACTTTGAACACTGAACACTGGCCTCTGTTTGGGTGCCGAAGGCTCGGTTGGGAAGCCTGATGAGTACTATAATACTGAGGACATTCAAGAAGCTTCAACTGATGAGTTGTGAATTGTGTACTGTAGAGCAGTTCAGGCTCTTAATGTAGTTAACCTTAATGTTTTGTTTCTGGATCACTTATATTCAGGGGCGTCAGAAGCATTTTTAATGTCGGTCTACGTGTGGGGGCGGGGTTTGGGCATGGGGTGGGGTTTGGGTGGGGGCGGGGTTGCTGCGTGCGTGCAAAGTCTCATCCTTTTAGGGGGTGGGGGTGTTTGGAGACCCCTGTTGAATCTTGAATCTTGAATCTTGAATCTTTCGCACAGGAATCCACTGGAAATCCGCTCGGGTTTGACTCCAACTCACCGCATGCAAGTGAAGTGAATCCTCAGTGCATAGACAGGCTGCTCGGATTTCCAGTGGTGTGTGTGTTCTTCTATCGATTAAGTGGAGTGGATTCTTTCGCGAAAGACTCAAGATTCAACAGCGTTGGGTGAACTAATTATTTTAAATGTGTGGGGGGGTTCAAACGAATAATTATGAAATGTGAGGGGGACACATCCCCCTCAGATTGAATGGCGGCGACGCCCATGCTTATATTTATTTTCTATGCACTAACGGAAATATTACTCGATGTGGCCATCTCCCCCTAGTGGCCACATCAAGTAGAATTGAGTTCAGGTGACAAAAACGTGGGTTTAAAACCAAAACAGTTTTGGTTAAACACCATTGTTTTTGTCTTTCTGTGTGTTAAACAGTAAAATGGTCATAAAAAGAAAAATGTCTATTTTCTTTTAAACAATGCTGCTTGGCAGTAGCACATGCTAAGATTATGTCTTAAGCACTTCTATCCAAAATCAACTGAAATCAGTGCAAACAGCACTTCAAGCTTTGCCTTTGTGAGTAGGCCTTTCATTTCATTTAAGATTCCTAAAAATCACACAGAATTTCAAATATCTTGGAAAACACATCACAGTCACACGTAGCATAATTTGAGATAAGGTGCCAGAAACTGTTTCACTCAACATTGTCTGGTCTGTCAACCAACTTTACCACACAATTCAAATGGGTCACACTTTTGTTTTCTGTGCTTTGATTTGTTTTTGTCAGTGATGTTTTTTTCTGTCCACCCTATAAATGTTTGTATCTCTCCATGTTTTGACAGAGTCCTTTACACTAAAAACATTTAATCCAAACAGCACAATAGACTTAATTTCACCTTGTACTTCTGTGTAATTAGGGTTAGGGTGTCCTTCCTCTGTATTTAATCCATTCACCAAGTGAAGCAGCGGGCAGCCAGGAACACAGCGCCCGGGGAGCAGTGTGTGGGACGGTATCTTGCTCAAGGGAACCTCAGAGGTGCCACTAACAGTCTTGGGATTTATTATATATTTGATTCAGTGAACATCACTGAATGTTCATAATGTTCTTTACAAGTAGATCTTTTTAATAATATTTTTGATATTTGAGAAAGGTGTGTGGCTTTCTTTGTATTCATGTCCTTTATTTTGTAGTAAATGTTTTTTCAGCACAGTCTAAAGCACGGGAAATGGTTCTCATATTTTCTCGTGTGAAAACTGAAGATGCTGCAGTCTCTGATGGTGCCCGTATCATGCTTAGGTTCAGTGGTTTGTGGCCAGTATGGTAGCTGTTTTCCTCTCAGTGGTCTGTTGCTTCAGTTAAGAGTGTCAAAACAACTTCCCTGAACTTGTGGTTTAAGACAACAGCTTAGAAGATCATGAAGATGATCATGGTATATTTGTTAAATAAGTTTTCTCTGGTGTGTCTCTTTGCGACCTGTGAATTTTAGACAGGTAGAAACTCCATGTATTAGCGATTAGCAGACTACAATCCTTAAACATACACACACACACACACACACACACACACACACACACACACACACACACACACACACACACACACACACAC
>JBBIGA010000083.1:316938-341225 GCA_037576975.1 Alestes dentex
CACCTTTGGGACAACATTGGCATTCATGGCCCTTTTGGTTGAACTGTTCGTAAACGATCAGTGATGGAAACTTCCATTTGCGGCAGAGATGTATAGGTTTATTTCATATAAATATTCATCAGGATTAAGTACTTTTAAAATCACTTGGACATGTAAATACATGATGTGTTTGCTTATAATGTGTTTTGTAATGCGTGGGTTTCAGAAAGTTTCAGAGGTTATGCAGTTAGAGTACAGAATTTGTGGTGTCTGTTTCAAAGAAGTCAACTGCAACTTCTACATTAATGAAAATACACGTAGCATTCCTGCTTCTTAAATTTTGTTCGTTGATCATTGGCTGTTTTCATTCTGGGCCTCAGAATAAAGCTGCTTCCAAAATGCAAACACATAAACGAAGATGTTAAGGGTCTTAGAACTCGCTTAAAATATGTGGTGTGTGTATATGTGGATATTATTAAAAGGCTTTCCCTTTCAAATTAGGCCTCTGAAGACCTCACACTGTACGTGGTCTTTGCAAAAAGTGATCTGAAAAAGACCAGAAGCAGTTCCCCTCGCCAGAGAGTTGACACTGATTTATGATCAGTGGTCCCAGACTTAACCTCCCCTAAAGGTGGGCAGGTGTGCAACGTAAGATGCCATGGTGACGCAGCCTGGTAAAAAGGATCCGGCATCATGAGACAGAGGATTCAGTTTGAGATTAAATTAAGTTTAAAGGTAGCAATAAATCCTGCTTTGTGAGACAGGGCCCTGGAATAATGTCGATTCCTCAATACATAGCACATCTCAGAAACCAACACACGGCCCCCAAAACAAACACACGCATTGTGTCTCCACAACCTCCTCTTTTCACATGTTCTAAAAAATTATTAACAACATTTAGAAATTAAAATGAACATGCCAGATCCCTTTCTTAACTGACAAATACCTCCATGGCGTGACAGGAGGCCAGGTGCACCCATGTAAGCAAACTAGGCAGTGGTACAAGTTTCACTCACCCTGTAACATCATTGCCCCCAAGGCCCCCTGTACAAAAAGAGTACAATCTGAGCATGCCTAATGGAAACCGGATGATTCCAAATGTTTGCCAATAGTTGATGGAATTGCAGTGTGGAATCACAATCCCACATCTTTGAAACAAGTGGAGATACATGACTCAACCACTCTGCCAGGCTAATGATCCTAATGGTCGATAAAATCTTACGTCATCCACAGGCAACTGTGTCAAACATCCTATGGTGATTTCCCTTCTCAAACTCTCTGTTAATGGCATACACATTTAATATATGGCAATGTGTTTAGGTAGGGGAGTAAACACGCCTGTAATAATCTGTTTACATTTGGAAATTGATTCAGTCAAAGGCACAATTTAAAACAATGCTTGTCCTGAAAATCACAACATGAAAGGGCCCCTACACTGTAAAAAATGGCCGTGAAATTTACATAAAAACCATGTAAAATCCCTACAGAAAAGTATTGTAAAAACACAATTTTTTTGTTTCAATCACAGTGGACTTTTGTAAACTATTAAACAGAACGTTTTTGTTATATTTACAACAACAAGATGTGATTATAATCAAATTTATTTGTTAAAACTACAAATATTGGGAAAAATATTTAATACAGAAATACTGTAATACTCATAACAAAACAATTGTGGTTATTTGACATGCAAATATTGTAAAAACTATAGTTTTAGTCAGTTGTTTTTAAAAATACAAGAATTATATGTGTCACTTTACAAGTTTATGCTGTAGGCACTCTCACCACTGAGAGTGAGAGCGGAGCAGCGAAAGGAAATAAATCTTCTGATTCACTACGAAGCATCGGCTTTTAGAGCCTTTTGCTCATGACCCATCACTAATGAGCCTCGTTGTCTTTTCAAGTGTGTTGGCGCCAATTGTAATCAAATATTCACCACTTACTCGGCTTTCAAGGGACATTTTTGTCGTGTGCACAATGCACCAGCACTGCAAGCTGCTCCTGAAGTAGTTGTTGCAGATTTAAATGTGCGGTTGCATTATGTGCCCGCCATTTTCACACAGCTGCTAATTCCTGCCTCTACTATACAGACTATTCCTGAGGAAATGCAGAATGTGCACAAATTGGGTCAAGCCTACTCAATAAATAAGGTAAGTTGTTTACTAAAAAATGATATGAGCCTATCAGATGAAGCAGTCACTGAAATCTGTTACTGCATTAAAGAGTCAGATTTGTTCTCTGCTTGTCATCAGGGACAATTAGGAACAACATACACCAGAAATCAACTGCCTTAGAGAGGAGTGGCCATTTTGGTTTGATGAACTTGGCATGTCTGTCCACTTCAAGGAACTCACTGGGATTGACCTCAAAGAGACATTTACATGAAATTTGGATTTGAAGGGGAAAAGGCTTCTGGACTATATGACCACAGTTGTTGTCAGCAAAAGCAAGACGTTGCTTCAGACTTATGCAAGGCCTCATCTGCTCAGATGACGTGAAAGAGATGCTTCTGCTTGGTTACTTTGAAGAGAAGGAGGAGTCCATGCTTTTCCATGTAGAAGATACATGTCTGGCAGATGAGATGCAACTGGAGCAAGTGCCTCTGACACCCACTATTATTGTCTGTTTCAATAATATAAGTCTGTTTCATAGCTCTCTCTCTCTTTTTAATTGCACTGTTTATAGAATGTCATGTGACTGCAGCGCTTATTAATATAACCTGTTAAATAATTTGTTCACAGGACAGTCCTGCTATTCCTCAGGGAGAGTCATGTATATCCTCCTTAGTTTCTGCATTGTGCCTCATGTTCGGGAGCTACAACAATTTTAACATCCATTATCCATCTGAGCTGGCTTCCACTCTGGAGTTTCTTCAAAGGTGAGTAAATATGGCTTTCTCATTTCTCAGACCTGGACCCATAATTGAGACTCTGGTACCTGCAGTCTGGCTCTGAGGTGCTTGGAGTCCTGGTTTGGACCCGGATTCAGGGTGTTTTTATAAAATAACAGTCTGAATCCGGGTCCAAGCCCTGCCAAGACTCAGGACACACCCAGAGCCAAGGCCAAGAGTCAGACCCAGTTAGTTAAGGTCCGGGACCTCAGAGCCAGAATATATATACAGTACCAGTTAAAAGTTTGGACACACTTTCTCAATCAGATGTATTGGCACCCCTCCGGATGTGTTGGTTTTTGAGCAAAACTCACATGCTTTTAAAGGTTTTTTGATTAAATAACCAAACCAGGATATTTTCAATAGCTCAGTGCAAATAAAACAATTGATTTCCCCAAATTCAACACAAAATACTACCAAAATGTTGCAGGAAGTGAATAGAGCACAGTCAAAAGTATTGGCACCCTTCACAGCAAGTGTTTTTCATACTGATAAAGACATTGTTAAGATCTAGTAATAAGGTCATTTGTAGTCAGACGTCAGTTCTGGTAGCATTCCTGAGAAATTTCAGTCCATATCTAATATATAGTAGACTCTAATTTACTCACTATACATTTCTATATGTTTCTATGGACAGTGATGTTTTCACCAAGGATTTCCAAATATTTGAATAAATCTACATGCAGCTAACTATCAGTGTCAGAGGAAGCAAAATAGGCCAAGGTCATTGCCATATCAGTTTAGACAGGGTGCACTTTTCAGTTTATGCTTCATTCTTCCTCATCCAAACATGCTGCTGTTCTAAAGTACAGAATACTGAACCAAATCCATAAGAAATGAGTGACAATAGGCTTGGCAGTTAATGCTTTGGAGCAACGGAACAAAACCAGAACTTTTTGGGCCTCCTGGCCAGTGGTTATGTCTGGAGGATGAAAAATACTCTGGAATGTGCACCATGTTTAAGCATGGCCATGGAAAGGTGATGCTCTAGGTCTATTTTACTTCCTCTGGCAGCTGCATTGAAATATTTGGAATCCTTGAAGAAAACCTCAGACTGTCCATAGAAACAAATAGTGATGTATACTGAGTAAACTGGAGTTTATTGTCCATTAGAAATGGGCCTATATTTTTCAGGAATGCTACCAAAGCTGACATCTGACTACCTATAACCTTTGCACTGGATTTTAACAATGCAAAAGTGTGACTGATCACTGCAAAAGACACTTGTTGTGAAGGGTGCCAATACTTTTGACCATGCAGTGTCCACTTCCCACAGCATTTTGGTTATATTTTGTCTTGAATTTGGGGAAACCAATTGTTGTTGCAGTTTGGCCATGACTGTGTATATATCCATATATGCTTGTACTTAATTTTTAACTGATCAGTTAAAATGCTTAATATGCTTAATATCTCTGTGGACTCTGACTGTTTGTTAGTTTTCGCTTTTTTAAATCCACAATGTGTACTTTGAACCTTTTTCTGGTCGAGGGCCCGCCACCTGCTTGTATCATGAAGGTGTTCTTGCTTTGAAGGAATGTTCCACAGTTTTATTTTTTTACAGTGCTGTTACTGCAGTGTTTCTAGACCACCTGTGTAGGTTTGTTTCCCCACAGGTGGTTTTCCTGATGTGTTCTATGACCAAGGCCATGGGTGTGGTGACAGCCTATACAGCAGACTGCGTGTTGTGTGGGATGGTGGTTATGGTAATATTGGCACAATATGTCATTTTTGTTTTAAAGTCTTAACAGGTGTGCTATGTAACTTCTTCTGGTAGAGGGTCCCCCACCTGCTTGTTTCATGAAGATGGTTCTTGCTTTGCAGGAATGTTCCACAGTATAGTATAGAACTTATCTATCTTGTATTTTTTCAATTAGAATTGTTTTTATTGACAAATGACCTTAACAAATGTGCGAGGGGGCTCGCCTCTCCACAGATCTGACCTGTAACTTGGCCTTATTGTCTCAATGCAGATAAATACATTTTATGCCATGCTGTGGAACATTCCAGACTAGTAGATCCTCCACAAGAAAAGCTTAGAAATAGCATTTTGATTGAATTGTGTGGTTGCTGTGCACCTTGCATGTTGTAAAAAAATGCTTCCAATTGTTGTCAGTTGTTTCATTGACAATGGCTGCAAGATAAATTTCCCAAAAGTGATATTTTCCTCTCTAGTCTTTTCTCAAGATGTATTTTTTGCATGTTTTGGTGTAGGCGTAGCAGTAATACGTTTGGAGGTTTTACGTTAAAACATAAAAATACAGCATATTACTAATAGATTTTATGTATAATGTACAGAGCAGCTCCATTTAAAATGCACAGTTTCACTGTTGTTCTACCAGTTTAAATTAGTTTTTTGTTTGACATTTCCCTGTTCATTGTACAATTTATTGATCCACAATAAGCAATTATTGTCACATGACATTTTTTTTTAATGTGAGTCAGCCGTGGTTTCATTCACTGTAAATCAATTTACATGTTTTGTCTGTAAAGCTATCTATTGTGCTGCTATATTTTTTACAGGAATGCCCTGGTAACCACAGCTGCTAGCATTTTCCTGTGAAAAGTTGTTCTTTTTTTTTTTTACAGTGTGTTTTTTAGAGTCTGCTGTAATATGCAATAGTTTCAAAGCAAAAAGAATCCATTCTGACTGCTCTAGTTTCCAGTTTGTTTCTTGATGTCAAACAATCTCTTTCTCTCTATCTCTCCCCTTTCTCTCTCTCTCTCTCTCTTACTCTTTCTCTCTCCCTCTCTCTCTCTGTCTCATTGTGTCTGCAACAACGGAAGGCTGAAGCTTTCAGAAGCTGTCGGTAGCTCAACACAGAAGCAGCGCACACAAACCCCCCTTCCTTCCTTTGTTTCCCCTGTCACAAACCTCTTTTGCTCCCATGGCCTCACAGTTTATTTGTTAAAACTCACAAGATTCACTACATAGTCAGTCGGATGAGTTCTAATCATTTACTGTTCTCAGTGTGCATGCAAATGAACTTGACACCAGGCCTGGTGAACAGGTTAAACCACTAGCGGTAGCCAGCTGTATTACCATAATGCGTTTTTGCATGATCACCATTAACTGATCACCAAAAAAAAAAAAGAGTTCTCTGGCTCACTTGTGGGACATTTCAAGTGCTCTTGAGGGGCCTCTGGTGGCCACAGGGAGTCTAAGCAGGAGCTTTATTCGCTTATACATCAGGCAAGCCCTGCCTTTCATTTAAAGAAAAAAATCAGTCTGATGGACAGAGTGAAGCACCACATGCAGTAAATGCAAAGTATAAAAGAGGCAGGCAGAACAACATGAAACGCTTGGCTAGTCTATGCTGACTGAAGTCCAGGCTTGATGATTATTTTGCTTAGAAACTTTAACTGGCTTGACTTTGACACAAGCTAAATCGGTACAGACTAATTGACCGTCTCAACTCGTGGAGCTTCTCATACAATTTTAAAATGGCAGCATTTTTGAGATATGGTCAAATCAGATGTAATATTTGAAAGTAGCAACATTCAAAATGACTAACTAATGTGTACCCCTATTTTTTTTTTAATCTTGAAAGAACCGTCAGTTTAAGGCTTTTTAGGGAACGAGAGTGGTTCTTCTATGGCATTACATGCTGTAATACAAGCCAGTCGATCAATGTATTGGGTTCCCCTTGTATAGTGCCTCTTCTTCATGCTCGTTCTTTGTAGGTTTATGTCTGTCTAGTGCATATCCAAACATAACTGAATGGAAAACACCTTACTACACATGGCAAGTTAATTCAAACTGTAGTGTGTGTGTTTTAGTGATGGTGCATTGAAACTGAGCATGATCTAAAAAAGACTACAAGCAAGAATCTCATCCCCAAGCCCCCCCCCAGGGGCCAGGTTAGATGTGAGCAACGTTATCCATATGTTTAGTTAAAAGAAATGCTATAAATACCATCTTTAATCTGTTCTACCGGAAGCACTGAGATGAATGCCTCTTGTAATCAAAATTACATTTTAGTCTACTAATAACCTTTATTGCAAAAAAAAAAAAAAACACATGGTATTAAGCTCAAGAGGAAAAGGGTTTGACCATCCTAAAATCCCATGGCAGCATCTGCCGGATAGAGGAGCTTAGCGGTTTTTTACAATCAAGTATAACTAATCTAAAAGCTTTCACTAATAAAACCCAGCTGTGTGCTGTCAATATTTGTGTGTAGTCTTTTTTTTGTCATTTCAGGAAAAGAAATTCATTCATTATCCAGGCCGCTTATCCTTGGCTAGGTTCACGTGGGGTTGGTGTGGGAGCACTCATCCGGCAATAAGCAGATAAACTGTACAAGCTGGCTTATACGCTCTGAAATGGACATACGGGGCAATTTGGCATCTCCACTCCACCTGATGTGCATTTCTTTGGACTGTGGGAGGAAACTGGCGCTCCCAGCAGAAACTCGCACAGACACAGGGAAAACTTCACTCAAACTGTCACCCTACCCATAAATCGATCCCAGGACCTTAGAAATGATTACAACGAAAAACAAACGGTTAGGTCTCTGTATCCTTGGTTTATTTGTTTATCCAGTTCACTGGATAACAAACACAGAAATAAAATGACAGATACAAACATGTTCACACTATGTAACAGACAGTTACAGTGTGGAAAATGTAGAAGCCCCCCCCCCCCGCTATGGCTGAAAAAAATATGCTAGAGCTTATTAGGACTGGGAAAGCTCTCTGACAAGATCAGGTTCATTTTCTTGCAAACTTTGTAAAAAAATACGCTTAAGTGTTTGCCCGCCTGAAACCAGTGCCTCATAAATGGCTCTCATTTTGTCCTGGCTTGATTTAGCACTGGTGATTTTGGAATGCTTTTCTTCACTGATGTGTGGGTAAAGATCATCTGCTATGGGTTCCACCAGTTTAACTCTCTGAATGAGGCTCTTTCTCTGTACGTCCACAAAGTGAATACCTGTGAAAGAGTTCAAAGATGAAGCGGACCATCAACTAGTTTTGTGTTTCCCTTCGACAAATATTTTTTTGTTTCATCTGTCCCTAATCACACCCCCATCCACCCCCATTGACAAAAATTATGTTTCTGTTTTTTCCCCATGTTGACAAATCACGCCCAAGGTACATTTGTAACAAATAAATACTGAAAAAGCAATGTAACTTACAGAAGAAAAAAAAAAAAACATACAACCATTTAACTGCTGTTGTCAGGGTGTATACTATTAAAGGCCACTGGAGACCACTCTGACAAAACATTTGACTTACCAGATGGGCAAGTAGACTGGATGAAACTATCTGTAGAGAATGAAGGGTGACATACATTCAGTCATTGGCTGAGTCAGTCATAACGAAGCTATAGAGATAACTAAGGTTTTCTTACCAACGTAGCAGAGATTTCTACTGTATTCAGCTGATCGTATGTCCGCTTCCCACACTGTCTCTTTCTCTTCATTCATCAGAAGCAGTTGAAAGTCATCTTTTGCATCTTTAATGTACACTTCAAAAAAGTTTGCCGTTTGGCTAGTGTATCTCAGTTTCAAGTTCTGCAGAGAAAGAGGGACAGTGAGGACTGAGACTTAAAATCTACATTAGAAACAGAACAGGTGAACACTGATGATACAACGTTCCCTCAGCACCAGTCCCAGTACCCAGTCGTCCCGTCTACACTCAGTATCCCCAGTCTGACTAAGAGTCAAGATCATTAATACAGACAAATATTTTGCTTAAATACATATTAGGGACCACCAATTCTATATGTGCACCTAGAGACCACCACAACACATAACAATTTGTGAGTTTGAATCAGAAGTGTTTTTAGAACATTTGTATTCAGATATTGGTTGACTGACTGGGCAAATTATTGACCACTTTCATGAATGATCCACTTCTTAAAGGCAGTCACACGTTTTGCATAAGTAGACATATCCATTTACCAGTGGATAACCTAGTGCATGAATGAATAAAGCATATTAAATACCGATAGAGATCTCTGAATTTTGAACACCATGTGTTTCTGTTGGGGCTCCACCTGAAATAAGGTTGGAATCTCTTTATCAATTTTATGGGTTTGTCCATTAAAAGTAGTCAGAGACCTTTCTGAACTCGGCATATTTCTCATTTGAATTATCATTTGATTCCTCTCCACAAGATGCTGAGAAATTAGATCTTGCTTTTCCAGATTAGACTACTGTAATTTATGACTGACTGGCTGTTTTGCTGTCTTCAGCTAGTTCAGAATGTGGAAGTTCATGTCCTCACCGGGAAAAGATCGTATTTCTCCAGTCTACACTGGCTTCCCGTCTTGCCAATGACCTTTAAAACCCTTTGTGGCATTGCTTCTGCATATTTTGAAGATCTGTCTAAGCATCACAGCCCATCCAGATCACTTCACTTAACTGAGGCAAACTTGCTGCAAAAAGCTCACGCCTCGGACCAAAGTAGTTGATGACAGGATCAGTTTAAGAAACACTGCTCTAGGATGCAGGCATAGACATGAGAAAATCCAATTCTGAAGTGTATGGAAGCATCATACCTGAATATGCAAGCACATAACCCCAAACATACTACCGATGCAATTAAGGATTTTTTCAGGGGCAGAGAGTGGAGTGTTCTGGCCACCCGGAGTAGTAGAAAACAAAATACAACATATGGAAAGTCCTTCAATTAGGCAATAACTGAAAACGACTGCAATGCAGGCCTGCCAGAACTTCAGCAGGTCACATACTGGAACATGTGGGTTGAATGTTTGCATAATAGAGAATCTGTAGTCAAATACTAAACATTCTTTAAGAGCATATTTTTTTTTTCTGCAGTTATGTTTGGTAAGAGCCAGCTGGCCTTACACACTCACTTAATTATAGCACCCTGAAACATTAAGTTCGGGGTGCTATAATTAAGAAACGCTGTAATTCATGTTGTTCACCCAGTAGAGAGTAAAAACACCAGAAGATTAAAACCAGTTCCACATAAAACTGGTGTGGATACCGAGAAAAAATGCTACAAACACTACAACAGGGCTTCTGATCAGTTTATAGTGAAACATTAAAAGTACCTGAGGTCTGATTTGGGAGGGGCAGGATGTGCTTAGCGCGTAACGACTCTTCATCTGTAGTGAGAAATCTGGCCTTGGCTTCACTATCCTAATGCTGCCATTCTCCTGTTTCCGTACGGACTACAGAGAAAACACATGTTCATTGAAAGGCACAGCTATACTACAGGGGTGACTGATGTCAAGTTGTTACCAGCCTCACCTCTAACATTTTTAGATCGGTTGGAATCACGTATACATGAAGGGTCAGGTGAGCAGTGGAAGTGCAGTAGATCAGCACTTCACAGTGGGCTTTCACAGGGAAGCCACTTTTGACAAGAACACCCTTCGGTGAGAAGGTTGGATGGAGAAGTTCTGCACCGAAGCGAGATAACTCACATCTCTCTAAAGAGACTCCACTGTCTTCTACATGAAGAACTCTGACCTCATCCTGCATGGAAGGCGATGAACCTGAAGAAATGATGACAAAATATGTTCTGTGATTTCTGTATATTAGTACATTTTGATGCTATTACTTACATAATTGACAAGACGTATACATTACCTAAACAGAGAAAGTGTGGTAGCTGCACAGCAGTGAGTTCCCCTGAGATGACAGTAATGTCCATTAACGGGCCACAGGGTTGAAAATGGGACTCCTCCAGAAATTCACTGACTTGTTCCCAGTCACTCACATGATATTCCAGTTCAACTTGGCATGAGCTTTTCCAACGGAGACCAGTGTATCTGCACCCATAACTCCCTGGTGCCACAGTGGTCCTATAGAATAAGGCCAGAATTCAATATTACCATGCTTAAAGTAACACCGAATATGGATTATTTAAATACATATAACAGATACAAATATAATATTTAAAATGTTAGAAATATCTAGTTTTTCAAACATGTTCATTTTACCGGGCACAATTCACTAGGCCCACTAAGCTCCTCAGAGGAAAAAATTATTCTCATGTATTGTTTCCTCTCTGATAGCTGGCTAGGAGCAAGCCCTGATGGGTATTAATTTTTGGATTATTTTGAAAATGGATTTGCTGGCAACCCAAATATCGCAAGTACAGACCAGTAAACGTCACTGTGGATTAAGAAACTTGCATGCGTGATTCGAATGTTGCATTATCAGTCAAAATGATTTATTGGTCAATAGAGCGACATCAAATAAACAAGAGACTTTAATAATGATCTCTTTATCATTAGCCGAATATGAACTTTTAATGCTTACTAATAGTCCTACAGAGCAACTGACATAAAGAAGATAATCCTAGAAGATTAGAACACTCAAATAGACTTTGTATTCATCTGCAGAATAATGAACTCAAGTATGTAATACAGCACCTGTACTCTACACGTTCTAGGGTGGTCATGGCTTCGGGTTCGATGGTCGTCCATTCCAGTGAGTCCTAGATAGGAGCAAAAATGTCTTTCATTTACTTCTTAGGAGAACTCTAATCAGCTGTGGATGAATATCACCCAAATAGGAATTATAAAATAAAATGGGATATAATAATTCAGGAAACCTGCTGTCTTTAAATAAGAGCATAAAGAACACGTGCATAATTCATAACGATCACAAAAAGTAATTTTATTTTCAGTTTACTTAAAATACATGTCTAGGTTTACATACACATCCTTAACATTTGTTTTGCTTTTAACCAACCTCATATGGAACCTTATATGGGACCTGATGGCAAAATAAATAAAATATAAAATGGCAGACTTATGGCAGACTTATACAAGTCTGCAATGTTCATTACAATTTGCATTCCCTCATCATGATTTTATTACAGCGCCTTATTCAGAACATGATAGTGGGTTCATATTTGCTTATGAACCTGAAAGAGCTTGTTACGTGTTCTTTAAAGTTCCAACTGATTACATTGCAATTATTTTATGTATTTACTATATAAATGAGATTAACAAGTATGTCGTACATTAACCATTACGTCATACAATCTGGATTTCAAATAAAATAAACTAAAACATGTGTTGCAATTCAGAGCTTACCTTTACATTTGAGCAAGTTTTACAAATGCTTCTTGACCCTAAAAAACGAACTATTAATTACATCTCATTTTAAAAAATCCAAACAAATGAAGAGCATTTACTAAATTCACTCACAGAAATCCGTGCTGCTCCTCCGAGGGCATGCTTTGGATGTTAGGCTACCTGTTTCTGACCTCCCTGAAATATATAAAACCTTAGATTACTATACTGAACAGTTCTGCAGCAAAATCTTTCACAGCACATCCCTTTATGTTTAAGTGAGTCGTGTGAAACCATTCACTAAGGACAGATGTGCCTGGAACTGTTTTCACTTGCTGATAAAAGTTCCATGTCACTCAGTACAGGACAGAAAAGTCCCAGGACATGAAAAGGCACATTTAGGAAAATTCATGATAGTTTGGAATGCTTATGATCCCAGTCCTTTCATTTGTATTTGCGATAATGCTTAAATACCGCAGTGTTCAAAAGCGTGGAATCAATTTTTAGCAATAAAATATCTATTTGGATGCAGAACAGTGTATAAAATGCAAGTCCTGTGCAACTTCACGGGTTTCAGAAAATAAAAACAGAAACATTAAACATGGATTTGGATTATTTGAAAATGACTAAGAAAGCTATAATGCACTGAACAGTAAGGTGAAATCAAGTAGTCAGTGCAGTTTACAGTATATACAGGAAACTATAACCCAGCCACTGGGGTTGCACAAGAAGGGGAGAAAGAGAGATGTGAGGATAGCGAATCGGGAAGTGCAGAGGATTAGCAAAGAGGAAGTAAGGACGTCTATGAAGAGGATGAAGAATAAGAAAGGCTGTTGATGGAGAAATACAGAGAAGGTCAGAAGGAGTTGCAATGTGTCTTTGTGGATTCAGATTAGAGCACATGACAGGATGCATATAGAGGAGTTGTGGTATTGAATCATTTCCTGCTTGCTGTCACTGCTGCTCGACTTTTTGGTGTTTCGTCTGTCAACTTCAAACCACTGACCCAGAAAAGATTTGACTGAAAAGCAACGTAAGGAGCAGGATGGAGGACAATGAGTTCCTTGTCTGCTCTGAGTGCTGCATGTTTTGTTCATCCTTTTCTCCATCTAGAGTAAGAGTGGAGATTTGTCAGAAATGTCAGATAGTTTCGTCTTTGACAGAAAAGGTTTCTCAGTAAGAGATTTGGTGGCATAATTGAAAAACTGTCCTTAGTTCGAGAACGTCCACATGTCGGCAGCTCTCCTCCCATTCATGTGTCAAACAGGTTTGCCCCACTCATTAAAAGTGCCCACTGAGAAGCCTGTTAAAAGTGCTCTGGTTATTAGTGATTCAGTTATATGACACATGAAATTAGCTACTCGATTAGGGACTGCATCAGTGACTGTTTGGTGTATACTGAGAAGATGGGCACCTGACATTACAGGGAACCTGAACATGTAAGCTAGCCTTAGGTCTGACAGGATAGTGATTCATATAGGGACGACTAGCATTCGTCTGCAGCAGTCAGAGGTTACTAAGAATAATGTTAAAGAGCCCAGATGATGTTAGATGCCATAATATGCTCTGGTTCCATCCCAATGCAATGTGGCCCTGAAGCCTATTACAGGCTTTGGGCATTGAATTTCTGGATGTCAAAGTGGTGCTCTAAAAACTGTGGGTTTTATTGACAATTGGTCCAAGTTTGAGTGAAAGCCAAGTCTCTTGACTCAAGATGATAAAGGATTTGACTGAACGACCCTGCGTTTCTTACAGTTCCAGGTGCACGGACAGCACAAAAAACAAACACACATACAACATGAAGACAAAAAGTAAAAAAAAAACAAAAAAACACAATAAGAGTGTCACAAGCATCAGGAAATAAATACAGTGAATACGAATACATATACAATCCTAGACTAAGTGGTAGAGTTCCTTTGAAACTATTTGTCTAAACATAACTTATCTAGATACTACTTAAGCCTATTGTTCTCTAATTACTTTATACAGACCACCAGGGCCTTATACAGAGTTCTTATGAGAAACTGTTTCCTAGCTTAGTTTTTATGCAGTACAATCTCTAAACTAACTAGGAATCATGGAGGTACAGAATCACGGGTACCTGCAAACTACAGTATGTGAGGATTTTATGGACTTTTTCAACAATAAATTTGTCATTAGTCATTAGACAAGACATTCAAATTAGAAGTTTTACGCCATCACGTCTGCTGCCCGATACAGCTAATCTTCTACCAATACTTATTTCCTACAAGCCTGCTTAGAAACATCTTACCAGTAATATTAGGCAATAATAAACTCTCACTTAGTATTGGTCATTCACCAAAAGAAGTTATTAAGTGTCTGTTAAAGAAACCCAATACTGATCCATGTAAGCTCTCAAATTGCTCACCAATTTCTAATTTACCATTTTTGTGTAAGATTTTAGGGAAAGTCATGGCTCAACATGTCTTCTGCATACAAATCAAATAAATGAAAGATTGCAACCCGGGTTCTTGGCTCATCAGAGTGCCAACCAGCCCTAGTAAAGATAGTAAATGATCTTTTATTGTCTGCTGGCTTTGCCTGACATAAGTGCGGCATCCGACACCACTGACCACTTTGTTCTCTTAGACACACTAGAAAACCTGGTCAGAGTCGCACGAACAGCTGTATCCTGGTTTAGATCATACCTGAACGACCGCTATCAGTTTGTAAGTGTGAAAGGAGTCCCGCAAGGTTCAGTCTTAGGATCTCTTTTATTCTAGTTTGTACATGCTGCCATGATTTATGATTAGCGTTCACTGCTACGTGGTAGAAGAGATAAGGTGACACCCAACTGTATATCTCTGCCAACCCAGATGATACACATAGATTAAAGAAGGTAACATAGATTAAATAATTAAATAAGAGGATTGCGTAAAGGCTATGAAAGACTGGATGTCACGTGACTTTCTCTTGCTCAATGTTGAAAAAACCAAGAACGAACTGTCAGGTTTAATGCTTGATCTTGCTGGTTCCTATTTATGACCTCCAACAGCTCATTGTCTGTTCTGCCTGTTCCAGAAGAGCTTCAACAAGTCCAGAATACGGCAGCTAGAGTCCTCACTAGAAACAGGAAATTTGACTTCATGTAGTCCAATATTGTCAAGACTACAGTGGCTTCCGATCAAATTTCATATGGATTATAAAATTATAAAGCCCTGAATGGCCCTGCACCCAAATACCTATGTGAACTTTTCTCTTGCTACAAACTTCCACGCTCACTTAGATAACATTTTCTGGCTACCCACTGATCCCCAGAGAGAAGAGAGCCAAAGCATGGGGGGGGGCACTTTTCATATAAACCCTCGTTCTGGATGATGTTTGGGACTCAAACACAGTCTCGGTTTTTAAGTCTAGGTTGAAAACCTAGTTGTTCAGTTAGGCTTTCTGTAATTATTGTTTTTCTCATTAGATGAAGGGTGTAGAACTAGGATGTGGTGGGCACAGATAATTCAAGAAAACTGGTATGCTGATGCCATCGTCCCACCACCCCTCGGATCCACTCTGATTTGTTGACGGTGGAGTGGTGGGGAGCGCCAGCGTATCAGGGTGCTTTCTCATACCCCTCAGCTCTGCCCTTTCTAGCTAGGCTCGAGTCTTGACTTGCACTCTGTTAGCTATAATTTATACATTATTAAATTAAACAAAAATAACTCTGCATTCTATTGTCTCTCATCCCTTTCTTTGGCCTATCTTCTCGAAGGAGAACTGCTGCTCATCTGTCTACCCTGACTGACCAGCACCGGGGCTCCAGGTCACCACCACATCCAGGCTCTTCCATCACTGTAGTTCCTTGCCCAACTGGCTGCTTTGGACGGCCCATATGCACTCCTACTCCCCATCCAATAGCAATTGCTGTTCGAGAGCTCCAGCAGAGATTGCTGTTCCTAAGCTGTGTTGTTCCTAGTGTTGTAGAGAATCTCAAACTACTCCTTACACAGACTCCAGTAAAAACTACCTCTACTGACTCTTAACTGTACTCTGTTAGCAATAGACTTCCCACTGTTCATCAGTAGGCCTTCTATTGTTAGTTATCTCCATAGAGACATATTTTTCTTACCCCACAAGTCAGCCAGAATAAGATCTCTTGACTCTTGGTTTCTTCCTCCAGTTTGGGGAGTTTTTCCTTGTCTCTGTTGCATTTAGCTTTCTCACTAGGGGCTCGAACCTGGATTCTGTACAGTTGCTTTATAACAACATGCTAGATGAAGACTGAATTACATCAAGAATCAGCTCTGAGCTCTGTCTTTTTTGCACTAGTGATGGACAGGTTGATAGATGAGATCAGTCAGGAGTCCCCACGGGCTATGATGCTCCACCTCAGCAGGAATGAAGGTCAGTAGTACTAAGACAGTATACATGTGCATCAGTGCCAGCGTCAAGGGGGGGCATTCGAAGGCATTGCCCCTTCCAGCGAGGCGCCAGGCCTCCCCTACACACTTTAGTGTCACTCATATGCAGGGGTGGACTGGAAATCTGTGCAACGCCAGGCAGCACCCCCACGGGACCACGTCCGATACAAGCCAGTACGCCACCCTCCCCCCGGAACCACGGTAAGGTCCAGGGCCGTTAAAGTTCACGATCGATAGTGCCTCCCCATAGTCAGTTAGATGCCTGCCCGGTAGATCGGCTCTGGCGCCGGCCCTGATGTGCATGCATGAGAAGGAGGACAGAGGAAGGATGATAATGCAGGGAGTAAAGCTGGTGAAGGTGGCAGAGTTTAAGTTCTTGAGGTCTCTACATTTCAGAGTCACAGGGAGTGCAGAAGCAAGGTGAAGAAGAGAGTGCAGGCAGGGTGGAGAAAAGTGGAGTGATTTGTGACAGACAATAGTGAAAGAGAAGGTTTACAGGATGATAGTGAGACCTGCTATGTTATATGGGCTGGAGACCATCTCCAGTCCACCTGCCATGTATTTTATTCCCTGGGAGGAAACCATTGTACCAGATACACACACAGACACAGAGGGAACACGTATCCAGAAAGAACCCAGTCAAACCCTAGACCTTCTCCCTGTGTCAACCTTATATTTCAGTTCTTGTTCACACTGTCATATTATCATGAAGTAACATTAAGTATTTGCTGTTATAAAATGCATCAATAGTGGCAACCCTAATACAAACTTTTGTTCAAAAAACTAAAAAGGCTTACCCTCTGGCTGGAGAGCGGATATTGTTGACTGCATGAACAGCTCCCTGACGTAGGTCATTCCTGACTCCAGTGCGTTGTACATAGATGTCAGGATTCCATCTTTATCATCCAATTTAATCTCATCACTTGGGAGGAAAACAAACATGAGAATTATATTTTGCTGTGACTTCTTTGTAAAACATTTCATTTAAAAGGGTCTGAGTATGCTAATGTGTCCAAAAGCCCATCCCCCTCTCCCACCTGTTTACCAATGAACGCCTCCAGCCTTCATATGAGCACCAGCCCATTTACAGGTCTCTACACGACCCTTATATACAGTCATCAGACCTTATATTACCCTATATGATGAAGGGCATCTGCTAGTGCAGTCTCGACACTTCCTTTCATATCCAAACTGTGAACTCCGTGTTCATCTTTGGTAAAAAAAAAAATAACAATAAAAAAGAAACAGTATTTTCAGTATCAAAAAAAAAACCAACAGGTTTCCAGTAACAGTATATGGTTTACAATATAAAGTTTCTCCAAACGCTTATAGAAAGCTGCTCTGCTTCTTTAACAAGAATATTTTGAGCAATGCACAAAAGGGAAAAAAAAAAACATGATTAAAGACTTTAAAAAATGACTCAGATCTGTCTATTCTAGCGTGCAATGCTAAAATCTCTGAGACAACTTCAAACGACTGCTAACAGACTGCTACTAACTAAGGGGAAGTCCAAAGGAGAGGTTATTTCCCATGGAATGAATAACTTTATTTAATCCATTCTTCTCCAAAATGTAAATGACAGACTGTCTGTAACATTTTTACAGTTAAAGTTTGTATGAACATGCAACAGTGCTCATTAGGGGTTTTTTTTATCTTCTGTTAATGATGCACTTTGAATCTGAAATGGCTCCCTACTTCTTCTAGTGCACTGTGCAAATTACAACCAAGTTATAACTAGTCTTGATACTACGTGTCTTGCAGTGCCATACCTGTTGTGCAATGTTATACAATTTACTCTACTGTATAAATCCATCTGTATATATTCCGTTACTCTACAGTATACATTCCTGTTATCACTGTGTAGATCTCCTCAATCAACTTACATGGACCTTAACTCACTGCTTACTTTATATGTATTGTGAATATTCCAGACTTATTCAATATTATTATACTACTTATTTTCGTTAGACCTAGTTTTAAACCTGTTTTGTGTATCTCTCTTAACAGAAATGGTGCTCAAAGTTTAGTTAAGCATTTACATGATAGTTTAGGCTTTTTCTTATATTCAATCCAGTTATTTTGGCCCATATCAGACTCATACTAAGCATCAGGTCGACAAATCCCTTGTACAAAATAAGTCGTCGGAACTGATCACAAGACTATGATTGAATGTGATGCACTTTTTTTTTTTGCCATATCCATTTTAAAGACAATCAGAAAAGCTGAGAGAACATAAAAACATCCTCCATGAAACTCACTTCGTAGTCCACACAAATAAACTGACTGTACTGTAGAACATGTATTATTTCAGTTTTATTTTTACACTCACCACTTTCTATTGATTCCGTCTCTGTTTGTTTCATCATCCGCTCAGCCATCATTCATGAAGGCAAGGGCTCCCAGTGCTGGTATGAAAACCTTTAGCTACTACATTACCTTTCATCAGTGTTTCCGAGCTGCCTCCACTGAGAACATTAGCAGACGGAAGCATTATCATTAGCATTATCACACTGGTCTCAAATCAAAGTCATGTTTGCTTTAGTAACTGAAGACTTTAAACAGGACTCAAATAACAACCTTTACGATTTAACAGAAAATCCGATCATGATGTAGCCCACCTCACCATACGGTACGTTTCTGAAGGTTCCAGCTTTCACTTTTTGTTCTGTCTTCGGGCTTTTAGTGCATCTGAACAGAGCGCAAACATGTGCGTTTGCCACAAGGAAGTTTGACTTGAAGTGCTGACGTGGTCGTAAAACACCGGTTATAAACTCAGACAAGGTCCACTTTTTTCCCACAAACACACGCATACGCAACCAGCATCAATGGGAGGCTTCAGCAGGCACTAATTATTTACTGATTAACTCATATTCCAACAAATAAATTTATCACAGTTAATGTTAGCCAACATTTAAAATAAAAAAAACAGTGGCGCTGAATGGAACCGGAGTCGAATGCCTCTAAACGGTGCTTCACAGAAAGTTATCACAGAAAACGCTTTTCAGTACATATCCTGATGCCTGAGATATTTTAATTGGTTTACAAATGTTCTGAGATAGGAACTTAGCCTTAAAACGTATTTAAATATACGGCCCATCAGCCACAACACTAAAGCCACTGACAGGTGAAGTGAATATTGATAATCTTGTTACAGCGGTGGAATGTATTAGGCAGCACGTGCACAGTCAGTTCCTGAAGTTGACGTGGAATTTCTGGGTCTGCTGCTAATGTCTCGGTGCTAGACGCCGCAACTCACTTTCAGAGGTTTTCTGGAGTCCCTGCCGTGTTGTTGGGTCACAGTCGTTGTGGCACGAGGGAGCAGGTGCTTTAAATGTTATGAGTGATCAATGCATATATACAATGATCAGCCAAAACATTAAAACCACTGACAGCTGAAGTGAATGACATTGATTATCTTGTTACAATGGCACCAGTCATGGGGTGTGATATATTAGGCCGCAAGTGAACAGTCAGTTCTTTTCATTGCTGTATGGGAAGCGAGAAAAATGAGCATGCATACGGACTTGAGAGACCTTGACATGGATCAAATTGTGATGGCTGGAGGACTGGGTCAGGGCAACTCAGCGATGGCAGTTCTCATGGGGTGTTCTCGGTATGCAGCGGTCAGTACCTACAGGAGCCTAGCGCCAAAGATCCACTGCACTCTTGTGGAGCCTCAGTGTGTCAGAGCTATTTAGGCGGCATGAAAGGGACCTACACAGTATTAGGCAAGTGGTTTTACAGTGTAATTAAAGTGCAGTCGACAGATTATATTGCATGGAAAGGGTACATTTGGAAAGGAGGGGTAGATACATATGACAAGAACTTAGCAGCTCTGAAAAGTATAAAATATAAAGGTTTTGTCAGTAGATGGGCGAGTAGGTGGGCGTGTGACCTATTCCATCACTACGATATTCCAAAATATCTGGTTAAAATGATCTACCGTTTAACAAAAAGAACCTGTTTTGTTAGTTATAGATTGTGTGTTGTTAATAGAGCAGCCCGTGTATTGTGTAGTTTTTAATCACCTGTATTCTGAAAAAAAAAGTGTTTCAATTTTGACTACTGAAACTTCTAAACAAAGACGTTCTAGCTGTTTTCTCCTAAATCCAGAAAAAGTATACTCATTTTACTAAAATGTATTATTCCTTTCCAATATGTTAAATTTAGCAAATCCACGGTAATTGCGCATTAAAATGTTCAGAGGTGCGTTCTCTGTGGAGAGTGTGAGCTTATTAAGAAAATGTAATTTAGCTACGGTATATATTATTTTTCCCATTTGTCCCAAATTCACATCACATGACCTCTAATTTCAGCAACAGACTTTGCACGTCTATAAAGTAAAAAACAACAAAACAAAAAACCAAAAAAACACATCTATAGGTTAGCAAATATATTTTAATATATAATATAATATTTATACTCATTTCAGCACAATGACATAATGGCATCATTTCGGTTTTAGTCTAATTTGCTCCATCGTAAATTTAATATACATATTTCCAGACCATGTCTTAATTTTGTCATTGCAATAATGTTGTCATTGCAAAATAGCTATCCAATTTTCTGTTAAAGAAAAACAAAGAAACAAAGAAACAAAAAAATCTTAACAGCCTACAGCCCATGACCACTTAAGGGGTATGTTGTCGGGGGGGGGGGTGGCGGGATGTGGGGGTCAGGAGGGAAGAAGAAAGAGTTCTTCATGTGTCTCAATTCGATACATGTCACAGTGGGCATGAGAAGCAAAACCTGCAAAACTGATCAACGTTAAGTGCAATGACTGCAACATTTTGAAAGATGTACATTTGTAAAAGCCATTTTAACAATGTTGTTTAGTGATACTACGGACACATCCTGAACCATATAAAGTGGTGCTGAAATCTTCTAAGTTGATGGTGGAAGCCATCATTGGATGTGATGTTGTAGCCAACATTGGAGGAAGCTGTCCCTGGCTGCACCAATAATACTGTTGACCATAATTCTTGACTTTGACCTAATTACTTTATATAAAAGCTATTCCTCACCAGTTAACTAGCCATACCACAAGACACAACCATACAATGACAAAACAGAACCCTTCATTAAAACAAAAGAGAACCACTGACTGCTCGTTGTTTAATAGTGTATTATGCTAATATCCAGTCATCTGCACTGTCCTTTATGTCCGCCCTCAAAAAGTTACATACCCACTGCACATCTATTCAAGCCACGCTCTATAAAGATCTATACTGCTAGCCGCAAACACACACTGTAGCACTCCAGTCAACCCAAAAACTATAACTCCTTGTTTAAAATATGTTCTGTATTTGTAGCATGACGGTTCATAAATAGTACTTATCTCAGATTAGTACTTAGGTCTTTCCGCCCAGACTAATTTGGTTGGCACTAGATCAAGGCATGACAGCTTAATTTAGCACTTGATGTAAACTTCACAATAAAAACCATTTTAAACCCTTTATAACAACGCAGTACTTATAACAGTAATCTATTTTAGCAATTATCTATTGTTCTTGCTACCGTGGGAATGTGCACTCGTGTCAAAGTCCAAACATGTCCTCCTCAAAAATCAGGCTGGCTAGAACGTTAAATTCAGCTCGAAATCTCGGGACTACATCCTATGTAAACCTTTCTAAATTTCTAGACCGAGACATTCAAAACCAGACACGCATCATTTCTACATTTCTTCAAACCAAAGACACAACCTCACCCACATTCATAACCTACTTATCTTAGTCTTTAACGTAAACAAGATCATAATCTCCAAAAAAAAAAAAAACTGTCCTTAGTTTAGTCCAGACTTAAGCTCTGATCAGCGCTCCATCGTTCCCAAGGCCTCAATTGAATGTTTACCCTGTATGCAACGGCACTCCCTGTTTAGCCTAGATAATTATCACAGGATTTGTCCAAACAGACAAACAAAAAAAACAAAACAAAAACACACGTGAACCAAAACAGAGTAAAAGATTTGCTTGCTTTATAGCCAGTGGCCTCAGAGACTAACATTTCACCACACAATGTCAAGCAAAAAACCATGACCAGATGCAAAGTACTACTGAGTAATGCAAACAAGCGTTATTAAGAAAGAGAACAACCAACTACATCACTTTAAAAAAAAAAGCCACGTTGGCTTGAGTGTTTTTTTCTTAAATCAGATTTACATGAAGCGATTGACGCTAGCGGCAATTACAGGAATGCTGGGGTGAAAAAAAAAAAAAAAAGAATACAGTATAGGGACCGATGTGAATAAGTCTAGAAATACACGTTATGTCCTGTCAGCTGCTCAACCAGGACAATTGTTAAAAAAAAAAAAAATAATAATTAAAAACCAAAACTAGCATGTAGCAATGAGAAAATGGAAACTTTTGGATAAAGAGGATATTCAGGATAGAAACTATTATTGGCAAGCTACCAAAAGGATCCTGAGCCCAGACCCCGAAACAAAAAAACATTTCTTTTTCCGTTATAATACAATTGTTACAATTGTTAATTTCGATGTTTTCCCATAGTTTTCCAGTTAGTACATATAGTTCAGTACACAAAAAAAAAAACAACCCCAAATACATTTGCATTAAATAAATAAATCAATAATAATAAAACACTGCTGTAAATTCACAATATATATTTACAACTTATGTATAGGAGAAAATATCAGTCATAATCAGGAAAAGTTTTCTTTTTTTATGTTTGAACACAGTTAGTTTTGTTGTGTTGTGAGACTTTTTTTTCTGCAATACTAAAGCTAAAATCCAAACACATCACATTATGGCCAATGATAACTGGTTTTTAGCGCTATCTCGTTTTTGCAGCATTGTTAAAGTTGATATGTACTTAATATCATGACATCCAATTTGACAATGTGACATTTTTAATGGGTCCACGGCTTCGCACGCAGTTTAAGACAGTGGTCTGTTACCAATCATACATTGCAAATGTCAAAAAGTCTCACACTGATTTTTTTTTTTTAATTTATTGGTCAGATATTTGGCTGAACACAAATTCTCGAATGGCTTGCATGTTGAGTTACGATGGCAAGACCAGTGCCAGCAACATACGTAACAAATGTGCACAGTGCCTTTGCTGGATATTATCTGCATAGAGCTTGGGGAATTTTTTTTTAAGGAAGTGCCCATGGACCAGAAAAAAAGGACAGTGATGTTATAATGTAGACAGAGTATAGCAACAACGCAATGTTAAATATTCGTTTTCATTAATCATATAATGGCTTCGAAAGGAACTGGGCCCAAAAGTATGCCATCACTTCTCTCGAAATCTCCCCTTATTACAGCTTGGAATGCTCGTAACTGACTATTATTGTGACCCAACCAATCCATCCACTGCTCATTTTTTAAAAACAAAGGTGCCAAAAGTTTTGTTGCACTTGAGGAGCAAGCCTTAAGTTTCCTGAATAATCTTCCAGTGGTAGGTGGTTTAAAAAAAAACAGACCTGATGCATCTATTGCGTACAGTCTCTTACCACCAAACAGAAACTTGATTGAGAAGAAACATCTGCTCATTAGCTTCTATTTAGGTATATTTTGAGTTCTTAACATTCATCTAAATGATTGATCATGGTAAACGACTGCAGAATGAAGATTAAGATCGCTTGAGTTTTCATTGAAGGAACCATCTATTGAAAGGCTCTTTAGGAAAGGTTAACCAATGGATGGGCGTCCCACTTTTACTCCTGGAGTTTTACTCTTCTACAAAGTTTAGTTCCATCCCAAATGAACACATCTGTCTTTAATGTTTGCATGCTTCTGACCAATGTGGATTAGGTGGATCAGGTATGTTAGACAACTGCAGAATGAGAAGATCTCCAGGTGCAAGGTTGGGCAACCCTATTGTATGGTGTCTCTCAAAACCCTTGTGTCACTTTTGTTTTTAAAAATGTTGGTGAGTTAGTGTTGGAGAGTTAAGTGTCAGAGGAAGCAGTGACTGAAGCTGCTGGAGAGAACTGCCCACAAACTGGTGAGATCACAGATGAAGTGAGGACATGTCAAGCCCTTTTTGGTTGGTCTGGGGTCAGCTGTAATGTCACACTCATCGTGAA
>JBBIGA010000083.1:419486-430605 GCA_037576975.1 Alestes dentex
ACACACACACACACACACACACACACACACACACACACACACACACACACACACACACACACACACACTGACACACATTCAGAGATCCATCCAGAACCCACATACATACGCCAAGAGAGTGGTGATGGCTGGCCAATTCCTGTGTGACAACTGACCCAATTTTATCTCTTTTTTGTTCTCTCTCTCTCTCTCTTTCGTTTGCTGCCTGTCTGGATCTTTCTCTTTCGCTCACTTCCGTCCTCTTAGTCTCACAGACTTACTTTCCATTTCTGACTGCTCGCCCTGTCTTGCTCGCCGTCTGTCAGCCTCTGTTGGTGTCTTTTTCTATCTATAATGTGAAGCAATTACATTACAAACTGCATTTTCTTTTGCGCTTGCTGCCATGAAGAGGTGGACGACTGTCCCATGAGGCATATGCGCGCGCACGCATGTGTGCGTATGTGTGTGTGTAGGGAGGTGTGTGTGCGTGTGTGTGTGTGTGTGTAGGGGGGTGTGTGTGTGTGTGTGTGTGTGTGTGTGTAGGGGTGTGTGTGTGTGTGTGTGTGGCCTTGCTTAACCCCCATTCCCAGTGCACTGTCTGATCTGTGGATGAAACAGCCCATGCCTAAACCAACCCTATTATAGGATGGCACTAAAAAACATTATCATACAGGATATTTCTGAGTCCTTTGCTTATTCCCCCTTAATCTTATCCTCTCAACAAACAGCTCTGCAGCAAAAAAGCAGGGACGGAGAAAGAGCCATGGAGAGAAAAAGAGACAGGAGTGTTTTCAGCATCCTGATAATACAGCCATCATAACAGCAGCAACATTTTGAGCAATGGCAGCTGTCACATAAGCCTCAATGTGCACTAAGAGATGCTTAGACTGTGCCTGCCAGTGCAACAAATATTTAAAAACATACAGAAATGCAGTGCACATCAGCATTTTATCATACCCAACAGTAACCTTTATGTAATTTAACAGTAATTTATGCCACAATAGTATATGTTGCAGTAGTTCAGTGGCATTTGACCAGACGGGCTAGCCGTCAGTGAGCCTTTGGAGCCCATGACCCTATCGCCATCTCACCAGTGGTCCTTCCATGGCCTTCTTTGGTAGTTACTGAAAACTGAGAAAATCCCACAAGCCCTGATGTCATCTAGCCATCACAGTTTCTCCCTTGTTGAATTCGCTCAGATCCTTACAGTTGTTTTTTTCTGCCAACACATCATCTTTGAGAACTGATTGTTCACTTGCTGCCAAATATATCCCAACCCCTGACTGGTGCCATTGTAATAAGATAATCAATGTTATTCACTTCACTTCACCGTCAATGGTATTAATGTTGTGGATAATTAATAACGTTACCCATATCATAGTTTACAGAGCTGACAATATAATGAACATCTAACAGTGCATTTATCAAATTAACCTAACATCTAACATAACTACGTATAGAGTGGATAAAGTGGACAGGGTGGACAAAATAATGGAAACAACCAACAATACGTTTGTCATATTAACCTTAACATGGTGTAAAGACTGAAAGTATTTATCATAGGATAAAGTGTACTTGGAATATATGAACTTGGTAAAATAATAGAATCACTCAGTACATTATGCCATATTAGACTATGCACAGTGTATGAGGTTGACAAAACTAATACCCCATTTTGAAAATTTTGTTTTATTAACCACTACACACATGCAGGGTGCCTAAACTCTACAAGGAGTACAAAATTAGGAAACATATGTGACAAAGTGTGCAGTGCTCGACAAAATAATTGAAACACAATATATTTGTCATAATCAGCTCTAAAGAGTATGCAGGGGTGGACAAATCAATATAGTTAGACAATATACAGTAAACCCCCGCTTATCGCATGGGATACGTTCCAAGAGCGTATCCCAATTTAATTAACAGTAATAAAAATACAGGGCTTTAAGAAGAACAAAAGGAAAAATGCGAGAACATTCAGAGAAACACTCGAGACGCTCCACGGGGGAAATTCTGGACTGCAGCTGCCAGAGAAGCATCACAGGGCAGCAGCCAATCAGCAGCAAGGAGAAATAAATAACATTCTCGATTTCGCTACTCTCAAAGCTCTTGCCTCTGAGTACAGGTGGCTGTGACGCCCGGGCCTCATCCGCCATGCTTCCTTGTCTTTGTGCTGGTTGTTTATGTTTGGGCATGGCGCTAAGCAGTGGTGGCTCATTCCGTTCAGGTAGCTGATTGCTTTGCTAACCGGCGAGCCCAAACATAAACCATCAGCACGAGGACAAGGGGGCATCCTCACAAAAGCAAAAACATACAGAGGATTTTTGCAGTTTCTGCGAACAATCATTAGTTCGGTTCTCAGAAAAAATCCGCGAGAGACTGAAGTTGCGACTGCTGAATGGCGATTCAGTGGGGGGTTACTGTAATGGAAATATATATCTCAACAATATATTTGTCATATTAGCCTAAGCATAGTGTGTGTAGGTAATTGGGTGGACCAAGTGTGCAGTGGTGGACAAAGTCAACACAAACTATGAAATAACCTGACTTGCCGCAGAAAGGAGAACTCTAGCTTCCGCATTTTCCTATCCTTTTTTGCTTTTTTTTCCAGCCATCCATTTTTGACACATACAAATAATCACAGATTCATCTAGAGCAAGCCTCCCCTCCTTTACTGTCTCAGCTAGATTCAACCCTATCCCTTCTCCCCCCTCTCGCTTTTTGTCTCTTTCTTCCTCTTCCTCTCTCTCTTCCTATCTCTGTCTCTCTGCCTCCAGGCAAAGGGTTTTCTCTTTTTCTGCTTGCGTTAAAAAGCGAGCAAGCGCAAACGACAACTACAGAGAGCGAGGTGCGAGAGAGAGAGAGAGAGAGAGTGAGAGAGAGAGAGAGAGAGGGAGAGAGAGAGAAGAAAAACAGACATCTGTGTTTTGTGAGAAAGTGAGGGGACTGAAAGATGAGATGAATGAAAGAATGAGAAAGAGAGGAAGCTCGGGGGAGGGAGAGAGAGCAAGGTCACACAGAAAGAGAGAAGCACAGGAATTGGAAGAAAAGGGAAAACACCCACGCAATTAGCACATTCACACCCTGTCTTAGGCCTATAGCTCTACTTCTCCTTTGCTCACTCTTTCTCTCGCTCTCCAAAGCTTTAATGCTCTTCATTCCATCCTGTTTTTACACTCTTTCACTCATCTTCCATGCTCCTCCCTCCCTCTATCCACTCTTCTTGTTTTCCATCTCTCTGATGGTTTCATTATAAAGATCTGTCTTGTTTCATTTTTTGAAGTAGTGCAGCAGATGAACAGGTGAAGAGAGGTGAGGGAGAGCAGACAGGGACAGACAGACAGAGCAAGAGAGAGAGAGAGAG
This sequence comes from Alestes dentex, assembly GCA_037576975.1. Taxonomy (NCBI): domain Eukaryota; kingdom Metazoa; phylum Chordata; class Actinopteri; order Characiformes; family Alestidae; genus Alestes; species Alestes dentex. The sequence goes on from JBBIGA010000083.1 coordinate 422,830, forward strand.
ATGCCAGGGGTGAATAGAGAGAGAGAACTTGCGAGACAGAGACAGATTGCAGTATTTAAGAGTCTGCCCTGGGGAGCTGCTGTAGGTGATGGAGAGAGAGAGAGAGAGAGAGAGAGAGAGAGAGAGAGAGAGACAGCAATAAGCAAGAGAGAGAGAGAGAGAGAGATAGTAAGGTGCAAGAGGGAGAGAAAAAGAGAGAAATGTAAAGAAAGAAAAATAACAGGGATAGCAAACATTAAGAGAGAGAAAAAAGAAGAGATATAAAGAGGCTGAGAACGAGAGGGAGAGAGCAAAACAGAGCATACGAGTGTGTGGGACAGCAAGAAAGAAAAAGAACAAGAGAAGAAAATACAGTGTGAGCATGAAAAAATAGGCAGCAAGAGAAGGAGAAAGAAACACTGACTGAATGAATTAATGAATGAAAGAAAGAGAGCAAGAGAGAAAATGTGTGAGATCCTGAAATAAAGAAATAGAGAAGGACAGAAAGAGACCAAGATAGAAAGAAAGAGGAAGCAAAAGAGGGGGGGGGGAGCAAGAGAGAAAGTAAGGGAAATAGAGAGAAAAAAGTGAGGGAGAACAGGAGAGAAAGCAATTGAGAGTAAGAGAGAGAATGAGTGTGTGCATGCATGAGAGAGAGAGAGAGAGAGAGAGAGAGAGAGAGAGGAACACACACACACACACACACACACACACATAAGATAACTTGCACAGGTTAAATGTGCCACTGATGCGGACTGTAATTTCCTAACAGTTGTTTATGTGCATGCTCCAACACACCTCTAATGCCCCCGCTCCTCTTTTCTAGTCTTCTTTATGCATTCACACACCTGCGTCTGTCCTGTCCTGAAGCAGACAGATCTCTGCTTCCTGTCATCCCTCTATTTCTCCATATCCATCATGCGCTGCCCTTCCCTAAAGGCTGACATGGCTGTTCACTGCTTATACATCTCTCTGCAGGGATTCTTCTACTGCATTTTACTGCAAATGCAAAAGAAATCTGCTTTTCATTGCTGTCACATGAAAAATTCTTGATTCGTTATTTTTTTTTTTTAATGATCATTCAAAACCGTAAGCTGCCCTTTACAAAGGATGGATGTTTCATGATAAATGGTCCAGCAGGCGTGATGTAAATCAACTGGGAAAAGTGACATCACGTTGCATACATGAGTTTCATGAATATATCATGTCTGCCTGAAAGCATCAAGACACCTTTTCTAAATTATACATTCAGTTTTGCCTATAGAAGGTCAACCGGTGCAGTGCCAATAGTCTGGTAGCTGGTAAGAAGTTCTTCAGTATTGAGCTGTGGAGCCGTGCAACTGCATTCTCTGGAGTGATAGAGCTCCATCCATTACCTTTGGGTTGGTGTGGCATTATGTGATCCACTTAATATGCATAACCTCACTGCTGCTCTTGTGGCTGAATGCCATCATAACCTCACAGCAGCCTTCCAGTGTAAAGTCTTCCCAGAACAGTAGAAGCTGTTACTGCAGAAAACTTTCTATTAACACCCTTGATTTCAGAAGAAATGTTGAATGAGCAGGTGTCCACAAACTTTTCAACATATACTTTTAAGTTAAGAATGATATTTGTGCATCTCTTCCATTTTGAGAAGATGACAGTAAGTACTGAAACAACTACCTATTACTGCAAAACATCCATGTAAGCTCGTTAAAATGGTCAGACATAGCAGTACTAATATGAATGGAATGAGAAAGTGGGGTGTCTGTATTAGGGATGTAAATGTTTTAAATACCATAACCTATTAAGCCTGATTAGTCAAGGTTAAAATGGACATCCATATCATTACTGTCAGGGGCCCTCATTCAGGGACAGCAATAATTGGTCTATAATGTGTAATGGGATGAGAGCAGCGAGACCAGAGACGAAATGGAAGTAAACAGGAAATACCTGAGTGACCTGAACAAACCGCTGCTTTGTGGACGCTGATCTTTATATAATAACAGACCGTCCTGTCGTTTATCTTCAACATTTCTTTCACATGTTCATTTTGTAAGAAGCCATGGTGTGTCCAAAAAATAAAAGGTGGAAAAAAGGTTTTATGAGACAAGTAGGGGATGTTAGGATTAAGGGGGTGTTAAGATCCATTTACTGAACTTTGCAGGTGTCAGAAAAATGTGTTTTCTTACGTTGCCAACAGGAGTCGGTAAAGACAAAATTCTGGAAGAAGAAAACTGAAACTGAAATATACATAACTGTATACTGTTTTCAAAAAATAAAATAACTGTAAAACGTTATGTGTCATTTCTCAGACTACAGCACATGCTAAATGTGATAATAATTAGGGGACTGCCTCCACTGGTACCATAGGCTACATGTAATAGGCCCCGTCCCCATTTCCGGGTTGCCCCTTTCATCAGGTTCTTAAATTAGATAAACACATTTCCCGTTAAACTAAAATAAATACTGGGTCTTATGGAGCTATGACACCAAACAATAAGCACCACACATGGGACTTTGACTTTCAGAAATGAAAGGATTATTTAAACATAAATGGTGGTTCTCCTCCACAGCCCAAATGATTAGTAACGATAATATTATTTGTAGTTAAGTATAAGAAATATAAATCTTGGTAAGACAGGATCAAGGCACATAGTCATGGTCAGAGGAAAACAATAACAACATTGCATTCAACTGGTGACAGCTGCAGATGTGAACACCATGTTTTACTTTAAAAGTGGTATCCTCTTGTTATTGTGAGATTGTGAGTTTGATCCCTAGTGAGACCCCAGCTATCCGTGGCCGGAAGTCCAAAAGAGCATAATTAGCCTCTTTCTTCTTCCAAAGCTAGCCAGCAAGGGCGTCCATTAGCTGACGGAAAAGAATTGGCAGTCAAAGCTCTCCTCCATGCATATTGAGTTGTCCAATGATGCTGCGTTAGCATGAAGTAGTGAAGTAGTGCTTCATATGACTTAGAAGAATGTGCTAAACCAGTCTTGGTAGTATTGTATGACTGAGGGAGACCTAGCTAACGGGCATGGCTAAACTGGGGGAATATTGGCAAAAGTAAAAATTGGATGCTCTGGTTTTTAAATAGCCTGGACTCATTTCAAATGGGATCCGTGTTAGGTTGAAAACCGGTGAAAGATCAGGCTGGCTTTGTTTGTAGTTGTGATGCTAAGGGCAGTGCTAATAAAATGCCCTAAAGCTGTAAGCTTAGCTGGTAGCACAGAGTACGTTCAAAAACACTCATAAGAAGTTAAAAGGTTTTTTTTTTTCCAATACTGTGATGAGATGATGAAGAGAGATTAGTGGGGAATGCTGCGTTCATATGAGCTAAAGCTAACAGTTACAACATTGCATGCCAGGGAGGACCTGTCATCTTCTACGCAAGACCCTTCCTCCTTAGTTAATTATGTGCCAGTATGTCGAGGTATCACAGGAAGCCATTATTGTTTATCCGTGAAAACTATATTTTAATCACAAATGCATGCAAATATGCTCCACCACCCATACATCCCCGCTGACTATGCATTGTTATGCTTAGACCATGCAAACATAATTACATGCCTTAGAAGTCGATGGAGGTGTCAAGCTGAAAATGTGAAAAGGGTCCAAGGGACTTAGGAAGTGGGCTGTTGGCATTAAAGATGTAAATGTTGCACACAATAATACAAATATTCTGTGTTAGTGGTAGATTCTAGAGGCTGTATTTTGATGGCTGATACTGATCTGATTGTCAAATATAAAATTAATTTAATGATATGCAAGCAGTTTAAGACAGCAAATTCAATGCCACAGTTATAAGAGGTTTTCAATGTATCATGGAGTTTTGGGACAGTAGAAAAAATTGCCCGTATTAGTCGTGCATATCACCGTAAATATCAAGCACTACATACCAGCAATTCTGGTTCATGAGAAAAAAAACAAACTCAAACACACAAGTATAATAAGATGGACAAAATAACTGATACACTCAACAATATATTAATTTTGAATAGTTGATAAGGATTCAGAACAGTTTAATTCTTTCATACAATGCTATCATACATACCCTTTAGGGAGAGTCCAGACGAAGTATTTGACTTCATCCTTGCAGTCATGAATCAACTCTTAGAAGTGTGTTTTAATTTGGAATTTGGGAATATTAGGAAGGAAGAGTTTTTGTAAGGTGGGCCATGCCCATCAGTGACTGGCTACATCAGCAAGTGAATTGATTACATTATTGCTTCCATAACCATCCCCACATGCCCCAACCAGAAGCTGTGGATGACTCCAGAGCTATGTGAGCTGCTGAGGACCCATGACACTGCCTTCATGTCAGGCAATAAAGCTGCCCTCTGAACAAAGAGCTCATGTACTCGGAAAATCCATGGCAGTGACTGCTTTTAAGCATGGTCTGAGGCGCAGAACGGCACACCAATGAAGAAACCCCCTGCCCATTGACCAGGGGAGCTGGACTCTAAACAGAGTCAACCCATGGAAGACCACCAGACCAGACATCATTCCTGCTCAGAGGATGCACAGACCAGCTGGCAGATATTCTCAGAGAAATCCTTGATATCTCGCTGAACGCCACCATCACTGTGTGAAAGAAGTCGTCCATGTCCTGCCTCAGTGACTACCATCCTGTTTCACTCACACCAATCATCATGATGTGCTTCACGAGGCTGCCACACCGAACCTCCTGCAGTTTGCATATCGTCCCAACCAATCATCAGATGATTCCATCACCACCACTTTTTACCTAGCCCTCACCTTTCTAGACAAAAAGGACACTTATGTTGGAATACTGTTCATGGATTGTAGCACAGCGCTTAATACCATCAACAGCATCTGAAAGGAAACCACAATCGATGCACAGCTAAAACCACATCATCAAGTTTACTGATTACATGACCGTGGTGGGTTTGACCAGAGAGAATGATGAACATCAGTGGCTCCTCAGTGGCGATCGTCCAGAGCACCAAGTTCCCTAAAGTTTACATCACAGAGAACCTCACATAGACCACGGCTCCATTGCCAAAAAAGCCCAGCAGCATCTCTGCTTCCTGCGGAGACTAAGGAGAGCGCACTCCCTCACTTCTCACTGAGGAAAACGCACCCCCCCACACACACATTCTACAGAGGGACTGTGCAGTGCATTCTCTGTAGCTGGATCCTGGTATGGTACAGAAACTGTGCTGCATCACATTGCAGGACCATACAGAGGATAGTAAGGACTGTTCAGAAGATCATAAGTGTCTCTCTCCCCCCTGTTGCAGACATTTACACCACACACTGCATCCACAAAGCCACCAGCATTGAGGATGACCCCACACACCCCTCCCATAGGGATGTGATGTTGTTTTTTGTTCTTTGTGTTGCACCATGGTCCTGGAGGAACATCATTTAATTTCACCGTGTACTGTGTATATAGTTGAAATGACAAACACCTTCTTGACTGGACTTGACTAAAGCTAACGATACCATATAGACTATGAATCATGTGCACGTAGCTGAACTAAATTTTTATCTCTGGTGTCGAGACGAAAAGTTATGGGATGAGGTTCACTATAGAAGCATTTTGTATATATATACAGGGCTGTGAGTGGTTAGCCTTGGCTATGTAAGCTAAACTACTTTAGTGCATATTTGAGTCTCTGGGATAAAGGTGAGTGCCGTCACACTGCGCTTTTCACAGCAGTGCGCTGTTGCTGCATGCGGATTGTGCGAGGCGATGTTTTTAATCGCACCTGTATTCCGACATGCCCCACCCCTTGCGCTAGGATTGGCTTAGTAGTGGTTTAACACGATGCTAGGATTGGCAAGCCAGTCTTGTGAGTGCACTCTGCAGCCAATCCCATCATGAAAGGTGGGGGTTGTGAGAATACAGGTGGTAATAAAAAAATGAAGCAAGTGTGCGGTCAGAAATGTTCCCTTCTGGACGCAGCGTCCGCATGCCACGGTGCCATAGCCAAGCACAAGATGTACAGGTGCGAGATGTGAAGGCTCTCTTTTAGTGCACCTTGAGGTTTGAGGGCTGGAGAGACGCACTTAAGGATGCGCAAGTGTTCAAGCAGTAACAGCGCATCAAGTGTGTTTATCCCAGTCCTAAACTCCTTTTAAATGGTTCTTTCACTTCTTGGATACTTGAGTTATATCAACGGGACACAATGGAGTTGACTGCATTACTGCAGCAACAAAAACTAAAGCATTCATGTAACTCCCAACTACGCGCAAACACACAGTTTGGTCAGTTTAATTACTTAATAATTGAAGCACATTTCGTTGTTAATGATTAATCAATTACACCGGGGGATGCTGCGCCCAGTGAGGTGTGTATGTTAACGAACCCCCCAGATTATGATGCTGATGCTGTAAATTAGTCAGTCGGCAGGAAAGCGGGATGTGGACTCACCTCGCTCATCCTGGAAACGTGGGTAGGAGTTCTGCAGTGACTTTCTTGTCTTCTCTTCTGTTTTCTTCTGTCCTCTCCTTCTCTTTGATCTTCTCTTGTCTTCTATCTCCTCTTCCACTCAATGGCCAGGAGCAGCTAGTTCTCTCAAGCCCCGAAGGCTGTGCAGCAGAATCGGGAGGGCTGAATGGCGGAATGGGGAACCAGTGGTGCGGCGCTCTGTTAGCAGTGAGATGCCTGAGTGAATCCAAGCCCACCCCCTTCCCCCAACCTCCCCAGCTTCAGTCAGAGGGTTTTCTGAGATGTGCGCGGTAAGCAGTGCGGCTGCGTGCAACAGCGCACCAGAATCCCCTCTCCTGCCCTCCCATCTGCACCCCCCCTCTTACACCCCCCCCACCCCCATCCCTCGCCCACTCATGCGCAGGCGCGCTAACTCTACCGAGGAACATGTTGGACCATTACCTTACAATATTATGATGTGGTCAACTAACCTTTTATTTCACTAGGTAATGGGTTCCGTGCCTGGCCACCTGCTACAGGAGTGCACATGCATGCACTGTTTCCCGACTCCTGTTTCTCAAGACCCTCTGCATTGCACAGTTTCTGCTCATTTAACTCATCAGCAAATGCAGAAGTCCTGCGTGAGGTTGAAGTATCTGTTCTGAGGCAGGGACGCCACTGCAGAGCAGGGCAATTCCAGGAGCAAGCTTAAGAAACAGTCACATAGAGTAAGGACATGCAGGCATGTTCATGTTGTTAATGTGACGCTGATCTTTGCTAAAAATGAAAACTGGAGGGTATGAAAATAAGTTCTTGGAGGGCATACATGAACAATTAGGTCATGTAGACATTATTAGACATAGTTTTTTTTAAACATTAGATTAAACCTGATTTAAAATGTGCTGAACACATGGAACAATCAGGACACAAGAAAACTGAGCAGAGAAGCTTCACTCGCTTGTCTTCATCTACAATTGCATATTACATAACCATGTACCGTCACTAGCAACTGATGAATGTTCTGAGTACCCATTCCTAACCAAAGCACAAAAAGACAACATTTAAGTCCCTCCAAGGTACAAGCAACATAATAACAAGGTACAAGCAACGTAATAACTCAAAAGTACAACATCGAGCTGTGCAACATAACTCAGAGCCACACCATCCAGCTGTGCACCTTTGAAAGGTACACTATGTTCACATTTTAGAAGAAAGGGGTGTATTTGGACTTTTTCATGACTCAGGATGTATGGTCTCAATGCAGCTTAAAAAATAGAACTGCATATGATATATTGCTCGGGTTTGTAGTAAGTTTAGCAGAGCTGGCAACATTTTTATCTGCTATTGTAACAACATTTGTGTTTATTCTTCAAACACACACACACACACATACACACACACATATATATGTAGATCGG
>JBBIGA010000083.1:431185-447288 GCA_037576975.1 Alestes dentex
TCGGTATCGGCAAGTACACAAATAAAAATACTCGTACTCATATCGGTTTGTAAAAAAGTGGTATCGGTGCAACCCTAGTAATGACCATCAGATGAAGCATTACTAAGCAAACCGGGCTCACATTACTCTTAGTGATCTTTGAGCAGAACTCCCTGAAGAATAAACAGAAAGGTTATTGCAATAGCAGATGAAAATGTTGCCAGCTCTGCTAAAGTTACTTCAACCACTAACAATGTCATGGGTTTAGTATCTCGCAGAAAATGAACCAGATCAAACTGGGGGTCATGTCATTGACTGAGATATCCCTCTGTTTTTCAAGTAATCAGGAATCCGTTTATGGATTCATCCATAACTATAACTAATGTTGCACAGGTCAGACTTGAAGCATGTTCTGTTACAACACCTTGTGAACCTATGAAAATCTAGCTAATATACAATGCCAGCATTAGATAATAGATAACGCTGGAAAAATGAGGATGATATGGTAGATGTGCATGCCATGTCCTTATGTTTGGCAACTATTTTCAATGTGTTTATCCTCTCTGTTCACAAGAAATGATGGATGTTCAAACAAAACAATGCAAGATGTTGAACGGTTTATTAAATTAATTCAGGCACAATTAAAATACACTGAGATGTTAAAGAAATAAAATCCAACTGCTATGGATGGTCTGTGGGCAGCACTGCAGAATGTCCCTTTAAATTCTTTGTCTAAAACCTTGTGACGAAGTGTTGGATTATCTTCAAGACTATAAGACCTACAAATAATGCTAATAAACACTATATACTGTTAGTGTGTGCTTCTTATTTTACCTTCAATTTAGGGTGTGTTCCACAACTGTGTGTAACACAGTTCATATAATCCACCAATTGTTTGAAAACTGCAGCCAACTGATTAAATAAGTGAAATCAGGTGTGCTTCCGCTTAATTAGAATGAAAATCTACAGCCACACCAGTCCATTGAGCATAAGACCAATGACCCCAGAACTAATTACACGCAATGTGTGGAATCAGGAAAGCTAATGCCTGTTATAAATGAAAACCTGCTGCCACACCAACCCTTTGTAGATAATCCTGGACACCCACTGGTAGTGTTTATTAGCATTTTGTAATTTTATCAGCATCTTCAACCCCCATCTTAACAGGTTTTGAAATTTACCTGAAACACTCTACTTAGTAAACTTTGCATCTGTCTCTTTGAATATCCGCCATTTATTGCTATTCTTCGCTTTTAAGTGAGCCACTAAGGCAAACACATCAAAAACAATTGCCAAGTTTTGAATGATAACTGATCTTGGTGCTAGTGGTTCACAAACTGGAAAACTGTATTTTGTTTAGCACAGCTCATAAACCCTATTCACTTTAGGCATTATTATTATTGACATAAGACATTTTACAGCCTCATGGAGGTGTTCACATACACACTTGCGTTCTAAATCCCATCACATACATGAAAACGTTAAAGCTGGCAATGCCAGAAAGGTGTCAGAACACAGTGCGTTGCTAGCTACCTATGGGCCTTCATAGCCGCAGACTGGTCCGAGTGCCCATGCTGACCTCCAACCACGGTATCAGAACTGGACCATGGAAAATGGAATAAGGTGGCCTGGTCTGATTAATATGGTTTCTTTTACATCTTGTGGACAGCCAGGCGCTCTGTGCTGTGTTCTGCTGGGACACCTTGTGTTATGGTGTTCATGTGGGTATTACTTTGACATGCACCACCTACCAAAACATTGTTACAGAATTAGTACACACCTATTCCATAAAGGCCAGCTTTCAGGAGGATAATGTTCAGGATTGGTTTGAGGAACAAGAGAAAGAATTCAAGATGTTGACCTAGCCTCGGAATCGCCAAAGATATACTTTCACTTTTCTGGAAGTGAAGGCTACCTTCAGGTCAACTGAGAGTGTACTCTGTAAGTAGGTCAAATGGACCTGTACTCTTCCAGTGTTCCACAAACAGGACTTCTTTACATTGAAAAAGGTAGGAACGGCATCTGGTGATAATCTAGTTACACTGGGGACTTCTCTCTCTCTCTTGTCTCTCAACTATGAAACAAAACATATCATTATTACTATTTAAATAACTCCGTTATAACTGTGGATGCTCTATAATATTGGAATTATTACAGAATGGCAGATACCTGCTTGAAAAAATATAGCGGCATCAGACAGATTTGACTGGTATTTCAAACTGATTGAGCGAAAAACCCCGCATCAGCGCATCCCTATTTCCAACTACTACTATTATTACAGCCTGCAGTACATTCCTTTCAAAAGATGACTGATGGCAGCTGACCGAATAGGATCTGTTGTCTTAATACTGAGAGCACTGGCCTGTAAACATGTCTAGCTCTTTTCCACTAGAGGACAGCAGAGTACAGCTGTAGCCAATTTCCCACTTTCATTAGTGCAGTTTGTGAGGTTCATTACAGTTAACACTTAGGTTGTCAGCATTTTGAAATTGTTTCGGTACAACACATTTCACATGCAAAGTCACAAAAAAGTAGAACAATATGAAATAAACATTACAAACACAAGTAATTGTAATGTGGTCTTAAGTATAGATCTTGGTCCCACCATCACATTGCAGTGTGCGGCCGGTTCGTCTTTTGTTTCGGCTTTCCTATCTTGTAGCTTCACATCCCTTTAGGTCAAGCCAGTCGTGGTCAGTGGTAACCATGATAACAGCAAAACTACACCATGCCCCATGACCCCTCGTATATAGACGTCCATGCTTATGGGCAGATGAACTGGTTACTTCTTGTACTTTCTCTGCTAGTTGTGCTTCAGTTTAATCATTTAACTTTCATAGAATGGTGTCTAGACAAAATAATTTAAGCATAGTGGCCCCGTATAGTCCCATGTGAACATACCATAGCAGACAGTGTGAAATGATTTCTCTTCATTTAACCCATTCACCAAGTGAAGCAGCGGGCAGCCAGTGATGCAGCACCAAGGGAGCAGTGTGTGGGGACAGTACCTTGCTCAAGGGTACCTTAACAGTGCAACTCGCAGTCCTGTGATTTGAACCCACAACCTTCTGATTGCCGGGGTAGGGGACTCTAATCACCAGGCCACCAGCTAACACCGAATGCGGGGCTTGAAACCCACCACCTTAAGATTAAATCTCATGCTCTACCAACTGAGCTAGCCAAGCACATTTTCTCATTGTTCCATTGTAAGACATCAAAAGAGAGGGTTAACATGTTTTTCTTATATTTTATTGAATCTTCTCTACTAGTTTTTTTTTTTCAGTCCACAGTTTCATATTAGTCACTACTATGTTAGATCAGTTTCCCCATCACTGCAATAGCAGTCAGCTACTTGAGAGTTCAAACCAAAACAACCCCTCCATCTCTCCTCTTCTGAATATTCCCCAAAACACTACGTCTTTCAATGCTACAAATTGGTCCCTGGATAATTTTAGGTGCCATCACAGTTACAAAACCTGTTTAAACTAGTATTATTTTAATGCCTAACATGTTGATTGCTTCATAGCTTTTATGCCACACAATGAACATGTGACCAGGCCATGGATAAGCATCATCCATTGTTTATATTCCCTTATAGATTAGCTGTTATTCATTGTGGGGACTGAATGTGCCGAAGGAGCTATGCTCCGACTCTCCCATTAACCTGATCTTAATGAACAAACATCCTCACAGCTCATATAGGTATATTCCTTGCCAGGAGAGATGGAGAGTTGACATTGTGGTTAGAAATCTCTTAAGAAACACAACATTTCTAGCTCTATCTGTACAGCAAACAGACACATTTTCTCATGATTTTTTTTTCTCTTTTTGTAATACCAAAAAACAAACAGACAAACAAAAGACGACAAAAACAATTATAAGAAGAAGAGCTTGATCCCATCTCATTGGCAAATGAACATCACAGGAATTAAAATAACATCTTGAAAAGGCCTCAGTACTCTAGATAGTATGTTACCTTCCAGTGGTGCTTGTGAAATAAAAGAGAGGAGGTCAGAGGGGTACGGCGTCGAATGAAGTTAATACTCAGAATAAATAATGATAAAAACAGTCATGAATTGAAACTGAACTTGAAGTCTGACACGGAAAGAGAAAAAGAGAGAGAGAGAGAGAGAGAGAGAGAGAGAGAGCGAGAGAGAGAAAGCAAAAGAAATGGGCTGATATTTAAGAAGAGAAAACAGATACAGTATGGATTACTGTAGGTGCTTTTGGTGAGATCACAAAGTACTTGAGGAAGTGCGCAGGACAGAAGGCACAGTGGCTTGGAGTGAGATCTTTAAGAACCACCACGTCAGGGGCTACCAAACTCATAAGGTGCTCTACACACAAAGGAACACAATAATGCACATTTATAAAGTAAGGCCAGCAGTCACAATCACTGGTACCCATCTTCATTAATGAGTGGCACAAGAGGCAGGACTAAGGTACAGCTCATCTAATCACACAAACTGATTTTGGAGTAGTAATAATCAGATTAGAAAATAGGAAAACTTTCAGTTCTTTCAGGTAATGTGAGCATGGGGGGTGGGGGGTGGGGGGGGGGGGTTGTGACACATATGCTGGGTAGAGCAGGAATAAAAATGTGACACAAGTCCATGATGAAAAAGCACATCCTTGTACAGCAAGTCAGTCAAACTGACAGTGATGTGTCTTTGACACACTCTCACTAATATTCAATAAATAAGTTTTCAAATGCACTATGTTGCCAGCACTTTGATGCTGCAAACCACATTTCATTCTGATTGTGTCTGATTACTTGATTGATTGGTTAGTTGATTTCATCAACAAATTGCAAACTGATTGATTATTTTATAGTATGATTAGGAGCAGAGATCTGAATCTGCAGCATTACTTTAAATGAAAGTGACTCAATATTAACAACAATTCATAAACAAAAAGTTTGGTCTAGATTTAAAGGCAAACAAAATTCTACTTTGGAAAACAACAAACTTTGCACAGTGTTTTTTTTTAAAGACATTGCAAACCAGTCTTCTATCACAACCATTATAATCATAATTATTGATACTCATATCACTTTATCCTTTAAGACTCTCCTTGAAATTAAAATAACATGAAAAAACTTTTTTTGTGTTTTCTTTTTTATCTTTATAAAAGCTACACACTTTCTACTGGGATGTCTATGAAGTTGTTAGTGTTTTTTTTTTATTAATAATGTGTCTTGTCATTGCTTAAAAAAACAACAACAACAAAAATACTGATCTTGAAGACGGCATACTCAGTTTTGTTTTTTTTTTCCTTCTCGGATTTGTCCTGCGGATTTGGGACTCATTTCTCCTCTCCCGCTCTCAGGTCCTTTTCAGGTGAGAGACAAAAGAAAAAGGTGAACCAAATTGTTGGCCGAGCCTCAGTCTTTAAGCCTTAAACTTAGTGTTGTTTCATTTCATGTTTCATTTCATTTCAAACTTGGAAACAAGATCCCAGTCCTTCTTAATGTTTCCTTGGCAATGACGATCTGGTTTCATTGAAAGAAATTATAGTGGTATTTCTGATGTAAACACTGCCATATGGCCTTTGTCAACTGGCCAGCTGTTCTCTTGTGTTGATTTCAGAGGGCTCTAGAATGTTCCATTCTTCCATCCACAACGGACATGGTCACGCAAACTGCCACCAAAACGTTCCAGAACTAGAGCTATTAAACATATACTGTAATCTATTTAGTGTATATATTTTCCTGCGTTGTATGACTCCATTTAAAAAAAACATATACATCACCAGGCACTGAGACAAATAGAGTATAGAAGTAGAGGAATTTCTGTTTCATATAATATCTGTAGAGGACCTGCCAGGCCAAGCTGACAGTATGGATATGTGAGGGAAATAATCTTAGTCCTGCATTCATGAATGTGGTCATCATCAGTACCATTCAGTCATCAGAGCATATTCTTCACAGCCTGGAAAATGTGTGGCAAGAAGTGTGACCACCCCTTTGGTTAATGGTAGAAGTGTTGTCAAAATGTAGAATTCAGTCAAGTGGAAGTAGTACAATACATCTGGCCTTTGTGTTAAACTAGTCATTTTGTCCATTTCACATATTCTCTTAGTAGAAAAAAAGAATATCTCGTTGTACAAACAGTACAGTGTTTCTTTTTCCTTTTCTTTTTTTTTTCGTTCTTTTTTTGCTTTTGCTGCTCTAAATATCGACATTCCTGGGTAGTTTGTGACGAGAGAAAGACTCACAGTAACAAGAAACTTGTAGAAATACAACTTGGCAATCATCTTCACTGACAAAAAAAGACACAAATAGAATGACAGTAGTCAAGAAGGCCTCAAGACTCCTGGACAGGAAGGCTAACACTAGCATACAATACTGGATTTATTTCTGTGATTGTGGGTGAATGTGGGTGCATAACCTGATGAGTCACCAGTAACAGGAATTTCAAGTGCAAAGGAAGTTTTGAGAAGCATTATCTACTGACTTGTGACATGGACATGATGACCTTGCGTTGCAGAGAACTCGATGAGCCGCTTCAATTATCTCCTCTAATTTTGCCTATACATCTTTCCCTCCATATCCACCTTTTACTGGAGTGTTTGAAACCTCTTAGTTTCCCACCAGTTGTTCCTCCTCTACAGACGAAGCATCTTGCACCATGTCTGGAGACACAGACGCATCCTTTCTGATGCCATGTTGATGAGAGTAATTTTCAGGGCTGCTGCTTGATTCCAGGAGATCCTCGACATCTTCTCCTTCTGCTTCTTCCTCATCTGTATTCTCCTGTTCTACCAGTTTAAGCTCTCGTTTTGTGGACTGTGTGTTTCCCAAAACTGATGGTATCTCTCTGACTTGGTTTGGAGACCTCACTAGAGCTCCATCTTCCATGGTGACCCCATTTCCAGCTTTTGACCTGTATTTGATCCAGTCCTCCATGCCCATGACCCCATCCCCATCACTGAGGAACTTCCACAGTGTCAAAGGGTCACGGTTCCACCCAGGCATGGTCAGTCTGGCGGAATGGTTGTCAGTGGTCACAGGGGCTCCCCTTTTACGGCGGGACTTGCTGGTGTGGTTGACCTGTAGGTGCATGGCCATCAGTTCAACAGAAGAGGTACGGAATGGGCAGAATACACACTGACTCAGAGTGTCATCATTTTCTCTTGTTCCTCCTGATGGAGGAGTGCCAGAGCTACTAACTACTCCTAAATCTTGCTCCACTGCACTGATTCCAGACACAGGGCGGCGTGAGAGGTCCAAAGGCTCAAATCCACATTCCCTGGAAGCACCAGATGTCATGCTGCTCTGATACCCATTAGCTGGCACCATACGACTTGTAACCAGAGGCTTACGTCGGGATACTTTAGGCATTTTTAGAGGGGGTGTCTCTCCTATCAAGCCTCTTTCTAGTCCACCTGGATAGAGGTCCCCCATCATCCCAGACAAAAAACGATACTGACTCTCCAAATCTCTTTCTTTCCGAGAGCCTTTGGACTTCTGAAGAACATCTTTCTGTTCTAGAGTTCCAGGGCCCAAAGACTGGCTGTGTCTGGATGTGGAGATTTCTGCTGCACCCCTCCCAAATGATCCCTGGTTTGTTAAGGGGGATCGATGCTGTTTTGGGATCCCTTCTCTTTGAGAACCTGTCAGCGAAGATGGGAGGCTTGGAGAGGAGGAGCCCGGAGAACTTGTCATAGCATTCCTCTCACGATGATGTCGTTGCAGATGGTATTTGAGAGAGCCAGACTGGGTTCCTGCATAGTCGCAGTGGGGACATTTGTAAGGTCTCTCACCTGAAGGAGAGCACACATTCTCATTCACAAAAGGCAAGTTCATGTTTCAAATAGTGTCAATCTTTCAACAATACCACCGTTATTGCTGTTACATAGTGGCGTAAAAGAAGAATAAACTGCATCTTTAAAAAAATGTGGCATTTAAGAAAACATAAATATTGAAACCAAAATTACAGTTTTTTCTTGTCTTATAAAAAAAAACCGCTGAGATGCAGTTATTTACAATAACAGCAGATGGCACTGTCTGTTATTATTTGCCCTCAGTTTTTGCATGCATCTGCCTGATCAGTAAGCACAGAATATATTCATTTATGTTCAAATTATAACAATAGAAGGCAAACTGGCTTATAGAGTGTTACCCTCACCTGTGTGGACACGTAGGTGTACTTTAAGGTGATGAGAGGAGCGGAAAGCTTTACCACAGTAGGGGCAGTCCTTCATTCCTGTACCCCGCACACGTTCCCTTGGAGCCACGGAAGCTCCAGATGATGGTACCCTCAGACCATTCTCCCCTGTGAAAAAAAGTATAACTGGTCAAATCCAAGACAGCAAACTCAGTGATATAATAATCCTTAGATTCTTTTTTAAGAGTAGCCTTGAAATTCTGATATATAAAAAAGTCTTCCTCAAACATATATTAGAACAATTTACTTTATACTAGATTATCCTTACTTGAAAGATGTGTTATGACAGAATGGAAACTTCCAGCTGTTCCCACTCCTGACTGGTGCTGTTTGGCCTCAAGTCTGCATTCATTTCCATTTCCTCGTCCCCCTGCTCCTCCTCCTCCTTCTCGAGGTCCTACAATCTTATCTTCTTCTTTCCCTGTGCCTCCTTGTGCACTTGGATACTTCTGCTGTTTCTGAACATGAATACGAGCATGAGCCACTACCTGCTGTAGACTCTGAAAAAGCTTCCCACAGTCAGGGCACTCCCAGGGGGCCCCTGACGCCTCCAGCTCCTCTTTGAAACCAAGGCCACCCAAGTAGGCACGCACCTGCTCGGCCTCACCGACAACAGTGCCCTGTGAAGAAGGGCGCTGGTGCTGTGCCTGAGATTTCTGCTGCTGGTGCTGTTGCTGGCTCTGCTGCACTGCTGCCAGGCTGCGAGCAACCAGCTGCCACATGGCTGTCTGCTCTCCTCCATCCAGTGCCTCTCCTCCTTTCTCTCCTCCGTTACCCATCTCAGCCACCTGAGCCACCGCCTGTAGTCGTTCCATGCAGCTCGCACCGCTGTTGTCATTTGGCAACCCTAGGTAACCCCACATCGAAGATTTACTTGAGCCTGCACTGATTTCTGACCTCTCTGTCCGATTTCCTCTCCCACCTCCTCCTCCTGCCATGCTGCGTGCCAAGAGCAGGTTAGAGTAGAGAGCATCTAAGGCCTGGTTCCCAGGACCTTTGGACTGTTCAGACCCTGAAGGTCCTAGACTCCCCAAGCCAGTCTTTAGGCCCAGCTTGTTGAGGTGCACTTTCATGTGGTTCTTGAGGAACCAGGCCTCCTTGAAGCCACGACCACAAACCTGGCACTTATGGTCAAGGGAGTCCTTGTGCTTGCGCATGTGGCCTTTCAAGAACCAGGACTGGGTAAAGCGCTGGCCACAGGTCTCACAACGGAAGGCTGGAAGAGCAGGCGCTTGTGGCAAAGGCATTTGTGGTGGAGCAGTGATAGGGCGGGAAGGGAAGACAGGAGGTGGAACTGGCTCTTCAGGCGTGTGGCTCTCCTGAAGGTGAGCAGCGAGACGTTCCTCTTGATTAGCTGCAAAGGGGCACAGTGTGCACTTGTATGGGTTGTGGAGGATTCGAACATGACGAGCTAGCTCAGAAGCCGTGCGGAATTTACCCTTACAGGCATGGCAACGGAAGGCAGAAGCTGCACCAGATGGAGTAGGCTCTTCAATGCCGGCAGGGCCTAAAGGAGAAAAGGTAGAAGAGGCTGGAGCTTCTTCTGTAAGAGGTGGAGTCAAGGGTGTGGTTCCATCCGATAGAAACGGAGGGCTGCTGGCTGTTTGGAGGTCTGTCATAGCCTCTTCCCTTCGATTTTGATGTACTGACCTGGATAATGAACTCAGGTTGACCTCTCTATTGCTGTGGTTTCTAATAACACCATCACTCACATGATTCTGCTGGGGTTTAACATGTACATTCCTGTAGATGGCTGAGGCCCGGCGCTCCCTATCCAAACTATGAGCTCGAGCATGGAGGGACAGAATGCTCTGGAAACGGAACCTCTTCCCGCAAACGTGGCAAGGAAACCTGAGGGCAGGACCAGTGGCAGGACCTCCTTGGACAGTCACGCTTTCGTTGTTGAAAAGCTGCAGGTCCAGTTCATCACTGCAGGTGGCACTAGGCCCAGATGAGAGGGCCTGCTCCAGAGCTCCAAAAGCAGGCAGTGGTGCGGACGGAGTAGCTGGAGGACTGTTCTCTGAAGAGGGGCTACATAGCTGCTCCTCCCCTGGAAACAGTGCCACAGCTGGAGTGGGAGATGATGGGGCTGACAGCTCCTCATCCTCCTCGTCATCTTGTTGGTTGGAATCAGCAAGGGCAAAAGGTGAAAGGGGTACATATGTGGTACTCAAAGGGCTAGAGTGGGCAGATTGAGGGCTTTGGGGTAAAGAATGAGGGCTGAGATCTAGTGAGGGCATTGAAGGAGGGGACAAGGGTGCCTCAGAGGAGACAGCAAGCACACACTCCGGCGGTGAATCCATACTCTGTACCAGACAGACAAGGACAGAGGTCACAAATGTGAACAAGGCAATATGTTCAATATGTTGTGTGCATGGAATACATGGGTCAGTGCATTTCTTGGGTACTCACTAGTAATGTGTGTTTTCCATGATTCACTACCTTGGCTAAAGGAGTATGAGGTTTGAAAATCTGTGAGACCACCTCCTGAAAGTCCCTACAAAACACAAAACAACTACTGAATGCACATGTATATCTGTGTATGAGAATATCATAATTGTGAATACTTTACTGACATTGTACATTTTTGCGAAAAGAGTCATAGCACATTATGAGATAAGTCAATGCATTCAATGGAAGTTCCTGTGATTCAACAGGACACTCGTTTTCTTTATGTTTATAACTTCAGTATTGTTTTGCACTGAGGTCTCTGTAGTGATTGTTCTAAAAAAAAGTTGGAACATTCTAACTGTTGTTTGGCATGAATGTGGAGGCCAAAACTTTAAGTATTGCACTGCTTGGAAGAGCATGCCTCTGTGTGTGTGTGTGTGTGTGTGTGTGTGTCTGTCTGTCTGTGTGTGTGTGTCTGTGTGTATCTGTGTACATGTGTGAATATGCATGCATGAGTATGTGTGTGCAAAAGGGCACAGCGGGACACAAACTGTCCCAAACAGGATGGGCGCGTGATATTTTGACTTCCCCACACACCCTTCCTGCGCAAACATACACAGTAGCTGCTTAAATCAGAATTATATCATAATCTGTCACACACCCCGGTATCCAACCAGAGGTAAACATATCATGTCTCTCTCACACATATGAAAACACCCTCTCTCTCATATACACACACCCATATACACATAAGCACAAGCACACGGGCTCTGTGTGAGGACATGCCCAGACATAGCATAAAAAATGCTGAAAGAAAATTGAGCTCATTGATGACTGTGGTAAAAAAAAAATCTGCTGAATAGAAGAACATCTGTGAGTGTGTATCTGTGCTTGTATGTGTGAGTCACTGTTTGTGATAGTTTGTGTTTTCTGTGTGGGTGATGCTGTGTTTTTAATTCATACCCATACATTTAAATCGGTGAGGGAAAGTACAAGTACACCTGGCTTGTGACTGCAATTGATTTGTGTGAGGTGTGTGCTAGAAAATTGATTACATGTACACTATATGTTTCTGTAGGCATGTCTATCAGCCTTGTCTTGGATGATGGAGAGCAGAGTGGCCGGTTGACATTTTAGCTAAACCATGCCTCCCAAGGATATCACCACAATATCAATCATACTCTCTCTCTCTTCCGCCCTCCCTCCTTTTCCATCCTCTTTAATCCACCATTATTGTTACCTCTTTCCCCTTCCATCTTTTCACCTCCATAGACTCCCTCTCCTCCCATCCCCCTCTCTTTTTCTCTCTCACTCCTCCTCCCTCTATTATTCACTAATTTTCTTTCATTCTCTCTGCCTCTCCTGCAGTGGTGCCAGTTGGCATCATGCCAGGGAATGCTGCTATCAGCTGGTAGATTGGGGCCTGCCAACATGGCGAAGGGAGAAGAGAAAGAAGGGAGCGAGACAGACGGAGGAAGAGAGAAAGAAAGAGTGTGGGGGGGGGTTATAGGAGAGAGACACATCTGAATGAGCCATATTTGATTGTTAATTTTCTTATGAAAAAGGGGGCACGGAGCATTCCCAGCTCTAGAGCGGAGGATGCTGCAACTGTCTCGGTCTGATGGCATTATTATCATATGAATATCGGCTGTGGCGATGCATTGTTCTGCTGTGACAGACATGTTCATGTCCGACCAGGCCTGTCACGCCAATAAAGCTTTTTCCAAATTTGGATAGATGGAAGGAGTGATAAGGTGCTAGACGGAGGGGGGAGGGGAAAGATGAAGGCAGGAAAGCGATAAAGCAGCACACACAAATAATACACACACATACACACACTCACTCACTCACTCACTCACACACTTGCAATATGGCAGCAAGTCACCAGATGATTCATGCATGCTAAACACCTTTGTCTGAATGGCCACATGGTACTCTCCCCTGGAACAACACATGCACACACACATAGTTGTGCCTTCGCATACAAATAGTATTAAAAAGTCAAATTAATAAAAGACAGACTTAAACATGATGTCTAATTGAGGCTTTGTGGTATTTGGAAAGAAAATCTTATTTTAATGTGGAAGTATAAGAAAAAAAAAGAGTGGAAAACCACACGCTATAATTTTAGATCACAGTGTGCATTTTTGTTCCTTTTAGTGGTATGAGAAGTCTGAAACATAGTATTATACTGACCAGTGTATGGTCTTTTCCACTTAAAGCTCAGGTGTGTATATGTCCAGCAGCACAGCTTATCTTACAAAGAAACGCCTTACTGCACTCTGCTCACACAAATCGACCAAAATGAAAACTCGTCCTACGAAGCTGCTGGCTCTTTTCAGCGAAGGGGTCGGGGTTTGTTAATTATCTAACAACTATAATGACAGAGTGATTAAACAATAGTTACACTACAACCTTTAAACCCACAATCAGGATGAGTTTCAGATTTAAATTACATGTAATTTGACAATTGATAACCCTTTCAGCTTATATGTAGACCCACTAAAAACCACGGAGATCATTGTGGCTGAAAAATCACCAACCTGAGACCTTTTCAAAATCAGTCAGTGCAACAATCAGTGCTTATCCCTGATATTCCCTATTTATTTAATTAACAAACATTGAAAATATTTTTAATTCGATAGGGACAGCTAATAATTAGTATTCCATCATTAAATAAAAATGCATTAGCCATGCACTACGCATGAAGCTTTTATGACTATCTCAAAAGCAGGCATATCAACTGCCAAATCAATACGTGGTATCGATAGAGAAATGCATACATTTTCAGATTCCCAGTTTAATGAGACTGCCTGAATTTTTATTAGCCTTTAACTTATTCACGGAGTTATTCCTCACTCTCTATCTTCTATTCTATGGCCCTTAACAAATGAAATAGTCTTTTTTGTGCACAAGTGTGTGCAAAGTGGATCCCAGTGCTCTCTTCAACTCTGTAGCCATGTAATGTATCTAAAACGATACAGGCTTCTATTCATACAGCATAACAGACGCCCTTGAGAAAATTTACATGAACTGGTCTAACTATGTGTGCTTGGGCGCAGAAGCGCCTCGCCGTGTGATTTGTGTGGTCGCGGTGTGTGTCAGTGTTAGTCAAGTCTTAGGTATGGAGACATTTAATTGTGTGTCTTTGTGTATGTGTGTGCGATCCTGGACTCGTGGTTTTTTCGCCTGTGGTCACACGGCAACCTTCCCTACAGACGCGATTCATTTCCTGTTCTTAACCTTGGCCTGAACTTACTCAGTCTCTCTTTCCCCTCACTCTCTCTCTCTCTCTCTCACATCCAGGCCTAGGGGTCTGTCTCTCTCTCTCTCACACACACACACACAGACACTTAATAGTGTCTCTAAAATATACCCAACAGCTTTCTTATTCTCTTCCACTCACTTTCTCTGCCTGAACTGCTCTACTCCTGCAGACTGTCCCTGGACACCTCTGTGTGTTCACTTCTGGTCTCTTATCCTCCTACTTGTCAAATAAGGGGGCTGTCTGTTTCTGTCCTTTCGAAAATTATTTATACAGAACGTCTGATGTCTGAACCACACGCCTGTATTTTTAGCACCAACTTTTATATGACGAAAAGAGACACATACCATCTAGATTGGTGAAGTGTGGCTGGAGCAAACAGATCTTTGCAGCGGACAGCAGGGAAGCACCATAAGAATATACTAACGATGCTGTTTGATATTATACAGTACTCAAATGTGGATGGGAATGCATGCAATGACACAATCTTCTCCTGATGTTCCTATCTACAGTTATAGCTGGTTTACCCTCAGGCTGTCCCACATTCCTGCTGGTGTTTCCAAGTCAATACCAATGCAGAGTGTTCCATGTTGCTCCAACTACTGATATCTGTTACTGACTCTGAGTAAAGCGCTACTATACTGACAGCATCAAATTTAATTGAACTAATGCTCTTTTACATCCCTTTTAACAATCGAGAGTCAAATTAAAGCTACAAACATGGATGCAAGTGGCTTTTTCTAAACCCTACTCCAACTCACCTGACTACTTAGTAGCTTAATAAAAAGCACAGTTGCTGGATTAACTTTAATAAATTCAGTTTGACTGCATTAAATTGTTTAATACGTGAAATTACATTGTTTAACTTGACGCAGGCCACATTTCTTATGCACTCTTTGACCTGTGCTGACTATATTTGCTGCTCACCAGGTATTTCGGTCCTGAGATACCTGAAAAATTCCAGAAATATACTGAAAAACAGTTGTCAGTCGAGGTTTGCCTATTCTGCACCATCAATCTAATGACAGTGTTTCATTCACCATTTATTTATATCTGGCACATTATAAAATCACATAGGCTGATTCTACTGCCGCATGACCCCTTCTTCAAAGCCCATAAAATGAAAAGGCCTTCTCTAACACATTTACTACTACTGCACACATCTTCTCTTTTCAGGATGCTCTCACGAGCACACAGCTCTCAGCGCAGATGTAAGGGGAAGAGAGATGTAAAAGAGGTGGTGCTTTCTCTATGGGGGAGTAAGAAAGAGATCTACCTCCAGCTGAGTGTTAATTGCCCAATTAAACCAATCAGAAGTTTAATTAGTAAAGTCTTGACTTTACAGGTCCTCGCAGCTGCCGAAGTCTTCTGCATCTGGCTGTATTTTATTTTTAATACGAAAAAAGGCACCCTTGCTAAAAGTAACCTCTCCCACATTAGGCCACAGAAGGTTGTAAAAGTTAAGATTTTTTGTAGTGTTTCCAGTTGCCCTCATACTTCAAGTCGTGCCCCCCCCCCCTTCCCAGCTCCTATAATCATGCTATTTTTTTTGCAGGGCAGGGCAGGGCAGGTCAGAAACACCTCCGGGCACCACCACCAACAAACAATGCCAGTTAGGGGGGAAAAATAATAACGTTCCTCCTTTTGTGTCCCACAAACCTCCTCATCAGCTCCGAAAGAAGTGAAGGATTTGAAGAAAAACTTTTCTTTAAGGGGGATTTAAAAAAAAAAAAGAGCTCTTATCTCTTTCTCTCTCTCTGGAGAGGAATTTCCTCGCCGTGTCATGCGCGTCAACAACGTGCAACCATTTTCACTCCCCCTTTCCCTCCTCTTCCCTCTCGCGGCCATCTCAATTAAAAAAACACAAAATAAATAAATAAATAATAAATAATGCCTCGCGAACGGCAAACAGACGCGCTAACGTCCCGAAAAAAAATCAATCGAAAGCTTTTTTCTTCATGCCATCTTTGGATACACATACCAAAAGGGGATACCTTAAAGTGGGGATTAAATAAAATTACATACACAAACGAAGCCCCCCCTCCCCTTTTTTTGTATGACGGGATGTCGTTTTGTACGTCCCGCTCCGTTTTCCCTTTCTTATGTTTCTTTCTGCACAAAAAAGATGAAGGGAGGGAGGGACGGATGGCGAGGAAAAAAGGAGAAAAAGAGACACGCGTATACGAAGAGAGACAGAGACAGAGAGAGAGAGAGAGAGAGAGAGAGAGAGAGAGAGAGGGAGAGAGAGAGAGAGAGAGAAGCAGCTAAAAAGTGCCCTCCTGGGGTTCCTCTTGCATTTC